>WBNM01026933.1:0-41197 GCA_013399055.1 Ramphastos sulfuratus
AGCCCTTGGATCGTATTTGTGGAATTCTTCTGGACTTGCTCCAACAGCTCTGTGTCCTTATGCTGGGGACACCAGAATTGGATGACATATTTGAGGTGAGGTCTCACAAGAGCAGAGTAAAGGGGCAGAACCCCTTGCCTTGCTCTGCTGGCCACACTCCTCTTGATGCAGCCCAGCACATGTTTACCTTTCACTCTGCACGAGTGCACTGCTAGCTCATGGTGAGCTTCTCTTCAACACCCCCAAGCCTCTTTCACTTCATCTCAACCCACTCAACCCACTTCATCTCAACCCACAAATCCTGTGCACCCAGCCAGGATTTGTGCCTGGGATTGGCTGGAGGCAGATTCAGAACCTTGTACTTTGACTTGTGGAACCTTATGCTGTTGGCACTGGCCCACTTCTCAAGCCTGTCAAGATCCTTCTGGATGCCATCCCTACCCTCAGGTGGGTCCTGCACACCACACAGCCTGGTGTCATTGGCAAACTTGCTGAGGGTGCACATGATGCCACTGTACATGTCATTGACAAGGAAGTTAAACAGCACTGGACCTACGAGAGATCCCTGAGGATCTCCACTTGTCACTGGTCTTCACCTGGACACCGGGCCATTGATCACAACCCTTTGAGTCTGTCCATCTAGCCAGCACCTTATCCAACAGGATTGTCATGGTATTTATGCATTTATAAGTTTAATTTATAGAACCAGAGTCACTAAACACAGTCATCATTTGATGTGATTTTGGCATTCTCTGTATTTTGCTCTCTCCCTAAAGGTAAAAGTCGCAACTCTCCTTGCACACTTTTTAGGAACATCATTTTCCCATGCCTCTACAGAAGTTACCGCAGTTATCAAGCTGCATGTTCCTCAAGCTTGGTAATGCCCAGTAAAGGGAATGTGTACGTTTGAGGCTAATCACACAAGCCTTCCTGCCCTCAAAGATACCATCCCACTGCAGTCAAGTAAAAGGAAGATCTGTGTCATCACAGGTCAGTCTCTCTCAAAAATGATCTTTCCCCACACAAATTACACCCTCTTACTTTTCTCAAAGAGTTACATTTCATAAGATTATTTGGGATGGTTCCGGTAGGCCAGGCCAAACTGGCCAGAAATCACAGAAAACTTCTCCAAATGGTCTAATTCATAAAGGAAGCCAAACTCTACAGAGTTTATCAGTGGCTGATATTCTCTGTTTTGGTGTAGAAATATTTATCAAGTTTCTTCCAACAATAACTACACCAACTGTTAAAGCTGTGGTCAGTGTCGAGAAGCATATCCTGAGCAGATCCTTGGTTTTTTGAAGAGCAGAAATTAAAAAGTTAGTAAAATACATGTTAACACCCCAAACCCTGTATGGTGTATGGGCATTCCATCTGTCTCCATTCTCCTTCTCCTCCACTTTTTGGCAGGTTGGTTTCTGTCAGCATGGACACCAGATGAAGAATCTTTTTCAGCACTGCCTTCTTGGGGCAGTGGCACCAGTTTTCAGCCAGCTCTGCAGAGGAGGGGTATCCTTCTGCTCTTTTGTTCACCCTCTTCATCAAACCCAACCAGATGCACTGCCACCTTCCTAAAAAAGGGACCTCAAATCCCTCAAGGGACCTCGGTGCTGCTGCCTCACAACTGATCAGTGCTTTCTGTTCCACACCAAGCCTCTAATGGATGCTTGTAGTCAGAGCAACAGGGCTGCAACTCACCACACCAAATGGCAGACTCAACATTTTGCTGCCAAGGTGAAACAACAGAACTGTTTTCAATGAAGCTTCAATATCATTGTTGAACATTGTATGTTCTCAGCTCTTACATTTGTGACTTTTATTCCTCTCACAACCTGTCTTTGCCACCTTCCTCTTCTCCTCTCACTCCTGGTTACTGAAGCACACTTCTGTGCCTGCTAACACAACCTAACCCAGGTAACTAACACGAAACATAAACAAACCAAAACTACCCTTCTCAAGGCAACTGTTACAGAAATATGTCCAATACAAGCCAGGGCTCAGTACAAATACAGTAGTTTGAATTATTCATAATGCAGGGAGCTCCCAATTCCCGAGGGTTTACATTTATGCAAAAAACTTTACAAAGCAAGTTTCTATTCTTTCAATGTAACTTTGAAGTAACATGAAGAAACACAAGCTAGAGAATTAATTTTAACTACAAATGATGGACTCAGCTCACCACATCTTACCACCACCACTGGCAAAACAAAAACTTTGCTGCTTTCTTCCACGCTGACACGGCAGTTGCAAAGGCAGACTGTGGTTAACTGTGTACAGCCAGCTCCAAGGACTTTTACTGCTGGTTTTCATTAGTGGTAAAACAATTTCCAAGTAATATTCTTCCTTTTAGACTTTAAAGCCACAACATTGAGATGTGAGGTTCTTCTCCTCCCAGACTCTCCAGCATTAATTCATATTTGGTTTTCCTTCAGTGACACGGGAAAGTGGCAGATGATGTATTCACAAGGAGAGGAACCTGATTATATTTATCCTTTTCAAAGCATTTATTAAACTGGTGGCTCCCGAGAGAAAGACAACACCTTCTGTAAACTCACCACCAGAAAGAATGCCTGGCTCCTGCTCTGACCCAGTCCTTCTATAGCACAGAGTCACAGGTCTGCAACTAAAATTCGTAAATACCAGACTGATGTGCCTAACTCCTCCCTGAGTGAGGAGACCCTTGTGTTGTTTCTCTCTGCAGAAAGGCAATCCAACTCCCTGCCACTGCAAGTGGGAGCTGCAGAAGAAAACTGTCTCTTCTGACCCATTACCTGCAAACTCAGTTTACTTTTGATTTTGGAAGTAGTAAATTGAAGGAAATAAATAGGAAAAAAACAACTGGATTGGCAAAATTGAGAGAAGTCCAGTCTGGGTTTGAGGTAGCTTTTCTTTCCTTTAAGCCCAACCCTTGGAAACATGGAAGAGCGACCTGTAAGCATTCTTTGGAGGAAATAACATTTTGGAACATTTATTTTGTCATCCTACTAAATGTCGGCCACACACCACTTAATATCTTGACTGAAATTAACTAAGACAAGCACAAAGCTGCTAGGTAGTACAACAGGTTGAGGTATCAAATAGATTTGTTAGCAGAAGCCTGCAAAATTTAGTTAAGTCTCCTGCTAACCATTATTGAAAATACTGTTTTAAAGCAGGAAAAGCATCACAGATCTTAGCTATTCTGACTGTACCTGTGTGATTATCCTTTAGAAAAACTCTTACATAATTTTTATCCATGAAACTACTTTCTTCTCTGTTTTCAAAACCTGACCATTATGCAGACACAGTATGCTCAAGGAGTACAGGAACTGATTTTACCCTGGATAAACTCCTTCTTAGAATGAAGTAATTTTTTTATGGCCTCCTGGAAATCTTTATTGTGTAGTTAAAATTCTGCTAGATTGTAGCTGTGATTTAAGAGGACTTTTTGCTTTTGGCAAATTTGTAACCTAATGAACTTGTTCTCTCTAAGAGAGGAACTGAACCTGATCATCAAGAGGAAATCAACAACAATTTAATTTTATCCATGGGTGGTAGAAGAGATGCATTATGTTAGAGCAGTCATTTGCCTCTTAGCTGGTGTCCTTTTTTGTCTTAGTCCTTTCTCAGTAAAGAAACTGACTTTATAGAAACATTAGTTTCTTACAAGTATTTAGGGCAGGCAAGAGAAAGAGGAAAGCATTAAAACTTATCCATTCATTTGTTCATCACTGATTCAAACTGGAAATCAGTATTTCCATTCAAGTTTGTCAACAAAAAAAAGATGGTCACTAAAAAAGATGCTCAACTCCGGCTTCCTTTCATCTCCCCTATTTATATTCCCACTTCTAAAAGGTATTTCTAGAAGGCAGAAAAAAGAACCAGCCTGACCTCAAGATTGGTTTATGGAGGGGTAATATTTACTGCACTGAGCAGAAAGTCATCCTTACTCAACACTGCTCTTGAATTATGCAGCTCCTGCTGCCTTGGATAGTAAATCATTCATAACTTTAACATTAAGGGATCTGAAATGAATTATTAGCTGCAGCGTGCTCTGATACACCAGGACAACACGTGAGCAAAGCTGTTATGGTTTTCCTATTTAAATCCTATACATGGAGCAAAGAGGCCAGAGGAGACTTAGCCCCTCTGTAGCCATGGCAACAGGAGCTGCCAAGCTACTCCATCCCACTCTGTGTGAACTCTGGACGTTCAGTTTTTCTGTGGCAAAACAGAAAGGATGTTTATGTTGTGTGGGCACAAACACACAGACTCACACAGTACGTATCATTATACAATGTGTGCACACACACATTGATAAAGACACAGACAAGCACAGGAATGGAAGTTACCAGGGCTGGAGTGCTCATCTTTAAAATCTCAAATGCAAAAGCTTAATCACATACAAAACAGATTAATTTTGTATCTGCAAACAGAGGCTCTTGCTCCAGTGAAGCTCATCTACCAGATAGGGATCCATGTTTACTAAAGTATTGGGATGATAAATTATACAATTCTTATGCAGCCCTTAGCCAAGCTCAAGCCAAGTCTTCAAATTCTGCAGGACATGGATGCAGAACCATACATATTTTATATAAATACAGCTCACTAGTGCATCGAACAAGCTCACCAAATACAGCAGTGACAAAAAGGAAGAACAGGAAAAATGAGGTGGGAACCTTGGTGCCTGAGGAGGCAGAGAAAGAAGAGCTACTGAATGCATCCTTTGTTTCAGTCTTTACTGCTAGGACCAGCCCCAAGGAACCTCACTCTGGAATTAAAAGAGAAAGCCTGGAAGGAGGACTTACTGGTCAGTGAGGTTTGAGGTTAGAGATCATTTGAGTGATCTGAATATACACAAATTCATAGGCCTCAATGGGACGCACTCACGAGTTCTGAGGCAGTTGGCTGATGTTGTTGCTCTACCACTCTCCATCATATTTGAAAGATCATGGAGAACAGAAAAGGTGCCTGAGGACTGGGAAAAAGCCAGTGTCACTCCAGTATTCTAAAGGGGCAAGGAGGACCCAGGAAACCACAAACCAATCAGCCTCACCTCCAGCCCTGGACAGGTGATGAAGCAGCTCATTCTGGAGGTCATCTCTAAGCACATGAAAGAAAAGAAATTTCTCAGTAATCAGCACAGATTCACCAAGGGGCAGTCACGTTTGACTACTCTGATAGCTTTCTATGATGGGCTGACTGAACGGGTAGATGAAGGAAGAGCACTGGATGTTGTCTTCCTTGACTTCAGCAAAACTTTTGCCACTGTCTCCCATAACATCCTTNCCCATAGCATCTATCTTATGAGGAAAGGCTGAGACAGCTGGGGATGTTTAGCCAGGAGAAGACTGAGAAGGGACCTTATCAATCTCTACAAATCTCTGAATGGTGGCTGCCAGGAGAACGGAGACAGGCTATTTTCAGTGACACCCAGTGACAGGACAAGACACGCAATAGGTAAACTCAATCACAGGAAGTTCCACCTCAACATAAGGAAAAACTTCTTTATAGTGGCTGTGCTGGAGCCCTGAGGCAGGTTGCCCAGAGAAGTTGTGGAGTCTTCTTCTCAAGATCTTCAGAACCCATCTGAATGCCTTCCTGAGTGACCTGCCCTAAATGGTCCTGCTTTGCAGGGGAGTTGGACTTGATGATCTCTGAAGCTCCCTTCCAACCCCTAACATTCTATGATTCTATCACAGCTATTTTGTTAGAGTTGAGCCTCCAAAAATCTTTAATAGCATTTTGGAGAATCTTTCACAGAAATTTACGTCATTCCTCCCACACAAAGATTATTTTTTAGGTTCATAAATACATTAGTGGAGAACAAAGCACTTACTCCTTTTGAAGAGGGATATGCCTTCACCCTGAATTACCCATACATTTATCACGTTTGAGAAAGCAAATGCATTTTTTCTGCAGGATTAAATGGAAAACCATTTTCAGTGAGTGAATAACACAGAAATACTTTTGAGAGCTGCTGTTTCACTCTTCTAATGTTATTTTTTAGGAAGTTTTGTTTTCATATCAGGACATGGATTAAAATCCTCCCTCTTCATCTCTACAAAACACATGTCCTTAAACTTCTACCGCATGCTAATAATAATTTTTTGTGAAAGATCTCTACAAGAAGATGGTGCCTGCAACACTCTAACGTTTCAGAGACACAGACTAGACATTTACCACCAGTGGGTCACTCACCAGAGCTTGCAGCAAAGGGAAGGCACAAAAACCCCACATGAAAACAGACAGGTGTCATGGGGAGATCTTCCTTATGGAAGAAGAGCCTCAAAATTACAGATATGCCCTGAAGAGGTATTACTGGAGCGAAACAGGATACAGAAACACACAAGTCACCAAAGTATGCTGGAATGAGAGATGTCTGAATAAAATGAATGTCATTCAAATGTTCAAAGTAAAAAAGGTGAAACAGAGGAACTCCGCTGACAAGCAAAAAAACCTGCTAATAATAGTTATGGGCCAACACCTGTAGGTTTTTCTCTTTGTGTTTCTTTTGCTGATATTTTTCTAAGTCCTCTAACAACATCAAGTGCTACAGAGTGAGGTTGTGGAGTCTCCTTCTCTGAAGACTTTCAAAACCCATCTGGATGCACTCCTGTGCAGCCTGCTCTAGGTGATCCCGAGTTGGCAGAGGGATGAGACTCAATCTGCAAACATCCCTTCCAATCTCTAACATTCTGTGCTTCTGTGTTAATATTATTACTATGATTCCATGTTTTCCTTTATCAACTAAAAATCCAAATCTAGAAAGCCAAAATACTAGACTGACCAGCAGCACACATCAACACAATTAAATTACTGATTTAAAATTAGCTTTGCAATACTGTAAAATTTGGATCTAGAAGAGCCCTGTGTATCTAACATTGCAGCATACTACAGCATCACACCCTGAAGGCAAAGTAGAAAGTCTTACTTGTGTGATATTCACAACTACTGGCAGAGAAAACCATATTCCTTAACCACTGACCTAGACAAACTATATGTAACTTACAGCTACTTCCCATTCCCTTTGAAAATAATTTTTACTTATCATTTGTATCATATTCTTAGCCATATTCTGAAAACATGTAGGCTGGCATAAACTTAAGTTTGCTCAACCAGTTTTTCAAGGTGCTAGGCCAGTTTGCACATAAGGATCTAGTACTTTACCTTTTACCTCTGGGAGAATGATCTGTGTTCTAGTGCTTGCCTGTGCCATAGTTTAGCGCAGGTCAGAAGTCAGAGGGCTGCTCATCACAGAAGTCCATAACACAATGGGAGTCATGAAGAAGCTGTCAGGTTTGGTTTGAGTAACGACTGACATCCTGCTCTCCACTGACATCCTCTCCACAGTACAGCTGCACTCTCAAACCACTGAGATGCAAACCTTGATTGTGCAAAAAGAGCCAACTCTCGTCTGTCTGTCGCATTGACAAAGGTAAGCTTACTTGTTTACACAGAACTCTGAGGTGGACTTTGCTTTTTGTGCATCTCAAGCTTCATTTGCTGTAGCCATGGTAAAAAAAAAAAAAGCCTCCAACTCTCACATTATATCTATATTCTGACTGCAAAGCTACCTAAAACTTCCTAACCCACATACACCTTGAAAGTAGCACAACTGCCACAGACCTGTGGGACTGCACACAAGCCTGCATTTAGCCTGCAGCCGGAAAAACCAGGGCAAACATCCCTTAATTAGACATCCCCCACAGTGACACAAGGAAGATGGCAACACCTTAAGCAGTGAAGGTAAATTATAAGACAACAAATTTTAATTTAAAACCTTAGCCATGCTCTCTTACAGAGAGTAGTCAAAACTTGGGTGCCCAGGATGTTTTGGATGCTTGAGAAGAGACAGTCTGCACTACAAAAAGAAATCTCAATCCAACAAAATCATTATTGACTGAAAGCATCCAATAACCATCAACTCTGAGAAGCTTCCTGTTTGGATTTCCTCATAGAAGGCTATACTCAATTTCACTTGGTCTACCCAACTTGAATGGACTTGGGAAAAAACCCAACAAAACAAAAGTCATTCTGACATTTTGGGAATAAACACCAAAGCTCCAAGTATCCTGCAAGGGTGGGTTCTCATGTCACGACATGAGGTCCCCAGGCAGCGTTCAAGCAAGATCCTCTGCCTAGACAGAGTGAGACACAATCCCTGCCCTGAAGAATGTCTTCCTCAGGATGAAAAGTGCTGTTCTAGGTCAAGTTCTAGTTCACTCTATGTTGTATAGACTCTGCAGCTATACCTGCAAGAGTACCGTTATCCATCAGCCCAAACAAACGCTGAAGCAGCAAGCTAAGAGATCTAGAACTGCAAACATACACAAAACCAAACCCAACAGCAAATGTAAGAGGCAGTGAGGGTTAATGCAGATTTTCATTCAATGAAAGGAAGCAGGCCAAAAATAAAGAGAGATCTGGCAGAAACAGTTATCTGGTCCCTCAGTGATAAAAGAAGCAGAACTCATCTTTTGTGAAGAATTAGAAGCCACATCACTGGCAGCAGCAAAAGAACCCAAAGCAAGAATGTCTGCAATTCACTGTCTGGCCTGGTTACTCTGAAACTCTAATGAATTTACTACGGCCTGGAAACAGGAATATATAGGTAAACATGATTTCTTACCCAGGGAAAAAGATATGTATAGTGAGAAAACTCATAGAAGACTTTTCTGCAGTTTTCAGGGCTGAAGACAGCCCAATATTTAGTTAAGCCAGGTCAACGATCATTATAACCAGATTCAGAATTCTCCAGTAGAACCTGGAGGACAGTAGAACTGTTCCCCAGTTTCTGCACACAAAAAATCTGACAAACCACAACTGATTCTGAAAGTAAATGAAACTCCAGTATCTTCATTATAGAGCTCTTTTGTCTGAAGCTATACACATTTCACTTAACCTTTCAGATGGTTGCATTTAGTTAAATGGTTATAAAAGCTCAACCCTGTGTAAAGTCTCACATTCATCTGCATTGCATTCTAATGCTTACACACAGTTTGATTTAAAACTCCTCACAGACCAAATCTTTAAGTTGATTTCATAACATAAATGCCTATTTTTCATTACTTCTCTCCTATTTGCATTATCTCTATGGTATTACCTTCATCCTGGAAGTCAATCTGAATTCTGCTGGAAACAATGCAGTAAGATGCAAAGATGACTTCTCTGCACTGACTTAGCTGGCACAGTACACTGAAGGACATTTGTTTTCCATATTTATGCCCAATCAGTAAAAACCAGAAGACTGACAAGACTTACAAGCACTCAACACTGGTCAGGCCACATTCAAATATTTGGTCCAGTTTTGAGCCCATCACTACAAGAAGGACATTGAGGGGCTGGATTGAGCCCAGAAAAGGGAGACAAAGCTGGTGGAGGGTCTGGAGAGTCCTATGAAGGGCAACTAAGGGAACTGGGGTTTGTTTGCTTAGGAGAAAAGGAGGTTGAGGGGAAGCCTCACTGCTGTCTACAACTCCCTGAAAGGGGCTTGTGGTGAGGTGAAGGTTGGTCAATATCACCTTACAGTCAAAATCCATCTTCCATTAAAAAAAAGAAAAATAGAGTGACAAGATCCTAGTGAGGCATTTTCACCTTAAATGAGGAAACTTTGGCAGACTGTTTTCCACTCATTCTTTAGCTGGCCCTGGCTCACTTCCAGACATCATCAGCCAGGCTGCATTTTTGACAAATGGAAAAAAAGTTACACCAATGGGATCAGAGCTAATAAAACTGGCAAAAGCTTAAAAGGACACAAAAGGCAAGCTTGTAGAAGGAATGACAAGGAAAATAAAAAGAATGCAGTAAATAGATCCGAAAACACCAGAAAAAGACTAATGCAATGAAACACTATATAAAGGCCACAGACAGGTCCCGACCCTGGAAGACAGATCAACCAGCACAGCATTAGCTTCAGAGGACAGAATTCAGTCTAATTAACCTGCCTCTCTGCGTGGCACAGGCTGGAGAATTCACCCATCAAGTCCTGCACCTCACCTTAAGGGAAGCCGTGTATTAACTCATCCAGCAAGACTAGAAAAAGTTTTTATCTGTAGGTAGCAGGAAAACACAGTACACCCAGTTTTCTTGGCCAGGCAAGATACCTGAAGTCCTTCCAATGTCAGCAGAATCCTGAGACTCCTCTCCACCTGTAGGGGCCCAAGTCTGCCCATACACAAGGCTGGGTTCCACACCCTGCCCCAGCACCTCTGAAAAAGGTATTTTACCAGAGAGTATATGTATATGCACACCACCTGATATGGTCTGGAGACAAGAAACAGGGAGCAGGCCACAACTGTCCAAATGATCCTTGCAGCACGTTTCCTGGTGTAGCCACAGAGCACCATGTAGTAGCAATCCTCAGTCTCTGTTTTCCTACAGTTATTCTTAGCCCTCCCTCTATTACCTTACAAGTCTTACAAGGATTACAGCACTGCAGGGTTTTTTTTTGTTTTGTTTGGTTTTTTGTTTTTTTTTTTTTTGAAAGCAGACTCTGCTGTAGTGGAAATTTGCACAGATGTGATCCCAAACCAAGGGCTTAAATCCCCACAGGATACAGATGTAAATGGGAAGTCACTAATGTTGGAAGCGAACGAGGTTTCAGAGATGTTTGTATGCTGCATGTATTCCTTCTGCTTTTCTTAATGAAACACATGGATTAACACCCTAAATACCTGTAGAAGTATCATTGCCAGTGTCTCAGCCTAGCTCTAACCCTTCCTGGTTTGTGAGAAGTGCTTTAAAGGCAGTCACTGAAAATTGCAATGCAATACTTGGCCAAGATCAACACTGGCACCACTGGGCGTGCAAGGCATCATTTCACATACTGAAAGACTTCAAAGAACTGGGAAGAAAACCTAAGGATCTACTGAAATTTCCTCAGACAACTTTTCCATCTCTGCAGCAGGAGATGTTTCATCTATGTCACCTGATTTGCTTTACCTCCTGCACCTCTGTCATCACTCACCATTTATTTTCCTCTGCCATCTACTTTTTCCCTTTCTGAAGGCTTAGGGAGTCCTGTCTATGTCAGCTAGATGAAGACTCAAAGGTCATTTGATTACCAGACATAGCACTTACCAAGAAGCAGATCTGGTACCAAGACCTTTTCAACCTTGCTGATAATAATGCAATAGGATCCAGCAACTAACAATTAAAGCCAGATCAATTCAACCTTGAAGCAGGCTGCAATTTCCTAGCAGCAACTGCAGCTGAACCTTGGAACTGTTTATCAGAATGATGCAGGGCAAAAAACACAAGGCCTACCATCAGGCATCCTCTTTGTCACATGCTGTGCTTGTGAAGTGAAGGCTTTAATCTAGCTCTGGAAGGATTTATAGAAAGGTTGTGGCATGAGCAGCATTTCTTTCCAGGCCTGCATCTCCTGATCTACAAATATTTTTCCTTACTTGTTCTTTACAACTCACAGGAAGAAGGTGGTACCTGGCCACTTGTCACCACAGTACCTGCCTGGACCCAAATGGACACTGGGTTACTGATCTGCAGAAGGTTGGGATAAAGCCCCAGTAATCACATTGGGCTCTAGATGCTTTAAAATCACAACAAATGACATTAATTTGCATTTCACTTATCTTCAGAAAGTCACACATAAGGCACAAGTCTATCAAAAAGTGCACATGCAATGTGAATAAAGCTTAACCTGGGCAAAATATCAGTGTTTAAATACAGTGTGAGCAACATAAGCCAGGTGAAATAATAGAACATCCTCAGTACTAACACACTAAAATTACCTGAGTTTGTCTCCAAAGGCAATGTCAAAGATGGAAAGCTCCAGTATTCATTTGATCCAAAACCTCCTATTTCTCCATTCCAACAGGAAAGTCTCCCAGCTTTTTTGATCTAAAAAGCTTTTCTCTAGAGAAAAAGTAAGCCCTTATAGGAACCTACTTTTAAAAGATAATCTGAGGATTCTATTTTGTAAAAACAGAGTTGATTTTCAAAAGAAGAATGACTCTGACTGAAATTTCTCCACATCTGCAATTGCAGCTCCCCTCCCAGGCATCTGATTAAGCATCTGTGGAAAATTAAGTAGGCACTTCAGCATTCTGCCAAACTGGACTGAAAAACACGCTTCAATACTTGAATGATTTGAGATTTTATCTTCAAAACAGTCCAGGTCCTAAATACACATCACTATAAAACACAGATTTCTTGCTTACTGTTCAAATTTGGCCCAAAATTCTTTGGGAGCATTTTTCAGGACACGGAAAATATCTTTAGTGTGGGCCAGAGTTTGTCATAATGCTACCAATTTTCAGTCCTAGCTTTCTACCATAAAAGTAACCACCCTGTGAAGGCTGATAAAAGGACATGACACCTTTTTTTATTAAAAACCCCAGCACTGCACTAAGCCTCCAGCTGCAAGGTCTACAAGGAAATGACAGCAATAAGTCTAAAAGATACAGTTCCAAATTCAGTGTGCAAGGGCCCTCTTGGTGTCAGATGTCTTTCTATCAGAATCAGACATGAAAATTAAATTTTGCTTTGCAGTTCCTCTCGTGCCTAAGATCAATTACATCAAAAATCTGTTTAAGAACTGTTTTGGATTGCTTTTATTTAATGAAAGGAAGCTTGACTATGTATTAGAGCCTCTTAACCCCCCACAGTTTCTCTCATTTATATTCCTTATTCTGAAACACCTCATAAAACAATTGTAATACATTATATAGAGCACTTTAAAGTCTTCTCCTAAAAGAAAAAAAAAATGGGAAAAAAAAAAATCTAAAAGCATTTTAACAAGCCACCATTTCTGTCAAAACAAAAATCCAACACGCATTGAATCACAACTGAGTGTATTTAATTGTCTAGAAAACATGGTGGAAAAAACCCAAATGTACATCTTCAACTACAATTCAGCACACTGTGGGTCTACCTGTGTTCTAACCCTGCTGTAGGTCATGATGACTCACTGTTTTCTGGAAGAGCGGCCAGAGCACCACCTGCAACTTTGTCAGTGAGTTGAAATGAGATTAAGCTCTCCAAAGCTTTTCCTTAGCCTTTCCTTACATAGAATTATTGCACAAATGCAGTTACACAAAACTGTATCTCCAAAGCAAATACACTTTTGTATCCACACCGAAAGCAGAGCACACAAAGAATAAAAGGTTCTCACCACAACAGCAGTCAATGTCCTCTCCTGAGGTTTTTCTGAAGGGTAGCTTTGGGGAACAGTTACACTGATTTCCAGTCACACTCTGTCTCTTCCTTCCCCCCCCCCCCCCACTTTTGTATTAAGAACTGGCCTTCAGCACAGCCATGAGTTAAAGTTTAATATACCCCTGTATCACAAGAACCACTGCACGCTATCAAACGTTATAGATATTTGGCAACTGTAACTGGTGCATCCTCCTTGGTATTTCTCAAAACATCATTACTGAATTATGCTGTTGAAATCACATAGAGAACACATGAACAGACATGCAACTGAAGACAGACTAATTGTAAACTATTACAGGTATTTCCTGAACTCTTCAATGTACTCACAATTTCAATTCCAGAAGCGTACAGCTATGCAGATATTCTGTCATCAGCAAACCCCAAGAGTTTTCTGGCCTGTTACCTGCCTGTGAAGGGCCAACAGCACAGAAAAAAATGCATGCTGAATGATCTAGTATCAGCCTTATGAAATATGAATAAACACAAAGCAACCAGCCAGACACAAAAATACAGGGAACTAAACTAAATGTTAGTGCCAGCATTATAAAATCCTTCTCACTTTAATAACAAACACAACAGTGAGCTCAGCCTGCAAAGAAAGGAAACTGCAGGTGTATTTTGTACCTCCTACTGTCACTGAGAACATTGTCTCTGAGGTAGCTCATCATAAAATCACAGAATGGTTTAGGTTGGAAGGGATCAGGTAGTTTCAACACCTGCCATGGGCAGGGACACCTTCTACTAGAACAGCTTGCTCATGGACCCATCCAACCTAGCTTTCAACACTGCCAGGCTTGAAGCCTCTACAGCTCCTCTGGACAATCTGTTCCAGTGCCTCATCACCCTCATGGGGAAGAATTTCTTCCTCACGTCTCATTTTTATCCAACTCCTTCCATTTTGAAGCCATTACCCCATATTCTGTCAATTCATGTCTTTTCAAAAAGTTCCCCTCCACCCTTCCTGCACCCCCTTCAGGTACTGGAAGCCTGCTCTATGGTCTCCCTGGAGCTTTCTCCAGGCTGAACAGCCCCATCTGTCTCAGTCTGCCTTTAGAGAAGCAGTGCTCTAGCCCTCTGATCATCTTCACGGCCTCTGGACAGTTCCATGTCCTTCTGTTGCTAGTTTATCTTTCTAGATAAACTCAGAACTGTTATTTTCATTGTGCATTTAGTTTGAAAGATGGTGTTGATATCTGAGGTCTGAACAAAGGACTTCTATGGTCACAAACCTGTTTATTCCCCCCCACCTCAGTCTCACCAGTCCAGCCAGAATAAACTGTACCTTCCACCTCTGATACCCCCCCAATTTTGGCACACTTGTGCACCATTTTGAGCCTTTTTCTGAGTACTGCTGTCATGGAATGTATCTGGGTTTGGCTCCCAGGGTATTTTATGGCAAGCATGAATTCATTATGCTTCTTAAAGCTTGCTCCATTGCTGGATGCATCCTAGATTCTACATTAACTGCAACAATGAAAAAGAAAGAAAAAAAAAAAAACAAACAAAAAACCCCAACCCAAATCTATTTTCAGTCTGGTTTTATCAAAGCTATTCTACACTTTTTAAACACATTTTGTCTAGGTCTACCATGTTCTTCTTTTGTCATTCTGAAATTACTACAGATTCAGACATTACATTTTAAAAATACCTTTGTGATTTTACCCTTTTATGTGAAGTACAAAATCTTCTGGACTCTGTCTGAGAATAACAAGCTACCTCTCTATTTTTCTGATGCTGATATTCTTCATCTGCTAAAAGAAGAATAAAACTTGTTACTCCTCCCATTCAATGGGATACATAACAGGTTAAGATGCTGTAACTTCTGGGGCTGGTACTGTTAGGAGTTTCAGGATCCTGTTATCTCCAAGGCCCTTTCTGAACCATGGAAATTGACAAACCTTTCATCCACTCACCAAAAGAAAGAACTGCAGCTGCCACTTCCTAAGAAGTTAAACAATAAAACATGCAATGTTTTCTTTACAAAGCTGGATTGCACTCCAGATTTCCATGAAGCCAAATGCAGAGGTACAGATTCATTAATCCTTGCAATGAACTTCATTTTGCTTCAACTGTCACCCTCTCCAATAAGCCTGTGCTATTCTGTAATCCTCATGATTCAATCCATTTTAACTACACATTCTAAATTCTCTTCCTCCCATTCATCTTATTTATATTTCCCAGGCCCCAAATATATTTCAAAAACACCCCCAGCCCATCAGCTACCCCTTCCACCATCACCGAGAGAAAAGTTGAGTCATACAGCAAGATCCATGTACTGCACCAGTTTCACCTCGAGGCTCTGTTTCTGCTCTTCATGACCACTAATGAGCCAGGAGAAAGCTGCTTTAGACAATCTCCTTTCTACCTGGAATCTGTCAAGATCCACACTCAGATGGACATTCATAGCTCTCAAAGGGAAGGGTGAAATGCAGAGAAGCCATTTTAGAAGGTGGCATTTTTACTCTATCAAACCACAGCGGGTCCATCTTGGATCTCCTTCTCAATGGAGCACAACAAATCTCTTGGTGGGGGTTGGATTTCATTTGCAGTTTTTCAGTGGGGATCTTTTTCATTGGTTAAGAAGATGCTTACAGGGGGTTCAGAGAACCCTTTTCCTTAGCATTTGCAAAGTACCAGGAGCACACAGTGTAGGCAGCTATGGTATTTCAGGTGATGGGCAGACATGTCCAGCATGGATCAGTGATTTCTTTACAAAGGCTACTGGCTGGCTGTACTTGCATGAATGTATTTGAACTGTAAAGGCAATAGGGAGACATTTCCTCCTCACAGATCATCCGTGGAGAAGAAAGAAAATGGGGAGGTGGAGAAATAGTAGTGGTAGCTCTATCAGGAACAGCAGTCAGGTAGGTTTAATAAAACTGTCAATCTGTTGGTTTGCAGCTACTTTGGTGACAGCAGGGGAAAACCACACCCAGCATTTATACAGGTTAACCTGCCTTCCACCACCATACACTTTTCAGTCAGATGCTGTACAGCTATTGATGGATACACATCCAACACATTGTTTACTCAACTCCCAGGGTCTTTTCCAGTCAAAATCATTATCACTAAATATTTATTGCATTTCAACACACATACTTTTCCTCTTTCTGCTGAATGTGTTAATAACAGTGAAAAGAAGCCACTAATTGGCAGCTGATACAACTGTAGAGCAACACAGTGCTAAGTATCAAGCTAGACTAAATATTTACAATTGAACTGTGACATGAGCCTTTCATTTTGCAGATGTGGTTCATCTCCCATCAAACTGCTTGTTTACCTCCACAGAGTTCCAAAAGAAAGGGTATTCTCATTTTACTAACTGATCTTCTTGCTAGCACCCACATACCTGGTATGGTATTTTGCAGCGCAGTAATCATTACCTGAAGCTAAATTCTCAGCAAGTACAACAGATATTCAAGGGCACAACCTACAATTCTGTGCCTTAAATGAGACAACTACAGTCAAATCACAACATATGAATTCAGGCAGACCAAAAGAACAGAGGACACTGACAGAAGCTGACGACTGGATTTTCGAATTCTTTACTGTGAGAAACTGATCCCAACAAGATCATTAGATAGGAAAGTCAAAAGAATAATCAGAATTTTAGACAAACACATCTCAGCAGGATCAGTCTTAATAGTGAAGTTTGCCTACATACTGTTTTTTGAAGAGTGATGTTAATCATAATATTCAAAGCTAAGAAAGCAAACAAAGCAAACAAGATTACAGCAAGTTTCTGGACATCCTAAGTACCCAAGGAATTATTTTTTTGCAGCAATTTGAACAAATATAATTGTCTCTGTCAAGAAGTTCCAAAAGCACATGCAATTAATGCACCACTGCCCCAAAAGAAACAGAAAAGGGTTTTCACTATTCAGGCATCTTAGAAGCACTACTAACATGCAGCAGCTATTTCTGCAACACTTATGCCTGCACAAGTACATCTAAGTCACTTGCATTTACTTATTACTCACACTCCTGGCTTCTGATAAAATTCCTTTTCAAAGCTTAATAAAGCATCATGGATCACTTGGTGCCTCAAGATGACTGTATGCAGCAAACACTGTAAAAACGTTAAAAATTTCTTCTCAGCTAAGAAACAGCTCTAAATATTTCATGATTTTGCTAAAAAAAAAAAAATTTTTCTTAACCTTAAATTAGTATTCCGTATGTGGGCACACCACTATTTTTTGAAGAGATTAAAAAAATTCTGTGTACTAACTCTAGTCTTTTATAGCTAAGTTATATATATATAAAACAAAAATACCAGTAAAGCTCACTCCATGTGATAAAATCCCATATGCATACCTGCAGCAAGTGAATTTGTAAACTGATCCCTATCACTCCTCACTTCATTTGCCTTGTTGCATATTTTGGAAGGCAGCATCCTTCTTTTCCATTAAGAGAAGGGAAAAAACTCTCAAGTTAAGGTTCTTCCTGATTGACAACGCACTGGAGCTGCTGGAGGTGAAAGCAAAAGCTAGTATGTGCCACCCTTTCCTGACACAAGAGAAAAAAAAAAATGTCAAGGACTGGCAGGCTTTCAGATGCAGTATCTTTTAGGAGACATTAGAGCACTGTCAGAGTTCAGCAGCTGATCAAAAGATGACCCAAAGCACCTGCCACAGACCAGGTAGCAGAAAGAGCAAGCTGAATCCTATTTGTATCCTTTGTTTTCTGGGCACAACCCTCCTTTCAGCTGATATTCTGCCAGTCTCATGGCTGGCCAGCATGGCTGCCTCCAACAGCCAGAATACATCCTTGTGATGGTTTGGGAGTTNTCCTCCACGGCTAGAATATATCCTCCTCCAACAGCTAGAATATATAATTTCAAAAAGGTTGTGGGTGGGTTTTTTTTTTTAATTACCTTTCACAAAGGTGATCAAACTTTGTTTTCCAGTCTCTCATTCTTGCTAAACCACAAAGAAAAGGATGACCAGGATCATGAGAATTCATGTGCATGCAAGAGTCACAGAGAAGCCTTGAGTGACCTGTTCTAGTGGGAGATGTCCCTGCCTATGCCGAGGGGTTGGAGCTAGATGATCTTTGAGGTCCCTTCCAACCTAAACCATTCTATGATTCTATGAAATCCCAAATTACTGAGGTCTAGGGAGGGGATGGAAGTGATGAGAGAATTGCAGAGATGCCTGAAGACAAAACTAAGAGACAGAAATGGGTGAAGGAATGAAATCAGAAGATAAAATGCTTTGGGACATAGAGGATGATAAGATAGGAAAACTTCAAAGAAAGGAATCATAAGAATAATTTACAGATAATGGATACATGACATTTCAGAACATATATTCTTAATACTCAAATTGTTCCTGTTCTGCAGCTAAATTGATTAAAGTTCTACGGGTTTGTAACTAAAAGGCCACATTAAAGGCACACTAACAATAATAAAGCGGGAAAGAGCCTTGTGATATGACATTACACAAAATCCCTTGGACTCTGGCAAGATGAATTTAAATTAATTCCATAATAGTTGAAGTACCACTCAAGAACTGGAGTGTAACTCAGGCAGAACACCTTACACAACATAATTTCTGCAAAGGTGTAATACTTAAGAAGCTTGATGGTGTTTTGGGGATGCATTACTCTCCCATACTAAGTTTCAACAGCAAACAGGAGCATGTACGCTCTAGACTCTGGATTTTAAACCACCACCAAGACCAGTGCTTGTAAATCAAAAGCAATAGTGAAGTCCTTAGCAGATTTAATGGAGGGTGTCATACTTAAGAAACAAAAGCACTGTTTTAAGGCTCCATTTTTCACTTTTTGCAAGTGAGGGAAGGGTGGCAAGAGGAAGCTTTTCACATTAAAATACCACTCACCATGACAGGGCTTTCTCAAAGACAGCAGTCTAGAAGCATTTGTAGGAGTTTGTATTTCACTGACCTGACCTGGAAGACTGTTTCATAGGTGAATCAGCAAGACCACTACAATGCGATCTGGACAGGTGAGACCAATGGGCCAAGGCTACTTGTATGACGTTCAACGAGGCCAAGTATCAGGTCCTCCACCTGGTAATATATATAACCCCATGGTAAGCTACAGACATGGAGATGTGTGATTGCAAAGCTGTGACTTGGAAAGGGCCCTAGTGGTATTGATTGATGTGAGTCAGCAGTGTGCCCAGGTGGCCACAAAAGCCAATGGTATCCTGGCTTGTGTTAGAAACACTGAGGCCAGCAGGAACAGGGAGGTGATCATCCCCCTGTACTCAGCACTGGTGAGGCCACACCTCAAGTATTGTGTTCTGGGCCACTCACTACAGGAAGAAGGTTGAGGTGCTGGAGCATGTCCAGAGAAGGGCAACAAGCCTCTTGAAGGGCCTGAAGCACATGGCTTACAAGGAGCATCTGAGGGAGCTGGCATTGTTCAGTCTGGAGAAGAGGAGGCTGACAGGAGACCTCATTTCTACCACTCCCTGAAGGGAGGTTGGTATGAGGAGGGAGGCAGCATCTTCTCTTTGGTGGCAAGAGACAGGACTAGAGGAAATGGTTCCAAGCTGCATCAGGAGAGGCTTGGGTGGGATATTAGAAAGTATTTCTTCGCTGAAAGAGTTCTCAAACATTGGAATAGTCTGCCCAGGGCAGTGGTGGAGTCAGCATTCCTGGGGGTGTTCATGTAGCATGTGGACCTGGTGCTTAGGGACATGGTTTAGTGTTGACTCTTCAGTGCTGGGTCGAGAGTTGGACTGGATGACCTTTGAAGTCTCTTCCAAGCAGATCTATTTCTGTCAGGCTGTGATATTATCATCCAGGGCTTTGCTAACTGGATGCTGCCAGAACAGAACACCTCTGGCAAAGTTTACAGGCCCACTCATTCCTTCCTCTGCAAATGCCTTTTTGCTGCACAGCCCAACAAGAACAGTGCTATAAACACTTGCAATTCTATTCCTTGGGTCCTTTCCACATATGAATAATGGATAAATACTTAAATCTGCTCTTTATTTTTTCCCCTCCAAAAACCAAGCAGACAGTTTGCACTCTCAAACATTGAGTCCCTGGTAACTGTAAAATTCCATTCACCTCAGTAAGATTTCTAGACATGCTATCTGTTATCACCTGCAGATCAAAGCATGGCTACAGTACCTAACTACAGCTTGGAATATTCATGGTCTAGAGATCACATATGGGCTGTTCTTAATTCCAGGTAACTAACAACAAGAAGAACTGAACTTTTAAGTGAAAAGCTGCAAGAACGCGAAGTATGATTATATACATTTTATTGGGATGTCTTCAACCAAGTTCAATAAGCAGAACTATGTAAGATACAGATACCCAGTAAGTAACTTGCAAAGTAGAATATTCACATGAGAGAACTTTTCTCCAGATACGGGAAATACGAATGTATCCTGCCCGACTTCTGCTCTTTTTCTGTAGTAAACTACATTGCGACAAATTTTTGAACTAGTTTCTTAGTACACTGCACAGATCGAAGGAAAAAAACTAATCAGATACAACAGACAAAGCTGATTACAATCTGTTAATCCACTTAATTTAAGCTGTACTTGGCCTGGTTTAAGGAGTGTAAATCACAGTAGCCCAATTAAGTGTTATGTCAATTTATGCTAGCTGGGATCAGGCCTGCAAGCT
The DNA here is from genome assembly GCA_013399055.1 of Ramphastos sulfuratus. Classification (NCBI taxonomy): domain Eukaryota; kingdom Metazoa; phylum Chordata; class Aves; order Piciformes; family Ramphastidae; genus Ramphastos; species Ramphastos sulfuratus. The sequence continues at coordinate 20,766 of WBNM01026933.1, forward strand.
CTCCTTTTCCAGTAAAGCTCAGTAAGTTTGAAAACATTCAAAAAATAACAACTCTATTATACACAAGATCAACTTCTTGTGTTCCATTAAGCAGAGACCTTAGCTGAAGATGAGATTTTTTTTTTTCCTACACAGCATGCAAACCTTCTCTTAATTTCTTCTTCCTTAGAAGACACAATTCCTAAGCTTCAACAGCCCGCATCAGACTTAGGTTGTCAATCTCAAGAATAAAAGATTTAAATTACTGATTTCCCAAGAGGTAATGGAGTTTACATTTAAATTTTGGTTTGGATGGAAGAAGAACAAAAGGATAAGCCATCCACAACAGCACAAACACACACTGTCACACTATCAGAACCTGTTGTGATACTATATGGATCCTAATTGTCCTGACAATCAGGCTTGCTTGCTGATGACTTACATTTTACACGGCAAGCCAGGAAGCACATTTAGTAGTAAGCTAAATCCCTTACTCTTCACTGCTTTTCATTCTCCAAATGACACACAATCAGCTGAGACACCAAGTCCACACAATGTCTCCTTTAGAAATGAAGCTGGAGTGCATGATGTGTTCCTGACTTCTCATATTTCTGAGGCTCTGCGAAGAGTGAGTTCATTACATTCGCACCTAGGAAGATTGTTTCTTTTCTGTTTTAAAATGCTTCACATGTGGTTAATCAAGGCATATTTTAGTTAAAAGTCTTTGGTACACAGCCAGCCAACACTGTCTTATGCATTAGTAAAGGGATGTCCTTAATTGAAGAAACACATTAATCTGTCAAAATAGTTTCCATGTATTAGAGCCTCACCAAAAAACCCTGAAAATAACACAGAAAGATAGATGAGGGAAAGTATCTCTATTTTTCCAAACTCAATAGTTGAGCCTGTCAGTGCATGTGTTCTGCTCCCCCCATAGCAGTCTGTTTGGGAGGACTTTTCCAAAGCACTGGAAAGAAAAGCACTTACATGGTGAGGACACCACCATAAACCTTGGGAAGGAGAAATAGTGTGACACACACAAGACCTGAGGCTTACATTTTCTGCTATGAACGGACTGCACCATGTGAAAAACAACCAGCAGCAGAGGAATGACCTATGTACAGTGAGGAAAAAAAAGATGTAAGGTGGAAACAAAGGCTCTTTTGTGCCAACCCATGGTAGCTCTCCCATTAAAATAGCAAAAAATAAATACATGCATTAGCCCTCCTTATATTGACTTGATTTACTCCACCCACTTACAATTAAGAAATGTAATAGAAATACAGAAGCAAGAAACAAAACTTTTTTATTTCCCCCTTAATAAAGGGTTGTCGCCACACAGCTGATGAAGTTATACCAAGAGGTCTTGAACATACTTCATGTATCTGTAGTGCCTCTCACTCTTTACAGACCCAGATAAACATAAGCAAGCTTGAAAAATCTCCTCACTTCATAGAGCCTTGGCCTTGTTTCAGTTAAGTGATTTAGCCTATGATGACGAGGCAATGGTGTATTAAATTCTACCTAAGTCAAAACTAGACTTCCTTGTAGCATATCTAAGCCAAACCATTTCACCTATTACCTTACCTTAGCTAGGAATCCCAGGACTTCAGTCTATGCCTTGGCACACAGTCAGTGTCAGTATCAAGAGGAAAATAAACAACATAAAAGCAAAGATTTTTTTCCAAAACAATGAGTCAGTTTTTAACAGACACAGGATCTCGCTGGAGATTAGTATTTCCAAGAACAGAAGGCTAAATTAACACAACACTCACCTCAACACAGTAAACAAACAAAACTCACCCATTCTAGTTCAACAAAGGAATCTAAGGGTAACCTTTTAAACCAGCAATCTGTCCACCTCTGAGAATGTCAAGTCTGACAGCTTGATTTTCTTTACCTATTTATTATAAAGTTATGAAAAAATAGACTCTAGAAGAAAAATAGTCTCACATAATTTGCGATATTCAGTGCATTTCACACAATGCTTAAGGAGAAAAAACCTCCCTTAGCTCAAAAAAAAACCCTTATATCTTCAGTATCAGGAACCAAAATACATCTGAACTTTTCAGTGTACCTATACATGACACTGAAACAAAGGCAAAAAGTGGAAATTGCCAAAAATTGTAGAACATTTAAGGAGTGTGACAATTTATAGCTGCTGAGCAGCAGCCCCACGGCATTTCAACGCTCTCCACACTAACCAAAGGTTTCAGAATGCAAAAATACCAACCTGTCACACTTAACAGCACAACATAGCACAGACTTAGCCAAGTTCAGAACAAGTTCATACTGCATGCTTGCTCAGCTTAACACGAAGCTTATAAACACAAAACGAGCTCTAACTTACCCTTTGCTGGAAGTTATTTCATTCTAAGAAAGCCAAAACACCTTTTAGGAGGTGAAACAGAGAAGTGGTGTGGTATGGTATCTACACGCCCAGAGATTATTAGGTGATCACTGGAGACAAAACCAGTGCATAAAGACAACCATAACCCTATTATCTAGTTCTGACACTTTGCTACAGATGCTTACAAGACCCTAACAACACTGCAAAGATCTGGACATCACTCCACATGGCACTATGCAAATCCTAAGAAGCCAGTTACACAATAAATGTGTGTGTGTGTGTATATATATATGTATGTATTTTTTATATCTACACACAAATACACAACAATCTGCAACATCCTAACTGTTGCCTTCTCATAAATGACAGTGGTTTCTTGGATTTTCTCTAGGTAAACAGCCACAAACAGCCTTTTTTTAACCCGAACCATGCAGCAGCACATTCATGGCTCCATCTGCACTTGTATGCAGAACAGGACAGGAAATGTGCTGCAGTTACACAGCAAACACTCAAGTTGAATGTTCTCTCACAAAATAGGGCTGTCTTATCCATAGCCAGTCTATTTTGGGACAATCTGTGGCTTTCCCTGAGCTGTGCTTTGGCCTGCTGGCACTAGCCAAAAGCATGCCAAGATGCCCACCAACAATTACAAGTCCCACAACCCCCTGACAGTGTCCAAGACCAAGCTCTAAGCCCACTCAGCCCTCGAGGACAGCTCTGCAGGTCTCAGAGAATCTACCACCATTACATTGCTCATTTTCCCATTTTCCTATGTGATACAAATACCTGGGAAATTCTTTCCTTGACAACAATATTTCTGTTCAAGATAATGTTGACATTTTTATTACAGCAGTGAATCAAGAAGAATAAATTATGTTTTTGATGTACCTGTGGCTACATTTGAAAGAGATGGCAACTTTTCAATCTCAACTCTTTGTTATTTCTAGTGGGAGGAAAAATACTCTTCTTTCAAACTATGAGCTCGATCCTAATCGGTAACAGCAAGAACCAACCAAGCAGATTAGCTCTTGTTAAAATGCATCTGAAGAAAGCACACAGCTCAACCAGCATACCTCCTGAAGCTGGGATGTATGAAAGCTCACACGCTCCTGAAGGAACAAAGTTAAGGAATCACACAAAGATGAGCACATGTCTTTTTGAGACAATCAAAGGGAGCTGCTTGGGCTTGTAATTTTTTTATTGCTATTCTGCCAATGTGCAGCACTTGTAATATTCAATTTAGTGAAGTCACTGATACAGGGCACCTAGTGAATCATAAAATCATTAATTACAGTTGGAAAAGACCTTTCAGATCATTGAGTCCAATCATTCTTTAACTCTACCAAGCCTAGTGTTAAACCATGTCCCTCAGCACCACATCTCTCTCTCTCTGAAACACCTCCAGGGATGGGGATTCAAGTACCTCCCTGGGCAGCCTGTTCCAGTGTTGGAGAAAATTTTTCACTGAAAGGTTTCTTCTAGTGTCCACCCTAAGCCTCCTCTGAGGAAACCTGAGGCCACTTCTGCTGCTGCTATCACTTGTTACTAGGGAGAAGAGACCAACCTTTACCTGGCTCCAACCTTCCTTCAGGGAGGTGTAGAGAATTAGAAAGTCTCCCCTCAGCCTCCTTTTCTCCTGGCTAAACAACGCCACTTCTCTCAGTCACTCCTCAGTAGCCCTGTTTTCCAGACCCTTCCCCAGCTTTGCTGCCTTCTCTAGACCTGCCCCAGCACCTTCTTGTCACGAGCATTCTTTCAGCTGCACCTTGCAGATCTTGCTGCTTCCCAGCAGGCTGCAGCTGATCCACTCCACTCACCGCTGTGGCTTCAGTTGTCATACCAATTCCTAGCAAACTCTTTTCTTTCTGAGGTTACTCTATCTGACAATGTTCTCTGGTTTGAAAGATGCTGCTGGTCATTCCTGGAAGAAAATTACTTTTACTGTTGCATGCTTTAAGGCTCATCTAATTCCATACTAGCCTCTAGGGAATTTTTAAACTAATGACATTGTATTTGTCAAGCACAGAAACTTTTAATACGATTTTCCAAGTGGATTCCAGCCAATGGATCCTGGCCACCACAGCACTTAACAAAATACATCTGATTGTGCTCCATGCAATATTTAGGTGGACTTATTATCAAAATGTTAATTTCTGTTACCTAATTACCTTTCTCTGGTGGTCAATAAAAGACATGCAGGCATATTGACAGTATTATTGAAGCTGTGGTGTCTGCAAGTCCAGGAGTCAGATTACACATGTGTATACACAGCTTCACAAATGAAGAGGCACACACTTTAAGAAATCCAAACTAAAAAACTATCTGAACAAGCTTCCAGCTGGTCTGCTGACCTCATGACAGCATCAAGAACACTACAACACTAGCTAATTTAGTGTCAACATCATCTTGATTTTCAGTAATGTTTTCCATTTCCAGCACCAATATAAAAAGCAAACCCCCAAACTATTTGTGCTGGTTTAAGGCTAATTGGAATATTTTAATAGAGAAAATTATATTATAGGTTGTGAAAAGAAAAAAAACAATGGTGATGTCTACTTCACTCATAGGCTTGCTGTGATGCTTAAGAAAGAACCCAAAACAAAAGATAAGACAGTCGGGCTGGTCACAGGCTCTGGGATACACTGTCTGGGGCTATCCTGCAACTTCTGGCTTCTCCTCTCCGATAAATTAATTTCACTAATCACTCTTCTTCTAACTCCTCCTCTGGCCGATCCTCAAAACCTTGGGGTAAGGTATAGGGGTGGGGAGAAGGTGGAAGGGTGGTTGGGAGCCCCTCCTGGGGTCTCTGATTTCTGGGAGGGGTGTTGTGTTTCTGTATTACCTTTACCTTGTATATTTCTGTAAATATTCCTGTATATAGTGTATATATCTGCTTGTACATTGTGCTGAGCTGTAAATATAGCTTCATCTAAACTTCCAGCCGGCTGAGTTTTAGCCTGGGTCATTTTACAAAGTGTGGGGGGCGGGTAACTCCCTAAACCCACATCACTATTAAACATGCCGCAATGACTCCTTAACCCCCCCAAAAGCAAACAGTTTGGATGACCCGTCAATCATCCACTTTTGGGTACTTCCTTAATTCTGAAGGACAAATGATGCTTAATTTCAACCACTAAGTTTGGCTCAACTATACTGACTGGGTCTTCTGGACAAATAATGCACAGGTTTCAAGCATTGATATATATATTGTTTACAGAAATGATGATGATATAAAATAAATAAAGAAGTGTTACCTGAACTCTTCCAACAAGCACCACAATTATTTTAGGATCATATCCTACCTGGCATCTTACCCCAGGAAGAGACAGCCTTGCAACCTATGTCCATGATACACAGAGCTTTATCACCTTATTGCCAAAGAAATGGGGGTTTTCCAACTTGTCTTTGCTATCACTGATATTCTAACTGCTCACAAGCATCACACAGGTCCTCTACCAGTGTCTGTATAAACTATGTAATTTTAGCTCAATTTACATGGCAATGACTGCAATTTGTCTTAAGATGCTAAACTCAAATATCAATTTGTTATAGTAAGACTTAATTCCATTCTCACTCCACAAGGCACTCTGACCCAATTAGATAAACACCTTGTAAACCACCATCAGCTTCAAAGTGTCAAAATACAGGCTACAAGAGTACATCTCCTCTCCTTCTAGGTTGGAGGATGTTGCTACAAGAGTACATCTCACCTTTTAGGTTGAAGGATGTCCATATAAAACATTCCGTCTGTTGGGCAACAAAATACACTTGCTGCTGGTGAGGGAGTAACCTCACTCCAGCCTCTCTCCCTTCATAATATAACCCAAAAAAATCAGAGGATGTTAGGACAAAGACTATGACTGTGCCATGCATGATGACAGCAGAATAATACAAAATTAGGTTCATCTACTCAGAGCACCCCACACAATCAAAGTCAGTGTTGCTGGCTATGGTCTCCAACAAGGGGGCCTGAACATGCTGTTCAATCTGAAGCACATACTGACATGAGTAAGCAACGTTACCCAACTAGGAGTTTTGTCAACATCCACTTTGTCTCAGCACACTATGACCAACAAAGTAAAATGCAACCACCTAAGAATCCCACTGCTGTCCAACTAAGGAGAGGTTTAAAAAGCCAAAATGCCGAGTTTGATTAGAAAAAGAAGAAAAAAAAAATAGAACAGGAATTGCACTTAATTATTCAAGAAGAATGAAATCTGCAGATTGAGTTCCAGACACAGAAAGGCCCCTTATTTTGCAGCGTACTGGAGCTTTAGTTACAGTTTAAAGAATGCTGGCATGTAAAGGGGAAAAAACAAGTTAATTTTTCAGTTAGATATTACTATTTAACTTTATAAAGGGGGCAACACAACATTCATTCTCATTTCTCCTCAGGAAATGTGATAAAGCAGTATACTGTTTCTGGCTGACAGCCACCCTGCTATCAAAGGGCTTCTCAAAGGCAAAACATTGAGAATTCTACCAGGTCTGAAAAAGCGCTGAAGTGCAAAACAAATAGAAATGCCCATTAGTTAAATTGGCTTTTAAGATAAACAGCAAGATAGCAAGTAAGTCTAAGGAAGGCACAGGGACCTTGTGGATACTTGCAAATGCTCCAAGCCAAACCAATCCATTAGTGGCCAACAAGATTGAAAGATAGGAAAGGGAAAACACTCTGTATGAGGAGAAACTTCTTTGCTATGAGGGTGCCAAAGCCCTGGAGCAGGCTGTCCAGAGAGGTTGTGGAGCCTTCTTCACTGGAGAGATTCCAAACCCAGCTGGACATTGCGATCCTGGGCAAGCTGCTGTGGGTGACCCTGCTTTAGCACCACGCTGGGATTCTGTGACACACCCCAAGTTTGCAGTGGCATCACCAGAAGGTTGTTCATAAGACAAGTGAACTGAAGGAAAGCTTTTCAACTACAGTCCTGTGAAGTCAACTAGTACTAAGATTAGTTTCTAAAATGGTCTCCAGTCAACCATATGAGCTCCACACAATCTCAGAGTGTGTTTTGGTTTAAAATTACAGCACAATGGGTAAGTCAGGAGAGAAAGATGGATGAAGGGTCCAACATGCACCGTGGCATCTCCAGCTGACATGAAAGCAATCACATTTTTGGCAATCTAGAGCACAAAGACTGAAAGGCAGCATTAGGTTTGTTCCTTTCCTATGCTAGTACTGACATCATACCCTATCACCTCATGCTGCAGCCACACACTATTATCCGACAAGAATTTTTCCCAAAGGAGTCTAAAAACTGGGCAAGCAGCTCACCTGCACAGAGAGAGAGGTTTCTAATCCTTTCATGACACAGATTTCTTTCTGTTCCCTAGTGCTGTGAATAATTACAGCTGAAATATTTATAACGGGGTTACTTACTCTTTTTCTAATAAGTAAAAAAAAAAAAAAAGTAATTGTTGGGGAAGAGGGAAAAAAAAAATCATAACAGAAGTTCTTGAGCATGGAGGAAGCAGCCTGGGCAGTTAAGAGGTGTGGAAAGGTAAGGTCTCTGCTGGGATTTGGGTAGAGGAGGGGTTCAGGGCTTTTCCAAACATCCCAGTGGAATACGGCATAGGGTAAAGACTCCCTCACACGATGCCCCAGAAAAGGACAAAAAAAGGGATGTTATAAATACTCCCCATGCTCCTGATATCTAACATAAGAGATAATAAATTATGTAACTATTACCGTCCACACACACCACAGTCCCTGTATTTTGACTACGGATAGCCCCCAAATTATTTTTTTATCGTGTTTCTTTGTTGCAGTTCGGTTTCGTGTTTTTGTTTTGCGGGTTTTTTTAGTACAGTCACGGTTTGTACTGATACGCACCGAAAAGGTTAAGAGGAAAACAAACAAACAAAAAACCCCAAGTGTACTAAGGAAGAAAAGCTCTCTCCACAGAAGCAAACCATCTCTAGCATAGTGTGCACATGAAGCTAAGCCTGGTTTTGTCCCCGCAGTCATTGTCCTGCGTTTTGTCCACACAAGAACAGGAGCACACATTAAACCCCGCTGTTCTGAAATTAACATGCTTGAAATCTGCAGTGCTCTTTTCTCCCCACCACGGACACCGCGCTAAAAGACCTGGAGAGCAGCCTCACGCATAAATAAGTGAACATAATCAATGGCGAGAGGGAAAAGAGCGGAGGAAACCAACGCGACGCGCAGAGTGCCGAACCCGTTCCACGGGCAGGAAACTAGTGGCAATTAAATGGCCCATACGCGATTAAAATAGAGCCAGAGGGAAGCCTGCTGAGCTCCGCCGCAGACCCAGCCTCCCGCATGACGGGGCAGGGATGGAGCCGAGCCCGGAGNGGCTCATACGGGGCCGAGACCGCAGCCCCGCGGGCCTGGGCGACGCCGGGGGTGGGCAGCCCTCCGCCGACAGCCGAAAACAAAGCCGCCCCCCGGAGCAAGCGAGGCAAGGGGCTGCGGGAATCCCGCCCGCCACGCGCCAGGCCGCGCGGGCCCCACGGCGGGGAGGGGGTGGGGGTGCGGGTGCGGGGGGGAGGGGGATCCCGGGCCCCGCCGGGACGCGACTCGCGCTCCGGGAATGCCGGCGAGGTGGTAGAAGCCCTCCCGGTGCGGGTCCGGGGGAGATGGTCCCACAGCCGCTACGTTTGGTGAGAAAGCAGCGCCGGAATGGTGCTTGCAGTGCCGGTTTCTGTAATTCACATGCGGTTATTAGCACTGACAGTTATCAATGTCAGCAACGTGACGATGAGCCAGCCCTGAGCATTTTCTCTGTCGAGTCTCCTGTTTGAAAGCAGCTAGGTTCAATCAGCTCTGCCTTTCCTACTTTTTTGGCGATGTTCCCATGTGCTTTGTCCATCACAATGAATTTGGGAATGTTTNTAACATAAGAGATAATAAATTATGTAACTATTACCGTCCACACACACCACAGTCCCTGTATTTTGACTACGGATAGCCCCCAAATTATTTTTTTATCGTGTTTCTTTGTTGCAGTTCGGTTTCGTGTTTTTGTTTTGCGGGTTTTTTTAGTACAGTCACGGTTTGTACTGATACGCACCGAAAAGGTTAAGAGGAAAACAAACAAACAAAAAACCCCAAGTGTACTAAGGAAGAAAAGCTCTCTCCACAGAAGCAAACCATCTCTAGCATAGTGTGCACATGAAGCTAAGCCTGGTTTTGTCCCCGCAGTCATTGTCCTGCGTTTTGTCCACACAAGAACAGGAGCACACATTAAACCCCGCTGTTCTGAAATTAACATGCTTGAAATCTGCAGTGCTCTTTTCTCCCCACCACGGACACCGCGCTAAAAGACCTGGAGAGCAGCCTCACGCATAAATAAGTGAACATAATCAATGGCGAGAGGGAAAAGAGCGGAGGAAACCAACGCGACGCGCAGAGTGCCGAACCCGTTCCACGGGCAGGAAACTAGTGGCAATTAAATGGCCCATACGCGATTAAAATAGAGCCAGAGGGAAGCCTGCTGAGCTCCGCCGCAGACCCAGCCTCCCGCATGACGGGGCAGGGATGGAGCCGAGCCCGGAGCGGGGGTACCGCGGTCGAGGCCCCGCACCTGCCGCGGCCCGCTCCCCCTCAGGGTGCCGCCGGCTGCCCCTCACGCCCCGCCACGTCTCCGGCCCCGCGGGCGGCCCCCGCCTGCACAGTGGGGCCCCGCGGCCGCCTCGGCGCCCACTCACCTCGCAGAGGCGCGCACTGCGGCTTCGCGGCGGGCTCCAGGAGGGAGAGAGGGCGGCTCCCGCGCCGCGCCGTGCCGCTGCGGAGCCGGGCGGCGGTCGGAGTCACCCCGTCCTTGCAGCAGGCAGCTCCCGCCGGTGCTNCCGGGCCCCGCCGGGACGCGACTCGCGCTCCGGGAATGCCGGCGAGGTGGTAGAAGCCCTCCCGGTGCGGGTCCGGGGGAGATGGTCCCACAGCCGCTACGTTTGGTGAGAAAGCAGCGCCGGAATGGTGCTTGCAGTGCCGGTTTCTGTAATTCACATGCGGTTATTAGCACTGACAGTTATCAATGTCAGCAACGTGACGATGAGCCAGCCCTGAGCATTTTCTCTGTCGAGTCTCCTGTTTGAAAGCAGCTAGGTTCAATCAGCTCTGCCTTTCCTACTTTTTTGGCGATGTTCCCATGTGCTTTGTCCATCACAATGAATTTGGGAATGTTTCCATAGGAAAATGTGGTTACAACACCCGTAAACGCCACGAAAACTTAAACCACACGGAGTAAACGTCAGCGGAGCAGAATCCCAGCCCAACAAAAACACAGCAATGCCAGTGGCAGGAAAAATGGACTCATGAGACTCACTCTTACGTGATCCAAGTTCCGGCTGGTATCATAAAACAACACCTCACACTTTATTTTCTGTTCTGAGTCACATCAAGGCAGAATCCGTATGCAAAGAAGGTATCAGAGCTAAGTACTTTGGAACTACTACATCTGTATATCTATCTATCTATCTATATCTATCTATCTATATCTGCCAATATTTGGGCAACTGAATGAGTTTCTGAAGACTGATTCTTCAAAATAACCAGCTGGCAACTCTATTAATTAATATATGCCAATTAGGAGTAAATACTGTATAGCTTACAGCATATGCTCAAAGCCCTGGGCTTGAAATCTTTTATCAAAGCTCATGACACTTCCATAAAGGTAGGAATTTGCTGCTCAGCCCTTCTGTACAATACTAGACAAACTGCTTCAGATAGAAGCATACGTAGCTGTATTCCAAAGTAGGTTGAGTTATGGAGGTCATACACACTCTTCCATCTACCTCAAGCTTTAAAACTTAGGTTTGCGTCTTCGCTAGGAGTTGCATGTACATTGGCCCTTAGAATGGAGTTTAAACTTACTTCAGATCAGCCTGACACAAATATTCCCCAAGTCTTTATGCTTAAGACAATACTACTCTGACATATCACAGCCATAAGGCTTAGATTTGGATGGTCCCACACAAGTTGGTGGTGATTTGGGCATTTTTGGATATACCTCTTTCTTTGGTGGTAGCCTGACTTGGCATTGATAATATAATGCAAATTTTACTTTTTGAAACAAAATTAAGAGAGACAAGAGGATGTTTAATGCCAAGAATTCCATAACATTTATAATTATTTGTGGCTTGGTTTCATTATCACAACATTTGTAGGATGGCAAAATGAGAATCTGAGAAGCAGGTAATTACTGAATTATTCCCCACAGATTAGCAAACTGTAGAAGCCTTTGACAGTGTGGCATGAGTGCAGACTGACTAAAGTTAAGACTTCTCATCCACCACATTAAAAAATTACATAAATCAAACACTGGATTTTCACATTTCTCTCCCTCAGAATGGATTGTGAGAATGTTCTTGTGCCCCGATAGAAAAATCTCATTTCAACCGAGCCAAAACGTTAAATCCCCTTGCCTTCCAGAAATGGCAGCAATCACAAGAGTAAAATACAAAGTATTTCTAGAAAGGCAGCACTGCTGCTTTCCAGCAATTGCAAACTTGTTGATTTCTATGCTTACATGTCCAATACATTCACATTATCTGTGATGCTGCAAGCCTAGTTCGCTGTTATTAACAGTTCCTGTATCTTGGGTGTCATACAGGATTCTCTTCTCTTTTCCCCTGGTGTAAGCCTGCCTGAGCAGATCTGGGCACACACTAAAAAAAACCAGATACATTTCATACAGGAATGGCTGCTTCTGTCTTCTGGGTGCTTACACACCTGCAGCCACTACACTAGCAAAGAAAAGATTACTCTTCAGAGCCAGCCATTGAGGCAGTAGGTAGTTAATCTTCAGCAGACTCAAAACCAGAGAAAACCAGCCTGCCTTTCTGAAGCAAATAGCTGTCTTCACTCATCTTTCCAACTCTATTGCTTCCCCCACCCCAAAATACCTTTTTCAAGTTAACTTAGAATGCATCTGAAGCAAAGCTACTATTGGATCAAACTAGGAGAAAATAACACTACTCTCACCTGGGGACTATGACCTAAAAAGAGCTGAAGTAGTTATTAGAAAACTAAAATTTCCAAAGAATGTTTTTGTTACAGTCTTGGGAAAGGTTTGACTGGAGAAAAAAAAAAAAACAAAAACCCAAATTAAACCACCACAAACTATTTTCAGCTATCTCCTGAAATTATTTAGTAAAAAACCTGCAAAATGCTATAACCTGTACAAATCTTCTACCACAGAAATAAATTAGACATCCAAAATGTCCAATTAATCCCCTTAAAGTTCTCTGTATGATGAGAGTCTGTGACATACACACCCTCTTTAAAAGGGATTTGCAGCTGCTCCAACTTGGAATGTTGTTAATTTAACAAAAGAGGACATCTACTTAAATATTGTTCATTAAACATTAATTTTAAAAAGCAATGTACACTCCTTCTGGCAGTACTACTTAATTTGCCCACAAATACATAAGAAAACCCAAAATACCACTTTTCAGCAAACAGTAAATAAAATAAAGCAATATTCTAGTACTTCCTAACTTTTCTCCATTTTGGTCATCATTTAAAGCAAACAAGCATTTGGTGAATCATTACTGAAGGTCATCACCTAGCACTGTGTAGTCACCAGTACAGCATATGAAGAACAATGCCCTTTGAGAAGGCAATTTTCCTATACAGCAGCTAGAAGGATTAAAAGACAAGAAATCAAGAAATGCTGTTCTATATAACATGAAGATTTTTATATTTTCCCAGCAGTTCAATCCTCTGCCAGACTATGGGCCAAGCTTAACACCCAAAATGAGAGTTTCTTTGCTATGACCATCAAAAAGCCAAACAGAAACAGGCTAAAAGGATTAGGTGAAAGAATAGTCATGTGGGATGGAAATGTAATGTTTTACAAGACTTCTGGACAGATCACTGTGCAGCAGGTGAAAACATTAATTGATAGAATCAGCCTTGGTGCCAAAATCTGCCCCTTTTTGTGCTGCACAAAAGACTTAATGCGAGTGAAAACCATCTGCAGCTCCCCAGCTGGGGATTTTTGTGATATAAAAGAGTCCCTGAGTTGCTCTGGAGTTGCCCACCCCATGGGAGGCCACAGCCTTTGCAGTCTGAGCAGAGATGGGAGGGCACAGAGCAGCTCGCCTGGGGTTTGCTGCTCCAGCCGCCTGCAGCTGGGTCCATGGGCCCTCAGGAGCTGTCACCATCTGGCACTATCTGGTGCCAGGGCAGGCATTTATCCAGCCAGAGTCAAGAGGCTCCACAGCAGCTCCTCACTCTTCTGGTACACAGAGAAGAGACCTACTGCACTGGGCCATCTGGGCTGCTCTGGTTAGAGCTCAGATCTGCAGACCCTGATCTGGCAAAACTCCCATCAGGTTCTCTGAGTACTTACCTGAGCTGGCCTTGGACTTAGAGGAACATCCATACATGAAGCAAATACACACATGGCCAAGTTTTGATTTAGAAAATTTAAACCATTAATAAGTATTTTAATTGTAAATATTAAAGCAGTCTCCAACCAATAACTTTTTATGAAATTGGAGCCATAGTTCTTGGATGCAGAAATGAAATCCTGCAGCAACTTCCAATGCTTTCAGATGGTTACTGTAATGTTCATAAAGATCACATAAAATTATGAGAAAAGCAACTGTTGGTTTCTGTGAGTGTCTGGGGAGATTTTAGAATGGTACCTTTAGGTAAGTAATACAGGAGTGGATCCATACAGACTGCATCCAGAGTCACACGGAAATGTCACTTGTAAAACACACTTCCACAATCTTGCTATCAGACTTACAAATGTGTCAGTCATATCTGCAGTGGAAGCCTGCAGTGGATGTGGGCTGTATTGAGGTGCTATGTCACAGCATCAATGTACAAGCAGGAAGCATCCACAACTGAAGAAAATGAACACAGTGTCCTTTTGGAATATTCTTGGTGGAGCAAGTAAGATGAGTCTGTGGGTAAAGAGCCCAGAACCATGCTGAGAAGGCAAATAATATAAAGATCATAAAGGTATCAAGACACTGGTGCAGCTGAAAAGAGGATTACAGATCTCTAACAGAACCCTGGAGAAATTAAAGATCGGTAGTGACCGCAGTGGAACACTTCCTGCTTTTGCTCAATGAAGGGAGATCAGAAAAGACTCAAGCAGATGGCACATCACTAGTATGAGTAGGATTTAAATCCCAGAGTATTTATCTGGTGACTCTCTTCATGTTAGTTTAGTTCTAGACAATGGTGATGGTGACTTGAATTACACATGCAGTCAATAATTTGTGTAGAATCCTCAAATGTTCTCCTTGCAAGTCTTGCTGCTTCCCACAACAGCAGCAATTACCACATGGATGCATTCAGTAAGCAAATACAGCAGACACTGAGTGAGCAAGCTATACTGCCAGTGAACTTTCTTTAAATGATTTGAAGAAAGAAGCGACTTCTTTGGCAACCAGGCAGCAGGGCACTAAGGCAGCAGGGCCTTAGTTTCTTCTGTATCCTACACAGGTTTGAATGTGGGCAATGCCCCTGCTAAGCTCAGGCACAGATGATGCACTTCTCCCTTCAGGAGATGCTGGTGCTTTGCTGCTCTGCACCCAACAGGGTAGCACAAATGTCCATCTCACTAGAAGGCGCAATCAGCAGTGGAAACTCCATGTGTCACCAACTGAGAGAGAGCTATCAAATGCTTCAGCCACTTTCATCCTGCACAGAACAAGTAAACACAAATGCCAGAAAAATAAAGCCACTCTGAAAGCCTGGAGAATCAACAAAGAAGGTTTTTGCCTTTGCTTAATCCAGCTAAACCGTCTTAAAGTCTCATTCAAAATAGATACTTGACATGATTTCCATGCACAATAGCTTTCTCACCCATTATATCCTCTTCCATTTAGGAAAGGACTGAAAATTTATATTTAAGAATCCACAGCCATCTAAAGCACAGATACTAAGACTTATTTTGGCTAAGAATTCCATTCAGAGTGATGCATATTACTAGAGCTTTACCTTCTTCAACTCATTTGCCAGTTTCTTTCAGTGACTGCATAATATACAAGTGATGGTGACCTTAAAGCCAGCATTCAGTCAGTTCTCTCTGTAGAAGTGTCACCATAACCACATCCATCCCTGCTACAAAGAGAACTGCAAAATCCTCACAGCCATGAATTGAACCTCACTCCCTGCTGAGGCTCAAAGCAAAAGGAAGGTCTTGGTATTTTTACCTTGTCCTTACTTGCAAGTTGTTTTACAACTTCAATGTTAATTTTCATCTGACATTTCTTCCTTGGTATCATATGAAAAGACAGCAGTGGCAGCCCATTAGTTTCCACAGCGACATGAATTCCACAAGAATATAAATTTAACTTATTCTGTGTTTTTACTACAAGCTATCTGAACACCTTGAAATGTTGCAGCCTATCCATTCCTAATGTGTATTCACTGAACAGTAGCTCATTGGGTAGCTCTACTGTGTAAGTCATTTTTTGGATCTTTATCAATGATCTGGATGAGAGCACTGTGTGCAACCTCAGTAAGTTTGCAGATGACACCAAACTGAACTGATCTGTGCAAAGGTAGGAAGGCTCTGCAAAGGAATCTGGACAGGCTGGATCTATGGGCTGAGGTCAATTATATGAGGTTCAAGAAGGCCAAGTGCCAGGTGCTGCACTTGGGTCACAACAACCCCTTTGCTTAAGGCAAAGTGGCTGGAAACTGCCCCGCAGTAAGGGACCTGGGGGTGCTGGTTGACAGCCAGCAGAACATTAGCCAGCATGTGCCCAGGTGGCCAAGAAGGCCAACAGCATCCTGGCTTGGATCACCAACAGTGTGCCCAGCAGGACTAGATTGTCTCTCTGTACCCAGCACTGGTGAAATGGCATCTTTGGGTTTGGGCCCTTCACTACAAGAAGGGCATCTAGATGGTAGAGTGTGTCCAGAGAAGCCCAACAAGGCTGGCTAAAATCATGGAGAACAAGTCCTGTGAGCGTCTGCTGGGGTTGTTTAGTCTGGAGAAGAGAGGCTGCGAGGACACCTCATTGTTCTCTACAACTCCCTGAAAGGAGTTTGGAGTGAGGTGAGGCTCTTCTCTCAAGTAGCATGTGACAAGACAAGAGAAATGGCCTCAAGTCACACCAGGGAAGGTTTAGTTTGAACATGAGAAAAGTTTTTTTCCTTGAAAGGGCTGTCAAGCCCTGGAACAGGCTGTCCAGGAATCATCATACCAGGAGGTATTTAAAAGATGTGTAGATGTGGTGCTGAGGGACACAGTTTAGTGGTACAGTTTATAGCTTTGAGTTAACATTTGGACTTGATCTTGAAGTCTTTTTCAGCCTAAAGATTCTATGCTTCTATACATCAAACACTCAAAAAATAACTACAGAAGTAAAAAGGCCTCTGTGGGCGCACCCTCAGAAAAGTTATATAAAATAACAGACAAAAAACATTTTTATAACATCTTTCTCTACCTTATAATAGAACAGTTTTACAACCCTCAAAACTCTGATTCAGATTTCCAAATATCTGTTTTATTATTACCAAAATGGTAATTTTCATATTACCAAAAAATCAAGCAAAGAAAAAAGTGAGGACTTTGAGGGTTATTGATTATGAATCCCCAGCCCCAGTGATGTGGTGGTGTAGTAACCATCACAGCCAAGACTGGGGACCTCAGCCGAGCAAGACATAAAAATAGAGGCTGCAAGCTAAAGCCACAATGCGGCAAATTAACATACCACAAAGTGCTTATGCATTAAGCATGTACGTAAATTCAAACAGAAACAGAGCTGCTTAACTGAAGAGGGACCCATTTAAAGATGCACTTCAAGCTAAGCCAAACATCAACAGGCACAAACACTGCATTCATCTGTGGAAAACCAATCACATTCCAGATTTAAAAGGGCTCAGGAGAAAAGCGTGATGACACATAGGGAAGAAATGATAGCAGCAATGAGCATTAAAGGAAGTAACAATCCTCATGCTGACAAATAATAATAAATTTAAATATTTGGGTTTACAGTGTAAATAAAAATAAAGTACAGAGTGTAGGAGATAAGAACTCCAGAGTGATCAACAACAGAGATAAATGCTGAGCTTTGCCAAGTCACTATCTGCCTGTAAAGAAGAGTGGTATGATGTCTACTGCTGTATACTGCTGAACCTGCAGCAGCTTTTGTTCATGGAATCTGTATATGAAGATTAAACCTGAAGTCCTGCAGCTGCTTTGGAAGAGCAAAGCCAAAAAGATCAGCAATTCTTGAGACAAACATTAAAAACTTAAAAGATCAGAAAAAGGAGTTAAGACCAGTCCAGCATATGGCTGTACAGACTCTCTAAAAACTGAAGCACGAGAAAAGAAATCTCTACAAGTATTTACAGTTTTAAATATTATGACATACTGCAAGAGCAGCTGAAGTGGAGCCTGAACACAGCAGAGTCACTCTTTGAGCACATTTGGATCAGGAACACCTGTCAGGTTTCAGATAAGCTCACACCACTGTATTAGGCAACCATTAAAATCCCATGCAAGATTTTGGGCTGGTGAGCAGGAATCAAAAGTACTCCATGGTATTTATTCCAGGGATACCAAAACCACTTACAAGTGTTTCTCCGGCTGATGGCTGTGGGTTTATTTTCATAGCACCATTACTAAGCTGATGTAGCCAACACACTATTCTACACCTGTGGCCTCACCTACTTGGCCTTACAGGGAGACTAAAATGTCCTCTGTTATTTCTAGCTGGTAGGTGCAAGCCTTAGTTTTGTGGTTTACTACAACAGTTGTTTGAGAAGGCAACTTTGGGGAAAAGTCTTTTCTGCATCCCTAGGTGAGGGAGGAAGATGAAGGTTGTGTGAGCTCTGGGGAGAAACCACCACATCCCTTCCCCTGCACAAATTATTTAGTGATTTCAAGGTAAATTGGGGGACTGTGACCTCCAGCAACTTTTGTCCCCATCTCTGGGGAGCACCCAGAGGGTTCAAATGTAGCAAATTGGGGATTTTTGGCACTTTTTGTTAACTGTTGGGTCCTGTGCTTAGGTCACAACAACCTCATAAAGGCTCCAGGCTTGAGGCAGTGGCTTGAAATTGCCCAGCAGAAAAGGACCTGGAGGTGCTGGCTGACAACAGCTGAAGATGATCCAGAGTGTGCCCACGTGACCAAGAAGGACACCATGATCCTTGCCTGGATCATCAATAGTGTGGCCAGCAGGACCAGGGCAGGGATTGTCCCTGTGGACTGGGCACTGGTGAGGCTACACCTGGAATCCTGGGGTCAGTTTTGAGCCCTTCACTCCAAGAAGGGCATTGAGGGGCTGGACCGTGTCCAGAGAAGGGCAACAAAGCTGGTAAAGGGTATGAACTTCTTAGAGGCAGCTGAAGAAACTGGAGTTGTTTAGTCTGAAGAAGAGGAGGCTGAGGGGAGACCTTTTGGCTCTCTCCATGAAAGGAGGTTGGAGCCAGGGAGTGGGGTTGGTTGGTTCCCTTAAGTAGAAAGTGACAGGACAAGAGTAAAACGCCTCAAGTTGCCCCAGGGGGTGGGTAGGTTAGACATGAGGGACAGTTCTGCCCTGCAGGAGTGGTCAGGCATTGGAACAGGCTGCCCAGGAAGGTGGTGGAGTCACCATCTCTGGAAATGTTCAAGAAGCATGTGGACATGGCACTTGGGGACATGGTTTAATGTCCATGTTGGTGTTGGGTTGATGGTTAGACTTGATGATCTTAGAAGTCTTCTCCAACCCAAACAATTCTGTGATTCCATTTTTTTTTAAACAAGATTGGAGAGAGTGCTGTTGTTATTCTGCCTAGAATAATCCTGCAATGACAGCATGCAGCACACACAATGCATGACTGTGTCTTACGCTCTGGGCTGCAGCCCAGGGGGCAAAGATGGCATTAAAGACATTGGCAACAGAGTCAAGACTTTCTGAGCATCTGTTACTCTGTGTAAGCAAGCTCACTGTTACTGACCAGCGTAGTGCAAGGTGAGTAATTGTACCTGGGGTTTACCAGTGAGAAGGAAAACTACTCTAGAGTCCATAAAGTCTGCTCTAATCAGATTTGAATGGCACATTTAATGCTAAGCTAATGCATCTTATTAAGCACCACTGGAATTAATTTCCTATAAAAAGCTGAATGCAGCAGGGAAGGAAAGGGAGTAAATATTACTTGGTTTAGCCTTGATGGCTAATTCATGGTACTTTATCATCAGAAGTGCCTGAATAAGTTCAGTAAAGAGCTGTAAAATATATTGCTGCAGAAAACACCATCTCCACACAATATCCCAATGAATAATGAATGCTGTTCAGCCATGGAGCTACTGCTTTCACATAAAGTTACAACATTACTTCTGCAGAGGCGAGTTTGACATTCTGAGGAAAAAAAATTAAATCTAAATAATAAGACTATGTAAAAATGATGATGATTACAAGTTGGTATATTTTGGAGAATATCCTCTATGTGTATTTGTTAAAGTTCTCACTCTGTCCCCTGTGACACATGATCTAGAGATGCTTGCCAAAGACAGTATTTATTTCAGGTATTAGGCCTGGTTTTGTCTGAGCAGCGCTGGGATGACACATGAAAGAAAGTGGCAGGAAAAGAAGTATTGCTTCTCCACAGTAAGCACACTAATGTAGAGATTAGAAATGAAGCTGCTGCTGCAGCACATTTTTGCTTAGACCTTTGAACTGCACCATACGGTTTGCCGCTCAATTAAGTAGAGATTTATCAGTCCCTGACTGGAATGTGTCCAGGATTCACTATTTCTTCAAATCTTTGAATCAGAGGACTAGAGATGAAGGTAAAACTCTCTGGGCTCACACAAGATACTATACGCTTTCAAATCTTTGAATTAAATGAGGAAAATGTAATGTGTGTTTTCTTGGGTGTGCATTTCTAGACTTTAGAATGAAAATAAAGCAGTGCTATAAAAGCTACAGAAAGGCAGTTTCATGTCACAGCTTTAGAAAAGTTAGTATTTCTGGACAGGCTGGAGAGGTGGGCCCAGGCCAACCTCATGAAATTCATGAGAATTGAATGAAAAGGTCAAGTGTAAGGTCCTGCACCTGGGCAGGCACAATCCCAAGCACAAATACAGGCTGGGTGGTGAATGGCTGGAGAGCAGCCCTGAGGAAAAGGACCTTGGGGTCTGGGTTGATGAAAAGCTCAACATGAGCCTGCAGTGTG
>WBNM01026933.1:41221-83531 GCA_013399055.1 Ramphastos sulfuratus
GACCCAGACTAGACTCAGCCAGCTGGAAGTTAAGGAATGAAGCTATATTTACAGCTCAGCACAATATACAAGCAGATATATACACTATATATCTATATATATACTAAACCATTCTATGATTCTATGATTTCACCACCATGAAAAAGGCCATGTCCAAATCACCACTGATTTTCCCCAAGCAGTCCCTTTACTTACATCTGCTTTAGCAACCACCAGACTGCACAGCAAAGAATGTTCCATTTCCTGAAATGACAGAATAGCAACCCCATGAAAGTGTCTATTTTATTGCTGAGCAAATGGAGCGAGTTCACCACACAGTCCGAGCACCACAAGACCTGCTATGACAAACAGGTGATCCCATGATTGGGAAGAGACAGCAAGGGAGGAGGAAACAACAACTTCTGGTTGAAAGCACTATGCTGCTATTCTCATCTAAACACTGTTTTCTACTCCCTGGACACTTTGCTTCTGCTTTTAGCTGTGTGCTTTGTAAGTTTGTGCAGCACTAAATTCAACAGGTGAGTCCATGACTTCAAGTCTAAAAGTGCTAGGAGTCTAATTAAGAATTTAAGAATTAATCCAGTAGGAATTTTATCCAAGTGAGTATTGGAGAGGTTATCAGGATGTGGAACATAAAATGCTGTGACTACACAGAAAAAGATGTCACTTTTTCATTCAGCTATTTCATGTAGCTGATAATGGACTAAAACACAGAATATTAGATCAAAGCAGGTCAGGATTTTTTTTTCATCAGATTATTTGAGGCTATAGAAATGTAACAAGAAAGTTGTTTACAATGAAAATCCCAACCCCGTATTTGACAATTGTGTTAGATTGCAAAAGCTCCATTTTAAATTCCATGTAAGACTCTACGGTTAAATTCTGGTTTTATAGACAGATGGTCAAGTTTTTTCTCTGCTTGTTTATTATAAATGTACTGGAGTGCATCTACTCAGTACACTGGGAAAAAAAAAACACAAAACAAAACCATAATTTGCAATATTTTAATCCATGAGATTTAATTCCTGTGCAATCGCCATTTCAGTGTAACAACAGATTTTGCTGTCACTGTTGCTACAAGGGGATTAAACTTTCCTTGTTCATTTTGTATACAGGGAAAAAAAAAGAAAAGTAATTGACAGGTTCAATTGGTTTTGTTTGCAGATTAATTTCTTTTTCCTTTTCATAAGTGTCACCTCACCACTGCAATTCATTTTTCCATAAATTACGGAATATCCTTCTGCTATAATAAAATTATCAAGCATTTCTGTAGTCCTGTTATTCCACATCAATTTACTGAAACCTTGTGCAATAGTAAATAACTTACAGCAAGTGTAATGTGGGAATAAAGAATACTACTGAAAAGCAACTTCAACTGTTAATTTACTTCCAGCACAATACAAGCAAAGTGTATTTACAGCATCCAGGTGTTGACGTAGTTTACAGAATCATACTGGTGCACTGCAAATCATAGCTGTTCTACTTCCATGAGCTTTCCCAGTGTGCTCCACTAAATTCTTTGATCAGGGAAGATGCCCTGATCAGTAACAGATTAATGTAAGCTTTATTGCCTTCAGAAAATCTTGACACCACCATCTTTGCTCCGCAAAATCTTACCCTCTGTTCTGCATTAAGTTTTTTGTCATTATTACTTTACACACACAGTATAGTTTGGAAATGAAGCTTCAATTACTCTAGCAAAACACAGCCTTTCTGCACTGACAAGATTGCTGGACACATTTTCAGTTAGGTGTGGATCAAGGGACAAATTGAGATACTAACTGATTCAGGTGAAGTTAGTCACTAAACAGAACCTTAGCAGGAACCTAAGAATTTCAGTATCAGATTCTCAACTAGCATACACTGATATGAAATCCCTACATGGCAGGGGTTGGAAGGGACCTCTGGAGGTCATTCAGTTCAACCTCCCTGCTAAATCAGGGGCACCCACAGCAGGGTGGCCAGGACCACAATATCTAGGCAGGTTTGGAANTTAGCCTCAAACCAGCACAATAATATTCAGAAGAAAAACATCCAACTCCATAGTCTGAGCAGGCTGTCAAAGGTCAATGTTAGCAAAAGAATTTTAATGTTCTCATTAAATAAATACATTTATTTATCAGTACTTTTTTTGAGCAGGAATCAGGACATTGTCTGCAGTTTGATGTAGAGTGTTACAAACATAAAAATCTGCCAGCATTTAAGGAAACAAGGTCTGAGGGGAGAAACAGTGTCTTCTAAAGCACTATTTAGGGCAACTGCATTTCAACATAATTAAGTTCTGCACCAATAAAAGTACAAAGAACCCTGCGTTGTCAGATCAGCACCTTATTGTAAGTACATCAACCAAAATGACAGACACTAAAGCTAAAAAAAATAACATCAGAACATTGCTTAGATTGACTCATTTCAGGATGTTCAAAATAGTAATGGTGATTTATTTTGTTGAATGTATTCACTTCCTAATATAGTGAGAGGAAATGGCCTGAAGTTGTGCCAGGGGAGGTTTAGGTTGGACACGAGGAACAATTTCTGTCCTGCAAGAGTAGTCAGGCATTGGAACAGGCTGCTCAGGAAGGTGATGGAGTCACCATCCCTGGAGGTGTTCCAGAAACGTGAGGACGTGGCACTTGGGGACATGGTTTAGTGGCTGTGGTGGTGTTGGGTCAACGGTTGGACTTGATGACCTCAGCAGGTTTTTCCAACCAAAAGAATTCTATGATTCTATAAGCTATTCTCTGCTACTCACNGAAGCAAAAAAACTCAGCTAGCAAGTGCTACAGGCTTCAGTAAAAAACAGTATTTCACTCAGCCTGTATTTGCTAGGGTTCAGTAATTTGGGGTATAACGGTAAGAATCTGCTGATTGCACCCTGCCCCCTACCAGTTACTGAAAGATACCAGCAGTGACCAGTGAAGGCAGCCGGCTGGAAGTTAAGAGATGAAGCTCTATTTACAGCTTAGCACAATATACAAGCAGATATATACACAATAGGCATGAATATTTACAGAAATATACAAGGTAAAGGTAATACAGAAACACAACAGCCCTCCCAGAAATCAGAGTTNCTAAAAAAAATAACATCAGAACATTGCTTAGATTGACTCATTTCAGGATGTTCAAAATAGTAATGGTGATTTATTTTGTTGAATGTATTCACTTCCTAATATAGTGAGAGGAAATGGCCTGAAGTTGTGCCAGGGGAGGTTTAGGTTGGACACGAGGAACAATTTCTGTCCTGCAAGAGTAGTCAGGCATTGGAACAGGCTGCTCAGGAAGGTGATGGAGTCACCATCCCTGGAGGTGTTCCAGAAACGTGAGGACGTGGCACTTGGGGACATGGTTTAGTGGCTGTGGTGGTGTTGGGTCAACGGTTGGACTTGATGACCTCAGCAGGTTTTTCCAACCAAAAGAATTCTATGATTCTATAAGCTATTCTCTGCTACTCACGGTAACTAAACTCATCAGCTGCATTACTCTGTTACTGAAGAGGTAAGAGAGCAGATTTCCCTGGTGTGGAACTGGTATTTTGCACTGCACACCAACGTACTGCATTAGACCCACAAGAATGTCAGTGCAAAATGGATGCTAACAGTGTAAGCTATGCTTCCCTCCTTTTCCCCTGATGCTAGCATAAATCCAGGCTCAAATCACCCAGTTCTGCGGCTCAGTCCCCACAGGACTGCCGTAAATTTCAAGCACATAAAAGGACAACTTTACCTTCTGCTGACAAATGAATTCTGCACAAAGTGGACACAAGAGTTTTAAGTGAAAAGAAGGCAAGCTGCAGGCTCTTGCTGTGCACGCCTCTGGTTTACAGTGCGTGTCAGCCTGCAACTGACAGGATTTGGGCCACGTTCACCAAAGCTATGCAGCAGTCTCTGGTTAGTCAAACAAAAATAGCACAGCACTTCAAAGAGGGCAAAATTTAGGTTTAGCGTGGAATAAAGCAAAACCCCTCCCAAAAATACGTGCTGACTTTAAAATATAATTGAGACAAAAATGTTCCTTGTCAGGACTGCGTAAACAATTCCTGAACCCAAATATAAAATGTTAATTAAAATGTAAAGCATCCTGAGTGGTGCCTTTGTTTTCTTTGCATCTCTAACTTACATCTGAGGCTAGTTATCTTACTACATGATGGGATTCTCCTGCTTTATTGTTTACTTGCTCCAAAGGAGAAATCATTCTGCCAGTAATAAACAAACCACAACAGTTATTTTGCTCTGTTGCACTTCAGAACTAGGCCAGCAGACACGTTCAGCTTATGTGTCACTGGCATTAAGGCAAGAGGCAAACCCTTATTCAGAATTTAATTCTGTTTTATAAAAAGCACGTAAGTAGGGATTTGCAGCTTTCAATATTTGAATTTTAAAGCAGGAAACCCCCCACATTACTGGTGGTGTTATTAATGCAACAACTGAAATTGTGGTGTTACATATTGAGGTTGGAGATGGAGATTTTTCAGCCAGATAGCCAGAATATATAAGAAGTCATAATATAGAAAGTCATAATATAGAAAACAATAAAAGCTATTTGATTTTTTTTTTCATTCTTAAAATGTTTTTCCTAGATTAAAACAAAAACAAACAAATCAACATTTTCACTGCCAGCTCCTAAAGGAGAGAGATGATGTAACTCCACAAAGAACAGAATTTCTCTGTCATTCTGACAACATTTATGCAATTGTTTCTGTGATTGTTTCACAGTTTGCTGAATGACAAAGCAGTAAATAAGGAATGTCACCGTTTGTAGAAGTGCTACTGACAGTCTGTTCAAAATGGATTCAAACACCTAGCAGAATTCCCTGCACTCTGTTCACATGCAGTGCTGCTCCTCAGCAGGAGCATAGGTCACCTTTCTCTAAGTGTACCAAATGTTCTGGTGTGATTTCATTGGGTTTCAGTGAAAGAGGTGCAAAGAGTGACAACTCAAATAACAACAAACATTTCTGACAGTGCAGGACTCTCATGTTTGACTGCTTTTGATGCCATTTAGACTTGTCATTTATCTTTACATCTGTTGAAATTTATGCATTACCTTGTCATCTATGATGACACTTTTCATTACACTTCCATTGTGTTCTTTTGGTTTGGTGTCTGAAAAGGGGGTGTCTGTCTGGGAAAGGTAAAAAGAAAGGGGGGATTTGTCTCTGAAAGGTAAAGAATGTCTAGTGCCACATGAGGATTTTAAACTCCTGAAGATTGGAGCTGGTCTGATGAGCTGATAGGAACTAATTAAGATAAAACATGACTCTGTTCCCCTATCTCAGACTGAAACAGAAATGCTATCAAAGCAGTGTCATTATTTCTTGTCCTAGTTTCTCAGTAGTGTACAGAGAAGTTAAACATGATAAATCACTGCACTTCAGCTAATAACTACTTGCTGAGTGCCATAAAATCTTCTTTATTTAAAGCAACAGGACTTTCACATACTCCTAAAGGAGAAGATGCCATCTTCTCTCTGAGAAGTCTGCAAAATAGGAGTTGGACATCAAATGGACATTTTCCAGGTATTGATTGTCCCTTGGTCAGGTGCTCTATAGCCAGTTTCCACATCTCCAAAAGTGGAAGTTCTGATTCAGAATCAATATACCACTTAAATTGCCATCTTATTGGACCCTTCAAGTGAATTAATAGAATACCAATAAAATGCTAGTTCTCTAGAAGTGTTCCACACTTGTCACAGACATTTACACATTAGAAATACTACCTATTGGAATATTCATGAAGTTTGAGAAGAATGTTGCTATTTTTGTTGTCCACAAAGTTGTGCAGAAAAGACTGACAAAGAATTTTGCATCCTCTCTTTTTCAGACTGCACAAACCTGCATTGCCAAAACACTGTGCATGTTCATGTTTTAATTACTGAAATTCTAAGATGCTGAAAGGAAATTGACTGATGGAATTGCAAAGCCACTCTCTGTAATATTTGAAAAGTCTTGGCAGTCAGGTGAAGTTCCTGGAAACTGGAAGAAGAGGACTCCAGAAATTAGACCTGTCAGTTTCATCTCTGTGCCTGGGAAGATCAGAGAACAGATCCTCCTGGAAGCTTTACTGGAATACAGGGAGGCCAGGGTGGTAATTTGAGATAGTCAGGTGGCTTCACTAAGGGCAAGTCCTGCCTGACCAACTTAGTGGCTTTCTGTGATGGTGTAACATACATCAGTGGACAAGGGAAGACCAATAGATGTCATTTATCTGGACTTTTGTGAAGCCTTTGACACAGTCCCCTACTATATCCCTCTCTCTAAGCTGGAGAGATACAGATTTGATGGATGGATAAGGAATTGGCTGGATGACTGCATCCCAACAGTAGTGGTCCACAGCTCAATGTCCAGATGGAGACAGGTAAGTGCTGTTCCTCAGGGGTCTGTATTCGGAACAGTGCTGTTCAATATCTTCATTAATGATACAGACTGAAAGATTGAGGCACCCTCAGCAAGTCTGATGATGACACCAAGCTGAGTGGTGTGACTGATGAGACTGAAGGGAGAGATGCCATCCCTCCATCCAGAGAGATCTGGACAGGCTGGAGAGGTGGGCTGAGGAGAATCTCATGAGATGCAATAAGCAAAGTGCAGGTAGGTGGGGGCAACCCTCAATATCAGTCCAGGCTGAGGGATGATGAGATTGAAAGCAGCACTGCAGAAAAGGACTTGGAGGTGCTGGTGGATGAGAAACATGAGCCAGGAATGGGCACTTGCAGCCCAGAAGGCCAATGGCATCCTGGACTGCATCAAAAGAAGTGTGGCCAGCAGATGGAGAGAGGGGATTCTGCCACTCTGCTCTGGTGAGACTTCACCTGCAGTACTGTGTCCAGCTATGGGGCCTCCAACACAAGAAAGACATGGACCTGCTGGAGCGGGTCCAGAGGAAGCCACAAAGATGATCAGAGGGCTGGAGAACCACTGCTGCGGGGACAGGCTGCGACAGTTGGGGCTGTTCAGCCTGGAGAAGAGACAGCTCTGGGGAGACCTTAGAGCTGCATTTCAATATCTGAAGGGGCTACAGGAGAGCTGAGGAGAGACTGTTTTGATGGGCTCGTGGTGATAGGACAAAGGGCAGTGGTTGAAACTGGAGCAGGGGAGATTTAGGTTGTACATCAGTAGGAAGTTCTGCACGATGAGGGTGGTGAGACGCTGCCATGGTTGAGGCCCTGTCCCTGGAGACATTCAAGATTAGACTTGCTGTGGCCCTGGGCAGCCTGATCTAGTTGGAGGTGTTCCTGCTGACTGCTGGGGTGCTAGACAAAATGACCTTTGAATGTCCCTTCCAACCCAGTGCAGTCTGTGAATCTGTGAATACCAAAACAGGAGAACCACGAGACTTGTTTTTGTAACATTTTAATTAGAGATTTCTGACATGCCTACAAAATAAAGAGAAGGTAGCTGCAGAACTTATACTTTGAATGTTTTTAGCAGGGTTGTGAACCACAGATAAGGAGCTTTACTGTAAACATAAACTACACATGAGAACTGATCAGATCTGCACATCCAAACTTCAAGACTTTTCTCGATTGAAACTTTCACTCTGGGCTCAACAGCCTACAAAATCCCCCAGTATTGTAGAAGAAAGCAACAGGATGGAAAAGAAAAGCACCCAGCAACCTCGTGTGTCCTGTGGGAAGACTTGGTCAAATAACAACTTTGATTCAAAGTTACTGCTGCATTTTCTGTAGCCATGTGCGTACACACACGTATACAAACAGAACAATCTCCTTGCATGCTTCTTATTGAAAACATTTGATAAGAATTAACCCCACCATGGCATGGGGTTGGAACTGGATGGTCCTTAAGTTCCCTTCCAACCCAAACTGTTGTATGACTCTATGACATTAATCTTCATACAGAATCTGATTGCTTTAGTTTATTTGGCCCTGGTGTCTATGTGATTGAACTCCCAGTTCTCCGTGTGCTATCATCAGCAGTCATTCTAGACTCTAATGCCATTACAGAGTACCTCAGGCAGGGAAACAGAAGAAACTGAAATTAATCACACCAATCTGAATTCTGTTTTCACAATGATCTCAGTACCTGAAAATGACACAACAAAGAAGAATGAAGGACTGGTAATCACCTAACATGTTTCTCCATGTTACACACAAACTATCTCTTGGACATCAGAAGATAATGAAATAATGGAATTTGTTTCCTTACAGAAAGTGCTGTTTTAGACAGGAAAAGAAAACAGGTCAGAGGCAAGTAAGCATAGAGAGAAAACCAGAACTTTGTTCTGTCTGGTACACAAAATTAGGATTATCAATACAGCAGCATCAAGAGGAAGGAACATGTCATCTGTCATACTTAGAATGCTCTATTATTACGCAATGCAGCTAATAATATGCTTACTGTAAGAATCTATAGTAGCTAATAACACTAAGCTGGGGATGATCTTCTCATGACACTCCACTCAAAAGCTGGTCTTCAGCTTTCCTAAAGATCTGGCAGGTTGTTAGAAGGAACAGATGGATGCAAACAGACTGGGCAGTGCAGAGTACAGAGTTATTGCCAGTGCATCTCCACAATGGTAGAAACATCCTGGTAACCTGAGTCCTCACCAGATTTTGCAGATCTAACAGTGTAGGAGAATTTTAAAGATGGCTCAAAGACCAGTGCTTTCAGCATATTGAGGCTGATATCCTTCTAAGTGTCCAAGTGATGAGAATAAAAAGAAAACCAATATGTATGTGCTTGTATGAGGATTGAATTGTGTTGGGAGTCTGGCAGTATAGATTCATAGAATGGTTTAGGTTGAGAAGAACCTTGAAGATCATCTAGTTCCAACCCCCTACCATGGGCAGGGACACCTCCCACTAGACCATGTTGCTCAAGGCCCCTGTCCGACGTGGCCTTGAAAAATCTCCCTGGGCAACCTGTTCCAGTGTCCCACCACCCTCACTGTAAAGAATTTCTTCCTAATACCCAGTCTAAATGTGCTCTCCTCAGGCAAGGGCCAAGCAAACTCAGGAGTTAGTATTTCATTGATGACAAAACATTCCAGCAGGATGGAGAACAACAATGAAGGGTTCTGAAGAGGAAACTTTTAGCTAAAAATTTCTACAGTTTGTACCTGATGCAATAAAAAAGGGCAATTTAGGAGAAAGGGACAAACTAATCAAAGTAACAGTCAAGAAAAGCATTCTTAGAGCAGCTGAGGCTTCTACCCCTAGAAAGTGCCTTCCTTTGCAGATACTAACCTGGATGGATCAAATTTAGCAGATCTCATTTATCCAGACTTGCAAGCTCCACCTACAGCTGCAGCATTCTCTCATACCACACAAGGAATCCAAAATAGAGATCTTTTTGTGCTCTGTTTGTGTTCTGATTTACTTTCATACCAGAGTGTTATGCATAAGCAAATAATTGAGATGAAAGAATTCCAAAGACAAGCCCTGCAGAAGTGCTGGCAGCTCAGAATCCACCTTGAACAAAGACTTCAACTCTACTGCAAAACAGTAGAAGGAGTTTGAGCAAGATAACAAAACTATGAAGAAGGAAAGTATTTTACATATGGTTAATAGTTGGACTCCATGCTCTTAAAGGTCTATACTAGCCTAAACAATTCTGTGACTCTATATGCTGGAATAAAACTTTGTTAACTAATTACAGTTGTAGCACATAATTATCTACAAACACACAGCAAATCTAAGTAGAAATTAAAAGCAATTATCTGAATAGTAAAAAAAGCTGTAACTAAAAGAAATGTCAGTACAAGAAAAGAAAGTGTAGCAGCATTTTTAAGCTGTGAGCAACACTGGAATATGGAAAAATTTCCTGGGGAAAGCACCATGCCCTGAAAAATCTGAAATCAGACTGAGAAGCTGATTGGGGACAACACAGAAGAATGATCTGGAGCTATAAAATTTTTGAAATAATAAAAACATTTTATGAGTAATCTGATTTTTTTTTTCCAATATATATAATTGACATAGCTGCTGAACATATCACACACAGCACAGTCATTTTGGTAAGAAACAAAAGTACACCTGTGCTCTTAACCACAACCCTAATCACTCTTTTGTCCTATTTTAGCTGGAAAGTTTGTACAGCAAGGATGACTCCACTAGGCATACGTGTAGATGGCATACTATGGTGGAAATCATATTGATCTGAGGCAAAAAAGTAGGTAGTCTTCATCACAATGCACTTACCTACCCCATCTGCTATCACCATATAAATGATATTAAAAGAAAATGCCATTTGTAGGTTACTTTGATAGACTCCCCTGAAACTGCTGGGTGAGATATTTGGAGCAGCAAAGGACATCAAATTGCTTAACTTCAGCTTTCAACACTCAGTTCTTTGATCACAGTCACCTTAAAATGTTTCCCAAGGAAAACATGCTAGAAGACAGTTTGATGCATGCATTTTACTCCTACAATTTTTAGGTGAAGTTGATTGTATTGAACCACACACCAGCTTCTGAAAGCAAAGTAAAGGACGTGAATAAAAAGCTCCTATCAATCAGTTCTTTTAACGCAAGCTGCATTAAAGTAGCGTTTGATCTGTTTGTTCCCAAATTCACACAGTGCCTTCAGAATTAACTATCTTTCTGTCAAATATTGTTACCTTACCTCAGCTCATGAAGAGATCTCTGAAATATAGTTTCCAGTTGACCTACATATCAGTTGCTCTTTCATGTTCTCACTTCTTATACAGACTATTCAACTGCATAAACCAGGCATCGCTGTGTGAGATGGGCTCACATGATTCGTGTCAATATAAGTATCGGGATCAAGGAAGGGTATGTGACTATTTTCTGCAAACCTTGTGTAACTCCCAGATTAAGCATGAAACTAGGAAGGCGAATGTTGAGGTCAAGATAATGTATATAGTGTAAGGATCTTGTGAAAAACACCTGGTGGTCTTAAGATAAAGCCAGTTGGAACCAGCTTGTTGCTAACCGCAAAACAACCTAAAGCGCATAAGATAACTTCGGGCTTATCAAGAGACCAGACTGAGGAGGACTACTGACTTCATCCCGTGACCACCAAAAGAAAGCAACAAAGGACCCCCGAAGCAATGAGGAGCATGCTCAGAACTCATTGACTTACACAAACCTTTTCCTAGGATAGTTACAAATATGTATTAGAGTAGGAAATATAAACCAGCAGTGGAGTTGTAACGGTGTGCATCATTGGTGGAGCGGTGACTCCCCAGCACACCCAGTGCTGTTTGCTTGCCTTTATTATTCAACCATTAAATTCCTTTGATCATTTATAAAGTAATTTAGGCCATCATTTATATCACCTGCATTGCCATTGTACCAATATCCTCCAATTAAAGAACAGCCCAAGTACACCACCAGTAGTTACTGAAAAATTCTACGACAAACCCAGTATTATCTTTAGTATTCAGTGCTATTTATGCATCTCTTCTTTAGGTGAGAAGCTTAAGAGTTACTTAATTTACCATTTTTAATTTTGTTTTTCCCTACTGATCTTTATATTCCCTCACATCCCACATTTCTTCACAAGCCTCCTGGCAACATCCCCCAGGCAAAAGCTTCTTGGAGCAAATTCTCAAGTGGAGCAATGACATCTTTACATCGGCTGAGGATCTTTTTGTTACACATGCATCACTGATCAAATGCAGCATTTGCCTGTCTGCAGTGTCACTCTCTTAGCTCAGAAAAGCTGTCACTCTTCCTCCAAAAGAAAAGAGTCATGCCACAAGACGCCCTTCAATCAAAACAGTTATATTCATCACAGAATGCAGGATTTTCAGCATTAATGGATAACCACCAGCTGCAGTTGCACAATTATAAAATGCATAGTCACCACGTTGAGATGTTCCAGTAAATAAAGTTTAGCTCTGCTGCCATCTAGAGAGAGACTTCAAATTAAAAAAAATCTATTTTTCACTTCCAAATGCATATCTAATACTAGGGTCTCCGCATGATTTACAAACCAGTTTGCACCAAACAGATATTATCTCAAAGGTATTACCTCAGCATCTTAGAAACTTCAGGGAACGTTGAGCCCGAGTGCCAGGTTGTTGAAAGGTATGTAGATGTTGGCACACTGTGTGATGCCTGAGCCTGTGGAAATCTTCAGCTGGGAATTAACTGCTCACGTTTCCTCTTCAATGCACACAAAGCGTTAAGTCATACGTAGAGGCCCCTCAGAAGCCAGGTGAGCTGCCAAAAGTGCAAAGGAGATTCTAAATTTCTAGCATGAATATCTTGAACACCTCTGCTTGAGTCCCAGGAATATCTAATGCTGAATGGTTGCAGCATTGGGCTTTGATGCCTGCTTCAGACTCTGCATTTCCACTTCCACAGCTGTGTGTTCTAACTAGGAGGCTACAAAGGCGGGATACTCTCTCTGCATAAAAATGAATCTCTGCAGACCAAAGCTGTACATTTTTAAAAGGCTTACACCTCAGATGCATAGTGAAAACTGTAACTGTAAGACTGCTGATCTGCATTCAATGACTGCATGTCTAATTAAGTATCAAACACTATACTGGCTTAGGGCCTACATGAACAAGCCACTTAATATGCAGGAAACTGAGTATAGTACAAAAATAGATACTAGCCTGCAGGTTAACATGCTCCAAAGAATCATTGAGGCCATTCCCTCTTGTCCTGTCACTGGCTGCTTAGGAGAAGAGCCTGACCCCCACCTGACTACAACTTCCTTTTAGGTAGTTGTAGAGAGTGATAAGGTCCCCCATCTCCCTCAGCCTCTCCTCACCAGTCTTAGCACTCTCCTCTGGACCCCCATCCACCACCTCAATATCCTCCTTGAAGTGAGGGGCCCAGAGCTGCACACAGTGTTCCTGCTTCTATGGAGGGCTGAGCAAATTGCCAACTTGCTAAAATACTTCAGCGTTTGGCTGTGGAGCGTGCTTCACTGTGAGAGCACCTGAACACGAAAGAACGCAACACCAAAGTCACGCAGTCCCACCGCAGTGCTCCACAGGCTGCAGTGCAGCTCAGTCCCAACCGCTCTGCATAAGGAGCGGGCATGGCTCTGGGCCCCGGCATGGCACGGGGGCAGATCCGCTCCCAGGGGCAGTACCTCTGCCCTCGGCGTGATGGGGCAGCGAAGGAAAGCACCGGCCGGTCACTGAGCACCTGTGAAGGAGCCAGGCAAAGTGGGTGCTGTGCCCGAGGCGAAGGAAAGAGAGCAGGGGGAGAGGAGGGGAGAGAGCTTAGATGTCATTCCTGGAAACCAGTCACAAGGCTTTATGAGTGCAGCATTTTGTCCCAGCATTGCTCAGATCATGCGGTGAGACTTCCTACTCAGAGCAGAGTTGTCACAAACTGTAACTCCCTCTCGCATTTGTGGGCCACAACTGGATTCCCTCCTTCACCTCTTTTTCTGATATATTTATTAGATAGAGCTAAACCAGACAAACAATCCTCACAAAACAGCAAGAGACTTAAATGCTTTGAATATTGCATTTAATCTTTTTATAGCTCTTTAATTGGGCAAACTCATTAGATTCTGTCTGTCACTGCACTACACACAGAAATGAAGTTGCTTGCCATAAGTCTTCTGCCTAAGAGTGGGACAAGCAGAAAGACAGGAGAAGCTGGCCAGGCTCCATCTTTTCCAGTTAGATCAACTTTTCAGGCTCTGACATTTGCATGACTGAGTTCTGCATCTCAAAGAGTAATTTGTGACATCACTGCAGGTACAGAGATTGCAGCAGGGCTGCCTAGAGTTGCATAAAGGTATCCTGCTAGACCAAGCAAGACTGAGAGGAGGAAAGAGCTGGCCAGCTGGAGCAACAGTGCACACAGCTGAAAGCTGAGCTAGGTATGACAACAGCTTCTCATCATAGCTTTCTAGTTCTTCTCTCACTGCATCCACAGTGAGAGCAAACATTGAGCTCCTCCAGACCTGTGGAACGTGTCAACGGGAATAGGAGGGCAGCTTGAGAGGTGATGAAATGTTAAAGGCCTTTAGTTTGCATGTGATGTTTGTAAAGTCTCTTCTTAAAATATATATATTAAACATCAGTGTAAAGGCAAACATCTTGGAGAAGCTTCTAGCTAATCTCATTTAGACTCCCAGTCTATTGACATCACTGCCTGCAAGAGAGCTA
The DNA here is from genome assembly GCA_013399055.1 of Ramphastos sulfuratus. Lineage (NCBI taxonomy): Eukaryota > Metazoa > Chordata > Aves > Piciformes > Ramphastidae > Ramphastos > Ramphastos sulfuratus. The sequence continues at coordinate 55,281 of WBNM01026933.1, forward strand.
AATGTCATTTAATGTACCCCAGGACAGAGGGAGGCTCCAAATCTTCAAAATCCAATGCTCCTAACCTGAAATCTGTTCCTTGTTCCCAAATAACTCCCAGTAGCCATGGCCAAATCCTATCATAACAGTTGAGTGAGAGTCAGGGATGTTTGATGTGCTCAAGCAATCACGGAAGTGGTACACACAGGAGATGGGCATGATGGAATGCTTAATTTTAACATGAAATAAACGACAATCTGCAGAATAAGTTATTGAAAGTATTTTTGCAAAAATATTGAAATTAAAGAAAACTCTCAAGAGAACAACAGGCTTGTGAAAGTCTTGTCCATTTGTAGCATATTCAGCAATATTAAGTCAAATATCACTTTTTAAAGTGACCAAACTGATAACAAAGTGTGTCCTGGTGTTATGTTATCAGACTCCAGAAATTGTGTCATTTCCAACACTGGTGAAGAAGCAAAAGTAAATTGCAAGCAAGTATTGGTGAGGAAAATAGCTCAGTGAAAAATCAGAACTGCCTGTGTGAGGCCTTTGGAATAGACCCTACTTCAGAGGCAGAGTTTTTATGTGAATAAATGCCACATGGGACCAAGGCTACTAATCCTGAAATGTCTTGTTTAATTTTTTTACTGTTTGGGGGTTGTCCTGTTTAGTTTTGAAAGATCAGCTTTGGTATTCTACTGAAGTATCAGCACGGTGGTGTGAAAGCTAGAACTTGGCACAAAACAGTTGTGGTAGTGTGAGTGTTGTATGCAGAGGAGACAAGTAGATGGACTGGTGATTGATACTACAGACCTTGGTCTGCTGGGTGTTAATTGATACGTGTCACAACAGAGGAAAATTAATGTATTTAGAAGAAGCAGAAGTCTGAGCACCTTTTTTATTATTTTTTGCCTTTTTTTTTTTTTTAAGGTGCAGCAGGTGCTGGCAGAGCTGACTGATGGCAGCATAGATTTGACCTATGACAAAGGAAAACAGCAGGTACCTCTCAGCATCTTATTTGTCAGCTCAAAAGGGAACATTGTTTTTTGTGTGCATCTAAGAGAAGGACACAACCTTAGCTTTTCAGTATTTGATTTGGAGGGACGTGCTTGTTTATCTTCTCTGCTTATTTACTCATGTAGTGTCAAACACATAGATTAAGCGAGGTCTGGATCAGTCATCCTCCCTCCTGCTTATACAGCCTTTGGAAGACAAGATGCTGTTGATGTAGCACTTCTATGATTGGTGGTAAGTTGCTTAATGTATGAACATAGTAGAATGGCTGAGAACCACCAGAGGGCATTAAAACAAAATATACCAGTGGAAAATTGGCTGAAAGATTACTAATAAGGAAAACTGCTGACTTGCTTCTAAAAACAGAACAGAATCTGCAGTGATAGCTAGAGAACAAGAAAGTTTATGCACTAAACTGAGGAAGAGTGGTCTGGGGGATTGGGTAGTGAGGTGGATGTGAACTGGCTGAAGGGCAGAAGTCAGAAAGTTGTGACCAGTGGGACAGTCACTCTAGTTGGAGGCCTGTATCTAATGCGGTTGAGCAGGCGTTGGAACTGGAACCAGTACTATTCAATATATTCACCAAGGACCTGGATGAGGGCACAAAGGGCACTGTCAGCAAGGTTGCTGATGACACCAAACTGGGAACAGTGGCTGACAGCCCCTCAGGCTGTGCTGCCATTCAGGCAGACCTGGACAGGCTGGAGAGCAGGGAAGGGAGAAACGGAATGAAATCCAACAAGGGCAAGTCTTGCATCTGGAAAAGAACAACCTCATGGACCAGTACAGATTGGGCACTGATTTTTTTGGAGAGCAGCACAGGGGAAATGGACCATGAGCCACCAATGTGCCCTTATGGTCAAAAAGGTCAATGGCATCCTGGGGTAGCTATAAGGGATGTAGTTAGTAGGCCGCAAGAGGTTGTTCTGCCCCTCTACTCTGCCCTGGGGAGACTGCATTTGGGATTGTGTGTCCAGTTCTGAACTGTCTGAGAGAGTCCAGCACAGAGCCACAAACATGCTGAAGGGAGTAGAACATCTCCCTTGTGAGGAAAGGAGCTGGAGCTCTTCAGCTTGGAGGAGACTGAGGGGGGACCTCATTCATGTTTATAAAGATGTGAAGGGCAGAGTTGGAAGGATGGAGCCAGGCTCTGCTCAGTGATGTCTGGTGACAGGACAACGGGCAGTGGGTGCAAATTGAAGCAGAGGAGGTTCCATGTGAACATAAGGAAAAACTTCACTGTGAGGGTGACAGAGCCCTGGAGCAGGCTGTCAGAGAGGTTGTGGAGTCTCCTTTGGAGACATTTAAAACCCATCTGGATGTGTTCTTGTGTGACCTGCTCTAGGTGATCCTGTTCTGGCAGGGGTGGTGGACTCAATGATCTTTCAAGGTCCCTTCTAACCCCTAACATTCTGTGATTTTGTGCAAGAATTAACCAAGTCATCATACTTAGATTAAACTGAGGTGAATTCTAATCTGGAATTATTTTAAAATGGAAACAATTCACTTGCTGCCTCTCCTGCTGTGGAATTTAGGGAAAAGAAAAACATTTCATCTGGGCAGAGAAACACTATCCCATCACTCTGCTTCTGTGTTCCAGACAAAATATGCTTTCCCTTTCCTGCACTAAGCTATTTTGCCACATCTCTTTTCTTAAGACTGAAATGCAGAAGCTGGAGGAAGAACTGTAGATGCACATTTTGATAACAGTGATCTTTGCAAGTCTGTTGCATAGAGACCAAATGGACTCAGGTGAAACAGAATTTTGAGAACTTCTAACCCCTCAGAATTAGGGTCAGAGTAACTAGTGCTCACCTAGGCAGCAGAAATCAGATTCAACATATTTAATGTAAATCATAGCATCTGGGAACAGAATCTGATTGCATCAACAGAAACATAAAAACTATGGAGACTCAGCTGAACATAGCTGTTTTTTCTGCAGGACATCTAGATGTTTGTGTCAGAGCTGAGAAGGGTGTAGAGCAAGATGCGAGTGTTGGTGAAAAGCCAACATGAAGTGCAAGTGCAGAACAGGCAGCTGGAGACCCATCTGGAAGTAAAGAGAAGGCAAAGATGGCAGCTGGAAAACAAATGTCAGGTAAGGTGCCAACAGCATGACAAACCGGTGAGATGCTGTGGAAGCATTTTTATGCAAGATCTATGGGGATGTAGAAGAGGTGGTAGAAATACTTTTATGAAATCAGTCAGAAGATATTGCTGTAACTCTTACTGTATCTGCTCCTGAAAGCCCAAGTCACAACTTAACGTACATTCACTGTACACCTGACCCTGGAGAGACAAGATTGTTCTTTGAAATTACAGGATTCTGAGCTGATAAAGATGGGGGAGTCCTTCTGTCAGACCTGTTTTTCAGTCAGGCAGGTGAACTAAAGAGAAGACAGAAAAGAAATTGAAGGAAACTGAAGCATGGAGTCAGACCAGGTGGGACTAGCGAGCATTGGAGTCATTAACTGAAGTAACATGACAGTATTTCAATCTCAGAACCCTTTCAATCTCACATACAAGTCTCTGTTGAAGAGTGGGGTGCATCCTTGACCTCTAGAACTAAACTATGTTTATCATACATTGTTAAGTTAAAAAATTAAAGCTTTAATCTTTTCTGTGAATCACTTCAATTGAGTGAAGCTTTTACATAGGTTATTATTTTTATCAGGCTCAGGATATCTGTCACCAACCAAACCAAAGTGTTGTGGCCAAGTAAATCACCCACCCTCAGCTGCCCTTGTGTCACTCTACATGACATCATACAAAACCACATTTCCCAACCAACAAATCATCTGTCCTTGTATTACCTCATCCTTGCACTGCCTGTACTACTATATCCTAATCATTAAAGTTTACGTGGTTTACTATAGTAGCGTAAGGTGAGAATCTAGGGTTTAAGTGTTCTACAGGGTATTAACCAGCCTATGTGCCCTGGGCTGTGGACTTGCATGCTGTTTATCCATCCAACTACTGTTCTGTGATTAGAGACCTTACCAGCAAAAGTCTTTCTACAGCATTCCTCAGGCAAAGTTAATCTCTCCTCATCTCTTCCCAGCAGTTTGTGGTACTCAGCATCCATTTCCCCCCTTTTCTTCCCAACATGTCTGTGTTTTATGCTGTCCTGGGAACCCTGCTAAGAGAGAGGCAACTTTATAGTGAGCACCTCTCTGATACATCTGTTCGACGTCAATGGAAGAGGGCATCCCAGAGAACTCCTACCCTGTACAGAGAAGTGTGCTGGTCTGGTCCTTCTTGCTCAAAACTTGGACCACAGCGTGCATCAACTGTTCTCTCTGCAGCTCTAATTACACTGTCTTGCCCAGGTCACTGTAGATTCAGATCTAAGCTGGATGGCCTGCAGCCAGAGAACTTTGAGGAAAGCAGCTTCAGAAAGGAGGTAAAGCAAGCTAGCATCTTCATTTCTAAGGGGGAAGGAAAGAAAACAGGTGGGCAAAATATTTGGCAGCTCACTATCAGTCAATTTCAGACACCTCTTCAAGCTTAGTTTCCAACTCTTTAGCCAAGACATATTTAACCAACAAAGAATATTACAGGAATGAACAGGACAGCTTCAGGGGACCATTTCTGTACTTAGAAAAGTTCTTTTGCCTATCTCATGTTTTGGTGGTTTTACTTGTCTGAAGTCCCGCAGCTAGCATATTCTCTTCTCTGCATTCACCTCTTTTTCAGTGGTTGTCCTTCCCCTCTCCCTCCCTTTTACAGACACCCTTCCAAAAGCCCTGCTTACCTGTTTGTGTAGATCGGTCAGCTTTCTTCATTATTGATAGTTGTTACGTAGCTGTGTAATTAGCCTTCTAAGATGTCTTAAACAGCTAAAACTTTAATCTCTTCCTTAGTGACAACAAGGATTCCCCAAACAGTGATCAGCTTCACACAGCACTGCATGATTTCCCAGGAGAAAAAAAACAAGAGGAGCTTCACACTCAGGCTTCTCTGGATGGCAGAGGAAAAACTCAGTCTCTCCAGCTCACCACCAGGAAGGTCTGCGTGAACTGGGCAGGAAATGATCTCACTGGGTGATTCCAGCTTGGGGAGAGCATTGCTTGCCACCAGGAGACTCCCAGGCGCTGGACGAATTGGGAACCTTGCTTGATCTGATCTTGTTATGTAGGTGGTTATCTCTGAGGCAGCCTCACAAATAAAGGGGGCCTCGCAACAGGTGTGTAAATCATAAGCTCTGATTTGAATTAACTGGTGCCTCTCACCTCTTTTGACTCAGGTGCTTTGCATTGTGAAGCTGCTATTAACAGTAATACTGAAGGCAAAACCATTACTCTTCATTGTCCTGTAAACTCTGCTCCTGAGGAGCTACATCTTCACTTCCATCACTTTGCTTTCACCAGCTTCGGCCCAAGGCCTGGCAGGTGCTATCAAAACAAAGCTCAGCCAGGTTTGCTGAGGGGTCAGGTGAATTGCTGGAGACTGAGTCACATCTCTGTGGCTGGGTGCTGACGTGACTGGGCAGGGAAGAACTGGCAGGACTGGCTGCTTCTAATGGTAGATGATCTGTGGGTCATGAGAGAACATAAGCCTTGAGCCATTTTAGGAGCACATAAGGAATTCATTAGGTGTGCAGTGTTACACCACACATCACCTTGCCTTCACAAGAATTAGTGGAATCTGTTCAACCTATCCTACTGGGGAAAGAGTAGTTGAAGCAGATTACTTTCATCATAATACATTAAAGATGATGATAACATGGCTAGTTGTCATGCTTATTTTACTAAGGATCACTTCATCCTCACCATGGCTTACTTTTCTATGTGGCTTCAGTACAGGTGGTGTGGCACTCAGCTCTGTTTGCCAGCTCCTCTGAAACCAATGCTGTTCTTCACTTCTGTGGGCGCTGCACATCGCTTGCATTACTTGTTTAGTTTAGTGGAGAGGGAAGTCTTGGAGAGGGGAGCCTAGAAGCCCAAGCACACACTGGAATTAGCTCATTATGCTCCTTCAGAAAATTGGTCCTAAACGATAACTTAGGACCTAGGACTCAGCAGTAATTCAAAGAATCACACACAACATCCATTTGGAAGAGACCTCAAAGATCATCCAGTCCAACCTTTGAGCATGTCCCTGAGCACCAGCTCCACATGCTGCTTAAACGTTCCCAGAGAGGATGACTCAACCACTGCCTTAGGCAGACCATTCCAATGTGTAAGAACCCTCTCTGTGAAGAATTATGTCCTAGCATAATTCTAAACCACCTCCAACTTCATGGTGACATGAACCTCTCCTTCTCGAAGCAAATGGGTCTTCTAAGGAACAAGGGGTGGCTGAGCACACTATTTAAGCTAATACACACCTAAGCTTCCTTAAACTGTGCTGCTTAAAAGCCTGGCTTCATGTTTGTCCTGGTCACACCAGTTCCTTCAGAAATCAACTGCACTGTAACGCCTGGCTTGGTATAAACTGCACCTCTCTGCCTCCACAGTGCCCTCATGCAAACAGTACTCAACACTCATCTGGTTTTGCTTGCTCCAGATAGGACTGAGGAGGAAGGTGTCTTCACAAATGAAAATGCTGCTAAAGGACGTTGAGATAACAAAAGAAAAGGCAAGATTAGGAATCTCACAATCCAGCCTTATCTCTGCTATATACAAATCACAAAACCTCTGCTAGGGCCTCACCAGGTCTTGCTGTAAATCAACAGGGTCTCCACAGATAGCAGAAACTGAACACAGCCTGAACTTCTGAACTTTTAGGACAAAGCTTAATAGGCAACTGACTGTTAACTTCTGCCCCCAGAGAAATTAAGAACATAATTTAATGAACACAGAATGTATGATGTGGTGGGGGGTACATGTAAAGGGGAAGCATGTAGTAGGCAGACTGTGAAGTCTGTAAATTCTGAGTATGTCAGACAAGGGGGAAAAAGAGTGGGAAATTTGTGTCCAGAAATTTAGGATAAAAGGGGAACTATGCCTTCTGGCAATCTGAGAGACTCCACAGGCATTCTGCCCAATGGACTCGACCCCATTTGAATGAAGCTTTACAGGACTCCTCTGTCTCCCTTGTGAACATTAACCTCTAACACCAGGGCATTTTCCTTACTGAACTCAGACTGTGGAGTCATGACAGCTGAAAGTGTCTTCTCAAACAGCACTTGCCATTTAATGCTGCTTTTTAGAGAATGCTTCAGCAGGTCACCTAGCAAGAGACAGATGCTGGTGCCCTTACCCTGGGCAGGACAAACCACACAGCAGCTGTGTTTGTATGAACTATGCGCTGGCAGGGCAGCAGCTCCAACCACTCCTCTCCTTCTGTAGGAGATTTTATCAACACATGATGTACCTCAAGGGCTGGTTCCACACCCCTTCCTTGATCCAGAGCTCCCTGCTCTCTCTAGGGCCCTGCAGATGCAGTCATTTGATGTATTAAAACACAGACTGATGGCCATTCCTCTTGGTACTCTATTTGCACAGCGACAGTACAGGTTCAACACATCCTACTGCTGCTTCTAAACCCCTTTGGAGTTCAGAGTAATGGCAAATGACTACTGTATCCCAGTACCTTTTAACTTTAGCACTGCTTCAAGTTTATGCCTGCTTCAGCCAGTGGTGCAGGATGAAAGAGCTGGTCCAGATGTGTAAGATGCAATTTTGGATTAATATTTACTTCAGGTTTGCTCCAGACAGATCCTGCTGACTGAATGCTCAATAGTGATTGGAGCGCTTCTGGAAGCCATCTTCTAGTGTACTTTCATCTGAAAGGGAACTCGTTTGTCTGCTCAGAACCCCCTCTGCAGTGTGGAGCACAGTGTGGTGAGTGGCAGCTCACCCATTCCAGATGTCAGGAGTACACAACAGACAAGAATTTTCTTTCTTTCAACTTAGTGATTTTGGTGAAGCTGTGGTAGTCTAATGCTGCTCCCACATGCGGGGTCAGGAGTTGACTTTTACATTGCTAGGGTAGACCAAGCCACTGTCCCTGGGCTTGGTAGCTGCTAAGCCTCTCAAGGTAGTTACGGTAATATTTGCAGTATTTAAAGATGACTTTTCTAAGCAGCCAAAACACTGGTTCTCTTCCTGTCAGCCTGTGGCCTTCAGCACATGTGGATGGGGACCAGCCTTCTACACTTGTCGGTGCTGGCATCACGTAAGCAAAACTGAAAAGGTGTGATTTCAGACCATCAGAAGATGCCTTTATGGTCAGTCTTGTAAGTATGCCTTGAGTTCGTTTTTTATACAAATCAGCTCTTGAGCAGTAAGCAGCTAACAAAATTATCATGGTTAAACAATGAACAATGGTTAGTTTGACAACACTTTGTGTTACACTGAAACTATTACCAATTCTGTTGATGAGGCTTGAAGAACATTCCCCCCCCCACCCCAAGCTGACAGGTAAAGATGACTTTTTAAAGCTTTCCCAGAATTGTGGTGGCTGGGTTTCAAGCTTCTCCTGCCCTGCTCTTCATTCCCACACATTCCAGGTCTGTTTGGATGGGCTCTGAGCAGCCTGATCTAGCTGAAGATGTCCCTGTTCACTGCAGAGGTGCTGGATTAGATGATCTTTGAAGGTCCCTTCAACCCAAATCAGTTTATGATTCCATGATTTTACATTTTAGTAAAGTAGTCCTTTCTGTGGACTGTGAAGGAGGCTTAGGAAAGGTGATGGGTTTCTCTGCCTGAGTGTTAAGTACTTGACAGCATTCTTAAACCAAGCTTCAGCCAGGTTAGCCTAAAGATGAATATAGCACATGCCCAAATCAGTCCAACAGAGATGTTCATACCTCAGAGACTATCTGGGCTTCACACTCACAATCCCCTCTGTATCCTCCACTTAAAAATCCATCAGCATTCAGATTGTGTTTTCCTTTTGTATGAGTGCTCAAGATCCATACCTTCTGAGTGTAAAACCTGAGCTGCTTCAGAATTCTGGCAGAACTAGGGATCAGAAATGAAGTCATTTAGGGTAATGCCTTGATGATGCTCAGTTTTTAAGACAATTCTCGGAAAAAGACACCACAACCTCCCTCTATGTCAAGTCCATTTTAAATAATATATGAGCAGTAGGATCCAAGTATGTCAGACTCAGTTTTGGAACAGAATCCAATGGGAATCTGTGTACAGTGGCTCTGGCTGATGATTTCTAAGGATTAGTTCAGTGCTGAGGGCTCTATTTCCTTGGACATGACAACCTTTTTGTGTGAAGTGACAGGAGTCATTTGCTGCAAACAACAAAAAAAGAAATCTAAATCCCTGGGGTTAATGAGAAAATGCCAATGAAGAATAAGGATTTCTGTATTTATGGTAAAGCCTTGCTCCTCTTGCTGGGTTGGCAGCAGCATGATTCCACTATCAGATGCTGCTGTTCAACCATCAGAAGTAATTCAAACCCCAGGGCATTTGTGATCTATGTTAAATAATAAGCTATGTGGTATCATTATATTAATTTTTGCTCTAAGCTATTAGGTAGGATCAATGTCTGCTGGGAATGAGTAAACATCAACCTCAGGATTTTTATTAACAAGATCAGAAGAACAAAGGTTGCAGTGATTTCAATAGAACAGAAATCAGTCTCCTTTACAAAGAGCAGCTGCTAGGAGTATGAACTCCTGAAAGACTCAGAATTCTTTAAAGATCTGAGTTCTCCATCCTCCAGAGAACAGTAAAAGCCTATTTCTTCTGAATGACAGTAATTTAATGCTCCACATTGAATCCCTTCTCACCAGTGAATGTAGCTTCTTGAACTGCCTCACTGTCTGTCTTCCCTGTCTGCACACATACAGAAGGGGCCGTCAGATTCCAGAGCAGCACAGGAGAGCCAATATAGACAGGTGAACTTGTCCATGTTGTGCTCAGGACAGCTTCCATCCACAGGTGACACGGTTCCTATGTCAGGAGTAGACACAGTCCAGAAAGCTTACCTACAGTCAAGCCATGACTGACCACCTATAGACAAAGCTGTACAGGAAACCAGTTTCTCCAGGGCTGTGTAATACAAAGCTTGATACAAAGAGCATCACTTCTTGACGCAAAGATCATCATACTATGACGTAGGTGTACAACATCTTCTGAGCCAGCCTGGTGTTTCCACTGCTCTGGTAAATAAGTGACAAGTTAAAGGCAGTGTCTCTCCTCAAGTCTGTCTGGTCAGTTTCAATTCCCTGTAAAAGTAAGGATGTAAAAAGTTACCTATATGCAACACCAGTACAAAACTTGAAATACAAGCAGCAGTTAGTGGCATCAAGTCACATATGGTTGACACGGGCTTTCAGCTGTATTCAAACAGGAAATGTCCTTCCTTGTGCCCTCCTTTAATGAGTTTCCACATGTTGTTAATCGCCAAATTATATGATTGCACACTCAAAACACTAGCTGTAAATTAGCTAGCCAGCTCATAAACATTTAATTAATTTGTATTTACTTCTCTAGTCAATGTGAACCTGTCACGGTAAGCCTAAGTAGGCCAAATAGGCTTATACATATCCTGGCTTGCACAGACATGTTCCCCTGCTCTCCGCTCCTTCTGTTTTGGGGAGAAGCAACCACTGGAAAGAGGACAAAGAACCTGAAGCCACTAAGTCTGAGGATTCTGGCTTGCCCAGACTTGTTTTGCATCCTGCAGTAAACAAGGTACACAGGGTTGCCTTGTGCAAGACCTGTGTTCTGCCCAAATTTGGGTAAAGTGGGCCTATGGCTTCACCTAATATGGTCAAGCTTGGCCAGCCACCATTCTGATTGGCTAATCTATGTCCAAAGGTCCATTAGTCTCAGGCTGTATTAATAAAAAGGGATGAGCAGGTAGCATGGTGTGCTGCTGCTGCCTCATTGCATCCTGAACTGTCTGGAACTCCACTACCAGGAATAGGCTCTAAATGCCTGCACGCAATCGGCCTGCATAGCCAGTGTGACATTGTGCCAAGACTGCACATGGCATAGCATCCTGCCTGTCCCTCTGCAAGGATTATGCTGAATGGGGAATCAAGAGGAACCAGGTCAGAGACTGTGCCAGACTCCCAGCTGCCTGAGAAAAGAACCTGGGAAAACTCCAAAGCCTCTAACAGCTTTGAGACCACCGACAGCAACCCCTCCACGTGCTTTAAGTACTGTCTGATAATATTTTGTGAGTAAATACTTAAAGCCTCTTGTAATCACTAATTGCCTTTTGCCATAAGCACAAAGGAGCTTCCTACATCCATCTAGTGGATAAGCAGGATAATCAACTGCAAGCAATATATCGACCGCAATAACCTTCTCTTCCAGCATAATGTTTGTGTTTGCCAGCTATCTCTTAAAGTGTTCCAGTTCTGCCTGTTCCCTCTGGGTACAAATTTCCAAACTCTGCGTTTCGAACCTTGTAAATAAGTTTTCTGGCAAGATTTAATGTGAATAAACAATTTTCATAGTTGTTAACAATCTTTGCCTGGATATCAAAATTAATATCGATTATTAATTTTGCGTAATTCATAACAGAACCCTGCCACACAAGATGGCTGCCTCCAACTCCCAGCACTAACACCATAGTCATCTCATCACTTTCTCAATTCTTCTGTCCTAAATACAGCTGTAATTTTTCTACCTACCCATGCCAGAGCTAGGCAGGAACTTTCTCTCAATCCAGGCTTGTAAATGTATGACGTCAGTTGGGATGAGCTACTGTGGCTCAATTGGAGAAAAACCATGGCTCAGATGTATTTAGGCATTTTTGACACTGGTCCATATAGCTCCAGCACGCTGCTGAGCACAGAGAACTTGCAGTTGTAATTTATTACATGCAACAGAATAAAGGTCAGCTTCAACAACCTTTTTTGCTGCTATTTCAGCCTACTAGCTGTACCTATTTTAAAGGTGGCTGAGATGTTATTCACACGGACCTGCTTTTACTCTCTGTACACAACTTACAAAGACATAGTACCTCTAAGGTGAGGGGAGGAAGGCCAAGGACTTTCTGGTAATAGTGGATTGCCAAGTGCAGTAGTCCCAGCTGGTGAAGGCCACGGCCAAGGTTGTAGAAAGACTCTTGACATGGTCCACGCAGGTCCAAGTAGCGGTGAAGGAAGGAGAAGCCCTGTACACATCATACACATTTGTGAAAAGGTGTTTCAAGGTAATGGAACTATTTAGTGGAGGAAATAACTGCCAATATCCTGTGTGGGAACAATCAGCCTGTGGTCTATAACTGGATCTGGCAGATGAAGGAAAAACGTGAATAAAGGAGATGAGAAGTTCAGGGTAGCCTAAACTGGAAGCAACAAAATCTTTACAAAGTGAGTTGTAAGAGGCAGCTAGAAAGAGGAAAAAGAAGACAGGATGAAAAACAATCACTTCCTCAGTCTATAAAAGTTTGCTTCAGCAAAGCAGTTTGAGCTGCATGTCTGTGAAAGGCATGCAACAGAGATCCTGCACTACAGTGCTTCAAAGCAAGGAGGGCAAGAAAAGAATGTGGAAGAAAACCTGAAGTATAGCCATCAAGACTGAAATCAGTAATGTTTTCACAAACATCTCTGTGGGCAGTCACTGGGTACAGACAGCAGAACAAGCTACAGTTCACCAAGAGCATATTCAAATGGGCGCAGCTGTAGTCCAAAAGCCTACTTTCATCTGTGTTCATGGTTTGCAACATCCCTGTTTTGAAATGCAGTATTAATGATGCTCAGTGGCTCAATGTCCAGCTGGAGACTAGTGACAAGTGGAGTTCCTCAAGGATCTCTCCTGGGTCCAGTGCTGTTTAACATCTTTGTCAGTGACATTTACAGTGGCAATGCCCAGCACGTTTGCTGACGACACCAAGCTGTGTGGTACAGAGGACTTACTTGAATCATAGAATGTCAGGGGCTGGAAGGGACCTTGAAAGATTGTCTGGTCCAGCCCCTCTGCCGGAGCAGGATCACCCAGGAACACATCCAGGCAGGTCCTGAGTATCTCCAGAGAGGGAGATTCCACTGCCCCCCTGGGCAGCCTGTTCGAGTGTTCTATCACCCTCAGTATGAAAAAAATTCTCCCTCACGTTTCCATGGAATTTCCTATGCCTTGAGGGAAGGGATGCCATCCAGAAGGATCTTGACAGGCTTGAGAACTGTGACTGGCTTGGGCATATGGTTCAGCAAGTCAAAGTGCAAGGTCCTGCATCTGGGCCAGGCCAATCTCAGGCACGAATCAAGGCTGGGTGCAGAGTGGGTTGAGCATAGCCCTGAAAAGAGACCTGGGGGTGTGGAGTGACGAGAAGCTCACCATGAGCCAGCAGTGCCCTCATGCAGCCAGAAGGCAGCTGTATGCTGCGCTCTATCAAGAGGAGTGTGGCCAGCAGGGCAAGAGAGGGGATTCTGCCCCTTTACTCTGCTCTTGTATATTGCATCCAGTTCTGGTATCCCCAGCATAAGCTGTTGAATTGAGTCCAGAGGAGGGCCACAAAGATGATCCAAGGGCTGGGGCACCTCTGATATGAGGATAGGCTGAGGAAGCTTGGGTTGTCCAGCCTGGAGAAGACTCTGGGGCGACCTTAGAGCTGCCTCCCAGTACCTGAAGGGATCCTAGAGGAAGGCTGGAGAGGGACTTTTCTTAAGGGTGACTAGCAACAGGACAAGGAGGAATGGTTTAAAGCTGAGACAGAGTAGGTTTAGACTGAGTCTTAGGAAGAAGTTCTTCAGTACAAGGGTGGGAAGATTCTGGAACAGGCCACCCAGGAAGGTTCTGGATGCCTCCTCCTGGGGGCTGTTCAAGGCCAGGCTGGATGAGGCCTTGAACAGCCAAATCTAGTTGAGAAGTGTCCCTGGCCATGGCAGAGCGGTTGGAGTAGACGATCCCTGAGTGCCTTCCAACCTGAACCATTCTGTGATGGAAAGCAATTTAAACAATATGTTGTAGCCATAACAGCAGGATACAGAGCCAGGAAACGCTACCGGTAGCACTAATGCCAGTAACTCACCTGGACTAGGAGAGCGTGCCTCTTCAACACGTACTTCTGAGATGCCATGTGGATGAAAGTCAAGCCTATGCAAAGGCTGTACAGAGGTTCATCAGGGTTTGCACGGAAGGCTTGCACGTACTGTCCTAAAGCAAACAATTCAATCAAGGTGGTGGTTGTGAAAAGCACCAAAACATCTTCAAATTACAAGCATGAACCAAGAAAAAAAAAAAAAAAAAAAAATCAAAGCACCAGACTGACCCTGTTAAGCCACCTATCATTTTCTGATGTATTTAAAAAAAACTACTTTACAAAATCCTTCTCAGGAAAACAAAAATAATCTTTTGTTTGTGGTATTTGTTACTACTAAATGATGTTACCAAGGGCATGCTTGAAGCTGCCAGACACAAAGGCATTGTGCCCATTCAGGACACACAGTGCGTGATTGTCTGGGTTCTTCAGCATCAAGCGGAGGCAGAAGCGATGGTGACGGACATCCTGAGACTGCATGGTGACTTGGTTGAAGATGTTCCACAGCTGAGGTTTATTGACATTTTCCATCACCATGATTCTGTACAGTAGAAGTATACAGGAAATCTGTAAACACTACATTAGTAAACATTACATAGGTAATGCTGTAGCTGCAGTTAAGAGCTCAACAGTTTAGGGAAGGTAGCACTCAAAGTGACTGAGGCTAAGGTGAAAGACAGACCCAATGGTTCTGGCAAAACCAACCAATCTACTGCATTATGCACTTTCTGGTACCAGAGGCTATCAGAAAGCCCTGCACACAATCCCAGCATAGTAGGGGTTGGAAGGCACCTCTGGGCATCATCTAGTTCAAACTCCCTGGCTAAAGCAGGGTCACCCATAGCAGGTTGCCCAGGATCACAAAGTACAGGTGGGTTTGGAATCTCTCCAGAGAAGGAGACTCCACAACCTCTCTGGGCAGCCTGCTCCAGGGCTCTGGCATCCTTATAGCAAAGAAGTTTCTCCTTGTGTACAGATTGAACTTCCTGTGCCCATTGCCCCTTGTCTCATCACTGGGCATCCCTGACAAGAGTCTGGCCCCATCCTCTTGCCCCCAACAGCTCCTTTAGCTCTTGCTGAGCAATGACAAGATGCCCTCTCAGGCTGCTATTCTCCAGGCTGAAAAGCACACCAGGTCTCTCAGCCTTTCGTTGTCTGTTTTAGTTCAAGTTGAAGAGCATTAGCTGCCTCCTTTGGCAACAGTCTCAGCAGTACAACAGTGTACACGTACGGGTAAGGCTGCTCTGCCCCACCTGATATAGTTGTATGCTTTCCTGAAGTTCTTGTCCAGAATTGCAGCAGAAAGTCCAAAGTATTCCAGCTCCTTGCGCTTTTGTCTATCATCATAAAATGAATAATACTCCAATGAGGAATCCACTAGTAGCTCTGCCTCCTTGTACCGGGAGAGGTCACACAAAGAATAGATAGCTTTCAGGAGGAGGTTCCACCAGTCATCTTTTGCCAGCACACTTGTGAGAACGGCAAAAATTGCTACAATGATCCAAGACAAGAAGTTGAGAAAATTTCAACAGGAGAGCTAAACTCTTAAATAATAAAAGAAAAAGCATTTATATTCAACTGATCTTCTCAAAAACCATCTCAGCATTAACAGGCAAAATAAAGATAGATATGGTATCTACTTCCCCCCCCCCCAACACTTTTAGTGCCATTTATAAAATACCGGCTAAAAAACTGACAAAAGTTAGGTACATATGGCAAGAAATGCACACAGTTCAAGCTGTAAAGTTCCTACAGGAACACATTACAGTTACTCTTTCTCATCCAGCTAAGGGTGCCTAAGAATGTGTGGCGTGGCTCAGGTGAGTCTGGGCCAGCAAAAAGCATCACAGCACTCTCAAACTCTGTATTTCTCTTCTAGATGTGCAGGCACTGTGTGTGCACTGAGGAGAATGCTGAGCTCTAAGATCCCTCCAGGTCCTTCCCCATTTGAATTGTTCAGTAAACCACACTGTTTTTCTCTGCATTTTTATTCCCTTAAGTAGTAACATCTTAATTCTTGCTGCCTTCTCTGTCCTAGACAAGACATAAAGCAATATTAACGTGAACTGCGTGGATTGAGTGTGCAAAACAAGTCACATTTATTTAACTTTTCAGAGCTAAGTTCATCTTATTGCTTTAATAAATATTTGTTACCTTTTGCATCGCAATTTGCTGTCTCTTGGTCGTCATTGTCAGAAATTTTATCCCTTGACACCTTAATAAGATACAAGTGTCTCTCTCCAGATTTGGAACTAGATATCAAACACACCTGGGCTCTGCTCATTGCTACCTAGAAACAAATTTAAGGGCAGCATTTCAGATTACATCAATACATCTATGACAAAGGCAATCTTATGGTCAATCCATCTTGCTCCTGCTGCATGACAAAACTGCAGCTTAGAAACACCATGACAGAGCAAGGTTCTGAGTGATCCCAAGAGGACTGTTATTTCTGCATTTTTTCATGCTCTAGTGCAAACTGGAGCAAAAGAAGCTACAAACCCTCTTTAAAAGAGGTAACAGACTTCTGGAACGTCCCTGTAATACTGAAATCAAGACCGTCTGCATTGAGGCACAGCAAGAACAAAGCATTTCTGTATCAGTTTCAGAAGTAGGTGGGTGATCAGCTACTCAACCACTGTAATACAACAGTAATGGATAAAACTGAAGTCCAACTATTCCCCTCTCTCCTTCTGTTTAAAAACAAACACAAACCCACCACTGCTGTATTTGCTGGCTACATAAATTTGGGGGGCTGTGTCATTTTATTTCAAGAAAATATGACAAATTAAGAACTTTTTGAGCTTTAGAGCAAATTGCTGAAATAGAAACCAGTATCCACACCTCAAGAAAGCACTAAAAGTAGCGTTAGAATTCAGTGTGTTCTGTGTACACTGAGAAACAGGTTGCTGAAATCACTGCATTAGGAATTAGACACACAAGTGGTCCTCTGTTCTGTCCCTACAGGCAGGGACACCAGTACTACAGGCTCCCTGCAAGTTTATGATCTAACAAAATGAATCAGTTGAGTAAAAAACCCACTGGCTTTCCCCCTGAGCTTCTCTGTGTCTTGTCTTAACCCAACTCACAGCTGGAAAGCTTGGCTTACCTTCAGCAGCATTGACAGCATTGTGAGTAAGGTGTCGATGTAACCATACATTTTGCCTTGGGAATACAACAGCGTGGAGCGATGGAGAAGCAGCTTTAATTCCTAGAGAACAGGGAACGTTATTCAACCTCTTGCACAGAAAGTGAGTTCATGAAACTGGTTTGGCTCAGTACAGTACCAACAGGATTGTAAAAGCTTCTCGCAAGCTGTAAGAATCTTGGCAGCAGCAGGTAAGATCCAAGTAAACCACCCTGCAGTAGATGCTGCTTGAAATTTTCCACTTCAGAGAAATAAGGCATAACTACAGTGAAGGTGGTGCTGGAGAGGAGACACAGAAACTTGGCTACAGCATTGCAGAGGTCAAATCACACGCATCACAACAGCTGATCAACTTGATGCAAAGTGATGGGTGTCAGACTGGTTCTCAGTGGCCAAGAGCTTGCACCTCACCCAAAATTAATCAGGTAGGACAAGGGAAATACTGTTAAAATGGTCAGGGAGCGTGACCCACAAGGCCTCATCCCTGATGCTCTGTAGTGAGTCATTTGCTGCATTCTGAAAGCCCACCATGCTGGAAATCAGTACTCCTATGTAGCTGACAGCTTTGGCCATTACCATAGTTAAGCAGAATAATGTTCCCTAAACTGGAAGGGCAGAATGCTTCACCCACCTGCTGGGCAGCATTGGCATCCTGTGCCAGCGTGTCTGGATCATACATGGGTTCCAGCGCCTCCAGAGCCTTCTCAGGTCGGCCCAGCTGCTGCTGCAGTGTGGAAAGTGAGATTCTTGCATCCAAGTGCAGTGGGGCAAGATCAACAACTTTGGCATAGCTCTCCGCAGCACGCTCCATGTGTCCCAAAGCCTTCAAGCACTCTAGAAATACCACGAACAACACAACACGCATGAAGAGTGAAAAAAGGTTTAAAAGCCTGTAAAATACTTCATACACTTTCCAGATACTCTTTCAGTTAAAACCACACAAGATATGCATTATGAAAATAGAAATATTCAGAAATATGTACTGCTGCATCCACACTTTCATTTACAGTATCATGTTTTGACAAAGGATGGAATGCAGAATAGATGCTCTTTCACTTCATTAAGTATTTTTACCTGAAGTAAATTTCAATCTACATGAAGAACAAGAAAATACTCCATGACAAGGTTCTCATAATAAATTCCAACTATAGTCTGGCAAATACCAATGATCCTTCAACATGTGGCTCAAAAATTCCTGTGATCTTACATAAAGGCCCTCGGAAATGTTTGGCATTGTATCACCACCCCTCAGCAGCCCTGCTGCTTCTCACCCGCATGCCGTAGCCAGACAACAGCCAAGTTGTACCGCTCGGAGCAGACAAGGGAGCTCAAGAGAGGCAGCGCTGAGTTGTACTCTCCCACATCCAGAAACGCCTCTGCGACGTCCAAGTACAAGTCACCCATTTCTTCTGGATTTTGTTCTACCAGAGTGGTCAGAAGAGGCTTAAAGGGGAAAAAAAATGACACGCAAACCACTGAAAGCACAAATAACCAAAGAAAACAATTCTTAAAAGGTATGGTAATTGGAGGCTCGCATTTTCATGTTGTGAACAGGCTGCCCAGGGAGGGGGTGGAGTCACCACCCCTGGAACTGTTCAAGAAATGTGTGGGCATGGCACTTGGGGACATGGTTTAATGGCCATGGAAGTCCTAGATTGAAAGCTGGACTTACTGATCTTAGAGGTCTTTTCCAAGCAAAACAATTCTATAGTTCTATGATTTTTATTCTGTTTGCATTCTGAACTACACTTCCTTCATTTGTTAGTTTAAAAAAGTGGGGAAAAAAAACCCCAAACAACCGAAAACCTGAATTTCAGAACTCCTGGAAAAGCCTCATTTTTCTGCACTTCACATTTCGCATACATCCATTTCACATCTGATGGGTGCCTTAGTGTTTAACCACTACACAGCATGGTTGTGGGCCCATCAGAGCACAGAGTCTGTGATTTACTGTGCCTCAGCAGTACTTCCACTGAAGGCATGCTCTGCAAGGACAAACCCAGTGTTTCTGTTATTACAGATTTCTCTCCTGCAGTGGGAGGGAGGTAAAAAGAATCTCCACAGCTCTCTCAACGACCTCAGCCATATGAAGACAGGAACAATTACTACCTTTGGTAATTTATTAAAACATCCCTCAACTTATGGGTTGGTTTCTACTTACATTGAGAGGCTCTAGGATGTTCAAGTGAACCAAGCACACCATCAGCTTGACTGTGATGTCGATAGGAACACCCTCAGGTATGGAGCAGCTGACCTTCTCCGCAGCTGTGAGAAGATAAAGAATTCCTTTCTGAACCCAGAAGCTTTAACAAGTATTTCACAAGCTGACCCAGGCCATGTTCAGATCTGCTAACAAAATACTTTCTCATTGACTCTAGCAAACATTGGTGTAGGCCTGGCCTCTCCCCTCCTTTTGTATCTTTTCAGATAGTTGGAACAACTTCTTCCTACTGTCTCTGATACTAATCATGTCACATGAAGTATCAAGTGCTGGCTGTCTTCATGGATTTCCACAGGAGAATCCTGTAGGATGCACTTAGAGCTTTTGCCCTCTCAAGACATGCTTGCTTCATAACACCTTCCCTTAGCAATTTGTGCACCTGTACCCTCTTCTTCCTTTTGAAAGAAATACTCTATATTACGGCATTTATTCTTATTGAGCTAATCCTGTGTACCAGAGATCTGGCTGTATACATTATCAGAAGAAAGTTCTGAGTAAGGAAGAGAGAACACAAGAAACCTTTCCTGGATGAAGCACTATTTATCTGCTGTTAGAAAATCTTCCTCCATTTTCATATGATTGCAACCTGAGCATACTATCAGTTCACAGGCTTGCACAAAACTGAGAAGTTAAAATACCTGCAGTACTGGATTCAGCAACTGGAAGACTCTGGTCATCAGTCATAGCCTCCTGGCTTCCCTCAGCTTCTGCCACTGCCTCTGCATCTTTTAAAAAAGATTAGCAGGTTATCCTGGGACCACCAGCTAAGCCAAAAGTGCTTTTGAATCCATAATCAATTGGGAGCTTACTCTGAAAAGTGGGATTTGGATTTCCCCCTGCCCTCTCCACCTTTCATTTTCAAGGACAGCAGAGCAGGAAGCAGTCACAAAAGTTAAAAAGCAAGAGCAGGAAGCACACTCTTGGGTAGTTTAGAAGCTCTGACCTAAGTAATTGCACACCCTGTGTAACTTGGCAAAACTCTTATAATTCCCAGACTCATTATTGTTTAGCTTCTTTTAAATGATCTGTTCAAAGTCTTTATCACTGATCAACTGTAGTTTTACCTGGTCCATTAAAGCAAAAGCCAACAGAAATATCTTATCCCTACCCTGGGTTTGGACTGCTAAAACATCAACCAATTTAATCCTATGACAGGGCCTCTGCTTATGGAGCTGGTATGCTGGTATCATTCCACAGAGCAAACAATCATTTTAAGACTGAAGCAGTGATTTTCACAAAGCAGACTTCTCAAAAACAACTCACTTTACTCACTCACAAGCCAGCATTCCCAGATTTGCATGTATCAAAACGTTTAAATGTTTAATAGCAGAATTAGGGTTTGTGAAGAATGGTAGTCTCAAATTGAAGGTTGAGATTACAAAGCACAGAAGCCACTAAGCTTATCCAAGGTTTTTTTTCAGAAGCTATTTAGAAATAGGTAGACTGATGTGAATACTCCCAGGAATGTTTAGAACTTTAAAAGGCTGCAGTTGCCTGGAGTGCAGCCCTTGTCCCTTTGTGAGTCAGCAGGGCTAATTAGACATCAGAGAAACTCCTTAGAGGGAGCTGAGGTCATGCCATACAAGTTGTTAAGAGACACTGGAAAGTTTCAGAAGAGAAAAGCCTGTCAATGTGCATCAAAATACTTCTGAGAGCTGAAAAGGAAATGGAAGGAAAGATGTCACATTGGATGAGCAGCAGGGGCACGCTAACCGCTGGTTAGCTACTGACCTTTCTTCTCCTCAGATGGACTTTTTTCTGGTGTTTTCTTTTCAAGTACAATTCCTGCAAAATCTGTAATAACCTAGAACAGACAAGTAACTCGAATCACTTTAAAGGTTTAGAGGACATATAGAGTAACCAGCTCACATGGCAGTTGGTTTAGATATCACCAGAGTTATCAGAAGAAAAGCTACACTCATTTCACACGTGGTCAGTTGGCTAGTATTGAGTTTGATCACCTCCTGTCTGGCACCTCTTTAGCAAATGCAGCAGTTATCTTCATCACAACTAGAAGAGTTTTTTAGTATTTATAGTTTCTTTTAAAGCCTCTTGGAAGATTGAAAATAAAGCACCAGATAATCACAGAATGGTTTAGACTGGAAAAGACCTCTGAGATCATCAAGTCCAACTGTTAACCCAGCACTGCTAAGTTCACTGCTAAACCTCAGCACCACATCTACATGACTTTTATAAAAAACAGCTCCAGGAATGTGGGGTCCACCACTTCCCTGAGCCTGTTCCAGGACTTGCCAACCCTTTTGAGGAAGAAATTTTTTTCTAATGTCCCAGCTAAACCTCCCCCTGCTGCACCTTGAGGCTGTTTCCTGTCACTTGCCTCTCAGGAGAATAAGAATGTTAGCAAGGAGAAAGTCCCAGCTAACAGTTTATTCCATCTATCTTGTAATGGATAATCCTGGCCACATACTAAATTCTCTCCTCTCAAAGTCAGATTAAATCAACCTGGAAACATGCCTCAAAAGTAAGGGTTAAAACCTGCTAGAACAAACTGAGAACAGGTTAGTGGTCTTCTCCATTTCCCAATGCCTTACAGTTAAGGTGTATTGTCTTTCTGGAATGGATGCTTGATGCTTAATGAATAAATTATTACTTGTAACACAAGTATGTCAGATAAAGCACAATGGTCTGCATTTGAACCATTACATCATCCAGTGTCACCCACCTAACCTACAATTTAGAGAATGCCCTTTGCTGGTAGCACTCCAAAACTAGCTCATAGATCTTCTCTGCCTCTCATAGGTCTTCTCAGAGTATGGCAATTGTAGAGAAGGAGTGGAAAGATCCCAACATTTTAAACGTGGAACAGCATATAATTCTATCAACCTTCAACATCAAACTGTTAACTTTAATGCTAATTACTACAGAACTAATAGCAAGCAATCTGTATTTGATCAGCTACAGAACCAGGACCATATCTAAGTACTATAAGAACATAAACTGCCCATCCTGATCAGCAAAGAGGTGCTGAACATGACACAGAAATGTATTTAGTTCTCCATACCGCCAGTGCTTTGTCATACTGTTTGGAGGAAATATACAGTTCAGCTGAGATGTTAACATCTTCCATGGAGACCAGGCTCTGGTGCTTAGTAAAAGCTTCTTCTATTATCTCAATAGCAGAGGTTACGTCATTTGCTTCGTAGTAACTCCTATAAAACAGAGATATGAGACACTAATTATTTGAGGTAACTTCAAACACAAGCAAAAGGATTATCCTATTTCTTTTATTTTTGCCTATTAGCAAGTACTTTCATTACAAGTTACAAAAGATGGTGACAAAGGTTTTTTTTTTTTCCTTTCCTTACAAATGTTGATAATTTCTATGTATTTCAAATAATCACCATCTATGTTAGGACATTCCTGGAGTTTTCATCACAATATCACCCACCTCGAGCCAAGTTACTGACGATGTACCACATTAACGTGGTTTCAGAACAATCTTCAGTAGTAATAACGTTACAATACAAATCCTTGCATTTTTGTGGTGCATTTCACAACCACAAGGATCAACACAAACTGTTTGGAAACAGGCTGGTAACAGCTTTCTAAAATTTATGTATGAGTAAGCTGAGATATAAAATAGTTTAACAGTTTATTAAAACCACAGTAATAGGGCTACATGCTTCAACCACGAATCCTCTCTGTCTCGGGCAGGAGAATGGAACATTTCTAAGTTGATGCATTGATCCTGCACAAGATAATTTCCATGTCAGGCTTTGAAAACACGACATCAGCTGTGGGCTGAATGCTTGTGGTGGGCTTACCCCAGCAAAATCAGATGCATTTTTTATTTTAGTCACACAGCCACCCTGCAGCAGCTGCAGAGCTTATCAACACCATCTTGTGAGGAACTCTGGGAAACCAAAGCAGGGTGTTTTCCAGACCAACTCACTTTGCCATGTCTCTTGCCAGCTGCATGAAGCGCTCTCCGTCAGAGGGGGAGAGGAGGTTCAGGATGCGCCTGTAGCCGTCCATAGCCATCTTGTGTTCCCCCAGCTGCTCGTACAGGCTCGATCTCTCCCACAGGTAACGCACGTTGGTTGCGTCGTATTTCAGAGCTGCAAGAAGAAGCCTATTACCACTCTAGTGTAGGAAAAGGCAACAATGGATTTCACAGTTGTTTCCCTGACTAGATGAAGGCTAATGGGCACATACCAGGTTTTGGTATGAAAAGGGTACCCTACGTTAAGAATTAATGACTCTTTGACTCTGGACAGGGGTACCAGAACCCTGGCAAAATGCAGCAAGCTAAATTAGAAAGCAGAAAACAGAACTGTTGCCATTAGCACCTAAGGCATTAGGTCCTGCACCTGAGTTGGGGCAATCCCAAGCACAAATCCAGACAGGATGGAAAATGGTTAGCGAGCAGTCCTGAGGACTTGGGAGTGCTGGGTGATGAGACACTCAACATGAGCTGGCACCATGCACTCATAGCCCAGAGCCAGCCATGTCCTGGGCTGATCCCCAGCAGCGTGGCCAGCAGGTGGAGGGAGGGGATTCTGTCCTCTGCTGAGACCCCACCTGCAATGCTGAGGTGTGCTGGTTTGAGGCTAACTGGAATATCTTAATGGAGAAAATTATATTATAGGCTGTGAAAAGAAAACAAAGGTGATGTCTACTTCACTCATAGGCTTGCTGAGATGGATAAGACTAAGAACATAAACATAGATAAGACACAGACACTCTCAGGCTTGGAGAGAGTCTTGGGCTCTCTAGATTTTTGCCTTCTCCTCTCTGCCAAGTAACCTCACTAACCACTTTCATTCTAACCTCCCTGGCCAATCCTCCAAACTCACCTTGCACGTAAGGCAAACTGTGAGGTAAGGTAGAGGGGTGGGGAGAAGGTGGAAGGGTGGTTGGGAGCCCCTCCTGGGGATTCTGATTTCTAGGAGGGGTGTTGTGTTTCTGTATTACCTTTACAGAAATATACAAGGTAAATATTCCTGTATATTGTGTATATATATGCTTGTACATTGTGCTAAGCTGTAAATATAGCTTCAGTCCTTAACTTCCAGCCAGCTGAGTCTAGTCTGGATGATTTTACAAAGTGTGGGGGGGGGCAGGGAACTCCCAAACCATCACATGGGGCCAGCTCTGGAGTCCTCAGCACAAGAAAGGACATGGAACTGTTATTTTCAAAGCCTCCTCTGGCCTTGCTTTGATACAAGGGCTGGAACACCTCTCCTAGAAAGACAGACTGAGAGAGCTGAAGTTGTTCATCTGGGTCAAGAGAAGGGGAAACCTTAGAGTAGCTTTCCAGTATTTGAAAGGGGCTATCTGAGTACTGGAGATGGACTTTTCATCAAGACATGTGGGGGAGGAGGCAGCTTCAAACTGAGGGGTAGTGGCTTCAAACTGGAAGAAGCAGGATTGAGATTAAACATGAGGACAAAATTCTTCCCCATGAGAGTGGTGAGACACTGGAAACTTTTCTGTAGGTTGTCCGGAGGAACTGTAGAGGGTCCAAGCCTGACGGTGTTGAAAGCCAGGTCAGATGGAGTCATGAGCTGTTCTAGTAGGAGGTGTCCCGGCACATGGCAGGGGGTTGGAACTAGCTGGTCCTTAAGGTGCTTTCCAACCTAAATCGTTTCAGGATCCTAAAATTTACTTGCACCTATTAAAATGTTTCCTACCTTTTGTGTAGCAAAACACAGCCTGTTTAATATTGTCCTGTTCCAGTGACATTTCAGCCAGTCTAACCCATTCCTCAGTATCACTGGGATTTAGGTGAGCTGCAATCAGTTCAAACTGTAAAGACTTCTCCATATCACCCTGGTCTTCATAGATCATGGCAAGAGTAGAAAATGGCTCATGAGCAAGAGGAGCTGTGAAAAAACAAGAAAAATGATTAAGAATTATTGTTTTCAAACCACTCTGAAAATAACTAAATTTGCCTTTCTGCAACTACAGCTATGACAATCCTAGGAAAGATCATTGCTCTTTAAATTAAGGCAAAAATTTGCAGCTTGGCTCAATCTTAACAAATATTTATGGCATTGTTCTCC
Organism: Ramphastos sulfuratus; assembly: GCA_013399055.1. Lineage (NCBI taxonomy): Eukaryota > Metazoa > Chordata > Aves > Piciformes > Ramphastidae > Ramphastos > Ramphastos sulfuratus. The sequence continues at coordinate 80,575 of WBNM01026933.1, forward strand.
ATCGCAAGTCATGCTGATGTTTATACCTTAGTTCTACAAAGACAATAAAAGCAAATTGTGTAAAGCTAAGCTTGTCTCAGCAGGAGACAAGCAAAACAGCAAAAGAAGTAGGCTCTGTGTTCTCAATTCCACACTGCTTTCGCAGTGACTTGACTTGTGCTGAGTACTTTCATCGCCAGCAGAGGCGCACTGCATTTTCCTTGTGCGCATGACAATTTCACTCACCCTTAAAGCCCAAAAGGTTTAACCACTCTAACATACCCTGTCGAATGATTTCCATGCACATCAGAATGGCCTCCTCACGTTCTCCTCGAGCAAAGCGGATATTGGCCTCTCCCATTAGACCCCTCAAGGCACGAGGAAGTTTGCTTCGAGGTCTTTTCTCCTAAATGGCAAAGGGGATTTTAGATCTGAGAATTCAGCTGTGCTCACATTCAGGAGACATTACTCACACTTGTGCTTAATAAGAGTTTACTTAAATATCGGTGATATTAAACTGACTCAAACATTTGCCAATTTCCGTACCTGACAGTGACTCTGGTATCTAATGCAGACAACTCAGACACTGCAAAAATTTACTTCATTACTTTTGGAAGTTGGCAAACAGTAATCTACAGGAATTTTAACAAAGACAGCACCATAACCAGAGGTATCCTACATGGATTGATTTTCAGGCAGGTTTCTCAGTGAGTAGCTAAAAATCACACAAACTGACATTTTTGCACCATCCTTCAGGAGAAACAAGGGAGTTATATCAAAGTTTAAATACTTGCCTTCATCATTTTTTTGGTCTCTCGATTAAGTACCATCTCCAGCACAAAAACATCACCAGCTGTGGGTTGCTCAGTAGTTTCCGCCTCTTCTTTTTCTTCTTCCTCTTCATCCTCCTTGTCCTCTTCATTTTCCCCAAGCATGGATGCAAAGACCCGATGAACAGATTTACTGACACCATCTGAAGTTTCTCCTGGTTGAGAAGGAAGCAAAAATGCAATAAAGAATATAATCAAGAGCACATGCTGGTTCTCAGGACAAGTTCAAGGAAAACAGAATTCTTCATATTTGGTAGCCCACTTGAACCAGCAATTATTAAGAAAAAGTCCTGCTGAAATGCAGAAATACTGTTAACCACCTTCTCTGGTTTTAAAGCTCTGCATTATCCTTCACCAATGCTTAGTATCCCCCAGCCTCTAGCATATTTGCGATATTTGTACTGAAAGCATGGAGCAGCATTTTGAATAAATCAACAGTTTAGTCAACATTCTTCTTAGTCCTTCCAAGAGAAGTGTACCCAGTAATTTCCAAGCATTGAACTCCTCAGATGAACCCAGGCTTTTCAGCTGAAGAGGTTAAGTGAGCAGACAATTGTACTAAACAACAGGGCAGAGACCAATTTTTAGAAGAAGAATTTAATCCAGGATCTTGTAACCATTCTGCTCATGACAGCAAGGGCCTTTTAACCTGTGTAAATGCAAAATCCAGACCATTCACATTTTGCTGAAAGAAGTAACAACATTCATTAAAAGAAATATGAATGTGAAGCTATACATCCAAAATTGATATCCTTAAAGCAGATGATTTATTTTTAAAAAAATCCTATTCTTTTAATGACAGCTTTTCATTACCCAGTTAGCTCAGGATTATTAGCCCCCACAAGGGCCTACCTGTGCAAACTATCAAATTATGCAGAGGTTTTTTAATGACAACTTCTCATTTCTAAGTAACCCAAAGTTAGAACCCCCACAAGTCTCTACCTATGGAGATATCAAAATATTCAGTATTTAAAGGTTTCAGATAGGGGATTGGGCATCTAAAAATCTCAGGTCTAGGGAGGCTCTTCTCCCCCTCTCCTCTGCCCTGGTGAGGCCACACCTGGAATACTGTGTCATATTTTGGGCTCCTCAGTTCAAGAGAGACAGGCATCTGCTGGAGAGAGCCCAAAGGAGAGCCACGAGGATGACTGGGGGACTTGAGCACCAACATGATGAGAAACTTCTTTACAGTGAGGGTGACAGAGCCCTGGAACAGTCTGCCCAGAGAAGTTGTGGAGTCTCCTTTTCTGGAGACTTTCAAAACCCACCTGGATGCATTCCTGTGTAGACTACCCTAGCTTATCCTGCTTTGGCAGGGGGAGGTTGGACTCAATTATCTCTGGAGTTTCCTTCCAACCTCTAATGTTCTATGATTCTATAACAGAATAAACAGTTATCAGGCTGAGACTGAAAAACAAATCTATCATGTATTGCCTACATGAAAGAGAGAATTGGGTATTACACCTGAATTTATCCTTATTTTTTGGTGTGGGGCTTTTTTTTTCCCCCAAACAATAAATATAGCTAACTTCGATATGAAGTATCTAAAAATCAAGACTTTTCTTCCTGCACCACCTGAAAAAAAAAAAAAATTCATTTCCCTTTTATTCCAGTCTCCTTGGATGCAGGGATAATCTGAGGATTGTAGTAGATTAGCTCTGAAGATTCATGTACCAAAAGCAATTTTAAAGGACCTTTTCTACCATTTTCCCCCTGAATATCCCAAGTCTGATTCAAGTGACAACTCCTTAAATATAAAAAATACCAAAATTTCCTTGATTCTGACTGCTATTTAGACTTCTGTGCTGTCTGTAGTACGAGCAGAAGTAAAACTACTGCACAGATCTATCAACGAATATTTATTTTTTCCTAGATAAAATGACAGACATGGAAAAAAACCTGTAACAGACAGGGTGGAATACAGAGAAAAAAGGAATAGCTTAGAAGTATTTCAGCAAAAAAGAAGTGGTCAGTAAAGAACCACAGATATTTGGCTCCAGCCATACTTCCAGTGCTCATTTTCTGTCCTTTTAGGATAGGAGGCAAAACCAAGGCACCACTGAAGCACATTTTAGGTGAGGCAATTTAAGGCCTGTTTCTGAAACACAAGGAAAAAACCCAAACAAATGCATACCCCCACCCCCACCC
>WBNM01026933.1:83540-95291 GCA_013399055.1 Ramphastos sulfuratus
CCCCCCCAAAACCCACCACCAACAAAAAAACCCAAACACAACAACAAAAAAGCCCCCAAACACAGACACAGAAAAACCCCACAACACAAAATCCCCCAGAAGCAGATGATGAAAATTTGCAACAAAAGCAGCAAGAAGAATCTAAGAATCAACATGAAGAGACCAAAAATTACACTTCACTATCTTACAGCCCTGGCAACCCCATAAGAACATGCCCTGACTGGTGCATGCACTAGAGCTTCTGATCAGGTGTTCTGAAGCAAACTGCAGCACTCAAAATTCCAAGCTCAAAGCCAGAACACGAGGCACGAGATCAACCAGCACTGACACAAACTAAGGAGAGAAGTACCACACCTAGCACTTGCTGCAAATCCTTTTGCTATGTCAAATCCCAAGGAAGTCAAACTCATTTTGCTAAGGCACCTAAGGAGACATTCCAGTAACTGTATGTGCTAGTTTGAGGCTAATTGGAATATTTTAATGAGAAAAATTNGTGTGGGTTACTCCCAAATCATCACAGTGAACAAAGAAAGCCAGCCAGAGGATCTGTAGCTAGGAATATCCAGCAGGAGAGAAGTAAATGCACAGACACTTTAAACAGGTCAAACAATAACTGACTAGGAGAAAAACACAAAGAGAAATAAGAAATTCCTCTTTTTAGCTATTTTACGTCACTTAGGATGACAACACACACAACAGAATCAAATATTCTGAAACACTCAACAAAAGACTAGCATAGAGATGAACAGGAAAAAAAAAAATCAAACCAAAATAGGCAGAAGGCTTTCAACTTATTCATACCTTGAGAGTAAATAATTGAGGCCACATGGCTATCCCATCAAGAGGCCACAAGGGGAAAACTGGAGGGTTTCCCAGAAAAAAAAAAAAAAGATAGTCAGCTGGCCAGATTCAGCCTCTTAAACACACTAAATGAGTTACAACCCTGGCTTGGAACATCCTACACTGACAATGTGCTTCAGCACACACAGGTTTGAAAAGCAGCAGACAAGGATAAAAGTCAGCTATCAAAGAGAAAATGCTTTCAATGACCTTTTAAGTGCATTTTTCACTGGAATTATTTCATTAACATTTACCGTCAGTTTCATCCTGATCTTGGGATTTCCCAGATGCTTTTTTTGATGAAGATGGAGCCTCTACATCTTCAGCGTTTTCATCAGCAGACGTATTTTCACCATCCTACGCACACCAACAATACCAGTGATCAGCTTTATAACATGACTCATTCCTATTAGCCTTAATATTTACAACCAGCACTTGGACCAGGGGTTTCCAGCTTCTGCACTGCAAGTGAAACAGGTGGAGTCAGCCCTGTAGCTCTAAAGGAACGCAGCACAGCAGTTATATTCCTGTCAATGTGAGATGAATCGGACAGTGACCATTCACATTACTTTTGACTGAAGAGACTCACTGCTTTGCTTCCTTGGCATTACAGTCAGGCAAGGTGACATGGCTGACAAGGTACAAATGTGTGATAAATCCTTTTAGAAGCCTGCCCTTTTAAAATGCAAAACGAAACATCAAAACAGCACTTGTTAGTCCAGTGAGAAAGCTGCCCTAGTACATCACTTCTCCTTCCATTTCAGATAAGCTCTGCTGAATTTGCTCTCCAAAGATCAGGAAACAGACATTCAGCTGCATTTTGAGGTAAAGATGGCAAAATTAACAACAATACTCCAATCAAGCATACAGTATGTCCCATAATGCTTCCATCTGCTTACTTTTAGGCATAGAGCTGTCTCTCCCGGTATTTACTGCTGTCAAGAATGCACAAGCAATACCAAAAGGAGTCGAATTGGATCTTCTCCTTCAGTCGCACACAGATGGTGGGAGAGTGGTACTATTATATGCTAGATGATTTTATATCTAAACCTGCTTCTGCTCATTACTCCAACCTAAAGAAGCAATCAGTTACCGTGCTCGAAAGTAACTGCCGCTAGCTTTTGTCATGTCCAGGGGCGCAAGCCACACTGGCACGAACCAAAATGTTGCATTCTGTGCCTCTGATGGGTCTAAACTGCTTTGAACAACTTGTCCTACCAGACCCTAATGACTCTTACAAATTAAGATTAGTTTCTTGTAATTTTTGCAAATAAATTAACAGTGACGTGGACATAATCGATGGCTCTGCAGAGTACTCAAAAGCTTAGCACAGCGACACTTGACATAACCCCACAGACACAAAGGAGAGTCAGCCTCCGAAGCGGTCGGTGCTCTGCCAGGTGCTGTCACGGAGGGAGCGGGCCGGGGCGGCCCGCGGGGCCGTCAGCGGGACACGCTCACCTTCTCGCGGCTCTTACGCTCCTCTCGCCGCCGCTCGAACTCCTCAAAGGAGATCTTCCCCTCCAGATAATCGATCAGCTCCGGGCTGAAGCCCGACATCGTGCCGGCACCAGCCGAGGCCGGGAACTGCCGCAGCCAGCGCCCCGGAACGTAGTAGAGGACGGGACGCGGGTCCCTCCTGTAATGGCGCCCGCCGCGTCCCGCGCCCTCACGTGCGAGTTCCGGCCCGGCTGCCGTGCGCAGCGGGAGACAGGGAGGGGTTCCCAGGGAAACATGTCCCTTGTGTGAAATGTGTACATTTGATTCGTGTCAGCATAGGATGATTTTGGGCCCCAAGGATGGAATGTGACCTGTCTTTTGCATGCCTTGTATAACCACAAGACCTTGAGATAACAGAAGTTGGGGCTGAGCTGATGTACGCAGCCCATATATCTTGATACACCAGTTGGTGCCAGCCTGCTGCTAATTGCAACAGTGTTAGTTAAGAAAACATCTAAAGCGCATGAGCGAAGCCAAAGTTCATCCAAAGGACGAGCTGAGGAAGACTATGAACTTCATCCACGACCACCAGATGAGGGCAGAAAAGACCCCCGGAGAAAGAGAAAGCATGCGCATGGGAGACCACGCTTATTTCAATAACTCATTTGTTTAAGCCCACCTTTCTTAGAATAGGTATGAATATGTATTAGTATAGGAAATATAAATCAAAAGTAGAACTATGTTAGTGTGCGTCATTGGTGGAGCAGAGACTCCCCCACCCACCCAGTGCTGCACTGTTTGCTTGCTTTTATTCACTTAATAAACTAAGTTCTGTTAGAATCTTGTTCAGAACTCAGTCGTTTATCACACTTGGGAGCGGGCAGCCGCTGGGGTCTGGGGTGGAGAGCCTCCTGAGCCTGGCGGGTTACGGCGCTGCTGCCTCGCAGGAGCCAGCAGCATGAGGGCACAGGGTAGCAGGAAAGTGCCTCTGTACCCGCCCTCGCTGTAGAGCTTTTATTTCCTCAGATTTTAAAAAAAAATTTATTCCCCACCGCCCTTGACATACGAAGAATTTCTTAATTTCATATACAGTTATGGCACAGGTGACTTACTGACTTGGGCCTGGCCAGAAACGGGGGTGAGAGATGATGAGAGGTGAGGAGGAAGCAACCACCAGGCCCTCGGGCAGGTGTCTCTGCCAGAGCAGAAATTTCGCCCTTTGCTGTCGTCTCCCAAGAGACGAGAGGACTTGCAGTAAAAGAAGAACTGCTGCAGAGCACCTTCTCAGGTCTAGTTCTAGTAAACGGAAAGGTAACATTTATTTACCAATTAGAAACAAAGACACTTGACAGTAGTTCAAAGCACTCAGTTGCAGTCATTTATTCACTTTTAGACAAGCACAATTCTGCTAGGCAGTAGAGAGCAAATGTGCTAATTACAGCACGACGTCAGGTTCCACAGGTGAGAGCTGTGATCCTTGAGGGAAACGGTAAATCGTCAGGAAACTATTAAAAATTCAAAGCAGTAATACGTCTGAAGGTTACCACTTCACATGAAGATCAAAAGTTAATGTCTGAAAAAGAGAAAGGGTATGAGAAACATACAGAAATATTTATATGCAACCAGGGTATGATCCAAAGCAAGACCTGGTAACACTGACCGAAACACAGTGCAGCAGACCTCTACTTCCAGAAAACAGCTCTGAACATTGAAGAGAAGTACCATAATTATCCTGAATTATGTGGGAAAAATTGCTTCCAGCCCTAATTTTCTCACTGATGCTGTAACAGTTGCTACAGCATCCCTTCTTAAGTCCGTTTTAATTTAGTTATCATCACAATACTCAGTGTATGTTGCAATTTATTTTGTTTAACCTTGACACGAGAACTTGACAAAAATAACATAGTATTAAAATGTTAGTGCAGTGCTTTGCTTTGAATTACAAAGAGTGATAACATTTAAAGCAGGCACAAAACAGGACAGAGCTAAAAATCCTAAAATGAATATTGATTACAAATTACTCTTTAAGACCACTAGGTAAATCACCAAAAGGCTTAGATGGAAAACTTACTGAAACATTCACCGATCAGTAAAATGGGAGAATACTATTATTTCCCCTTCCTCAAAACAGCTAGTATTCACTGTCTCTCAGATTGAGATGTGAAAGGACTTTTTTTTTTTTTTGCTACACCGTGGCTATGCAGAGATAAAATATCTCAGAAGTACCTGCTACAAACCGAGGCTGGATTTATTAATAATACAAGCTTGAATCACTTTTATTTCATATTTAGAAGAGACAAGTTGGCAATCCTTTTCTTTACCTTTCCATTTCAGTGGTAGAAACAAGGAAAGCAGCATGGATGGATGAAGATGTAAAAGATTCTGTGTTCTTAGCTAGTGCAGCATCTTATGCCTAAACTCACTTTCTTAATGCCCATTATCACAGGAAGCCATTAGTCTCAATTTATAATTTTACTGCCATCAGTTACATAAAGAAACCTGCATATGGCCAGGCTGGATGAGGCTCTAGACAACCTGATCTAGTGTGAGGTGTCCCTGCCCATAACAAGGGGGTTGGAACTAGATGATCTTTGTGGTCTCTTCCAACTCTGGCTGATTCTATGATTCTCTATTATCTGTACATTGGCAGAATGAGAGAACAAGGAGAAAACAAAATAGTGTGATCTATCTAGGTCTTCACAAGCACCATGTGTTAATCTACCAAAGTAGCAATTACTTCATAAACCCCTAGTTCAACAATGTTAAACCATAGATGTTAAACATTTTTAATTGCCTCTGAAAAGGAAGTTGTTTTCATACTTCAGACAAATGAAAATCACTTGAATCCCAATCTTTCACTTGGTTACATGCAACAACATGAGAGGAAAAGGCATGCTCTGTTACCTTGGTCAGCAGCATCTTTCAGCCTTTGAAATAATTTGAGAAAGAATTTTTCCTTTCTTCATAATCTGCAAATGCAGAAGCAATAGGATCTGAGTAGAACATGACAGGCCTTGGTCCTTCATTGTTCACAGTGAAAGTAGCTGGGAACTTTCTGAGATCAAGACCCCTGCCCGAAAAATAAGCCTGGAGCGTTCTGAAAAACTGAACATATTTCAGATGTGAAAACAGAGCATGCCCAGTGGAGATTGATTATTTCTACTGACACAAATTAGATGTAATATTTGTCCTCATGTGGGATTAAATTCTCTCCTGTGACCTTAAACTGGTACAACACAGACATGTCCTCTCTATCCATGGCTCATGCGCCTCACGTGGTGTCCAAAGGCCACCAGCTCCCTACTGATCTATGCTCCCCTCCAAATCACTGAGGATTCAAACTGCATCCCTTATAAAACAGGCACTGCAAAAGCCTTACTGAATGCAAGCAGTACAGTCCTGTTACACAGTAAGAGAAATGGTCTCCAAGAGTTAGCCAGAGCGGGCAACTGAATTGAATAGGTCACTTGAAAACATTAGTGTTTCTCAAAACAGTGAGGAAAAAGTGTGAGAAACTGATCCTTCACAAAAGGATCTTGCAGAATTCCCCTTATTGATATTTTCTTAGCTGTAATTAACTTTTAGATGTTAAGCCGCGATTCATGACAATGTGTCACATACAAACTTCCTTGTCCTTCTAGAAGAGAAGACAACATACAATCAGAGTACACCTTGGAGAAAAACATAGTAATCATCCCTCTTCTGCTGCATGAAACAAGTGGCTGTATAATCAGAATGCTTTTTTAAAAACTGAAGCTGCTGTATGAAGCTATGAGGAAGCTCTGTGCACTGCTGCACAGTGTCTCTTCAGTCAAGGAGTACATCTTGACTGAAGAATGCTCATCCAGCTGTGGTTATTGACTACACAAAAGTGCACACTTACTAGCACTATATTTAATGGGGCCCTCTTACCTTTCAGTTTACAAGAGAGAAATTCTGGTGGTAAAGAAAAGACTCACACAGACTATCTTTCTTGCAGCATTTCCTTACCAGGTCTCTGTTTCTAGGGTTATCTAGAGGTTTCCATTTTTCTTCTGCTTGGAAAGGAGCACCCTTTGCCAATCCTCTCACAGCCAATGCTGTATAGAGACCCAGGAGCACCACTTTCCACATGTTGAAGAGAAGAACAGACTATCTGCAAGAAGGACAACGAACCACACGCTTTAAGTCCTACCAAACTGGCACTGATAAAGACATGCATAACAATCCAGTGGGGTGATGAAAACAATTTATCCATGGCAAGGAAAACTTTGACATCTATGTGCTGTCAACTGGATTTTGTTCTACACCTGATGTCCTGGAATAAATTACTCTAAAGAAGCATCTTCCGTATCAAAGCTCTAATAGGTTAAACCACCTGTCTCCCTACAACATAGAAGTAAAGGCAAGTAACACCCAAAGACATTGGATTCTCTTTCTGAGAGGGACTAGTACAGCACATAATACAAGGTATTTACATTTGTAATGTTACATTTCATATTATGTACAGCCATTTCAATTGACTGATTAGTTACAGTAGCAGCATTCTGTGTGCTCCAAGGAGAATGCAAAACTTGAGATCCAGACAGCTCAGTTTTTAACACTGCATGAAAAGAAAGTGTACCACATATATTAGTAAGTGCAATAATAATAATACAGCCTGGTGTACTATACTAGAGACCCATTTCATAACTTGATTTAAGGGGGGATTAAAAAACACAAAGAAGGAATCATTCTCCCTTTCATGTTCTTTAAAAAAAAGCTTACCAGTGAATTTGGCTCTGGCTTGCCCCTTCTTGGTTAGCCTCCTTGTAATCTGTGAATGAACTGATCTCTGCACTTATATTTCTAGTGGACTGTAGGTGGGTGTCAATGACGTTAGCAGGAGTTCAAAAATACAGTAATGATTCCATTTCCATCCATGACATAAAGACTCTTGAGAATTTCATCCTTCATACTCTTAAGACCTGTTGCTATCGAGAAGTGCAGTGCAGATTCCGCCTCCCTAAGCTGTATTGCAGAAAATTTGAGGTAAACATATGATATTTAAAACAATTCCAAGCAGAGATAGCAGAGCTGTATCAAAATATTACTTTTAATTAAAAGTAATTAGCCATATCTCTAGCATGGTGACTAACAGATAATTACAAGTGATTGAATGTTTTTCAGGCAAGGCAAGATATGGATCATTTCTTGGTGCTGGAGACAGAAAGGAAAGTAAGGTCTGTTTCAAGATCCCAAATCATAACACTTTAATGGATGTATTGCTTTCCTACTCTGATTTTATCAACAGTCAATTTCCCTCCTCAGACTAGAAACACAGACAGACTGCAAGGACTATGCTAATTTAGTTTGGCTTCATTTCAGAATGAATATTCTGGAGGGAAAAGCTGAGGAGATTTATGGGGAGAGAGGTGACATTTAGAAGGAAATACATTTTGGAGGGGAAAAAATGAGGTATATTGACATATAGGTGGGAAAACATGAGGTCATCTATAGGGCACGGAATTAATATTTTGGAGACAAAGGTTAAGGTTATTTAAAGAGGAAAGAAACATTTGGAGGGAAAAGCTGAGATAATCATTAGGAGCCAGAATGAAGATGCTGAAGGGAAAAGCTGATGTAAGTTAGGAGCCAGAGATCACATAGAAGAAAAAGGTGATTTAGAGGGCAAAGTAGGAGTGATATATAGGGCAGAGAATGAATACTGTGGAAGGAAAATCTCAGATGACATGGGGACAGAGGTGACATCGTGGAGGGAAAAGCTGAGGTAATCACTAGGTGAGAGAATGAAATTTTTGGGAAAAAATCTGGAGTCATCTATAGAGGAGAGAAATTTTTTTTTATTTAAGGAAAAGGCAAATGTGCTTAGGGCAGATGGAGGTGAAATGGAGGGAAATTCTATGGTAAGCTAGGAGGAGGTGAAATTTAGAGGGAAAATCAGAACATTCAGAGGGGGATGGTTATTTTACACAGAAAAGGTGAAATATAGAGCAGAGTGAATGTAAAATTTGGAGTGTGAAGCTAATTGAAGTTGAGGGGAACAGAGGTGGCATTTTGGAGGGAGACGCTGAATTGGTTTAGGTGAAACAAAGTGCACTGGATAATGGTTAAAGATTAAAAAGGAAGTAAAGATGGCCCTAGACTCAGGATTCTCCAGATCTAGTGGTTAAGAACTGGCACTCCTGAAGCCTCTCCTTGACAGAGGCTGGCTCAGAAGAAAGAGGAGGCATGGTTCGGAATGGTGAGGCAAGAGAGAGTGGGAAGAGGAGCAGTGTCAGGCTGAAGAAGGGAGCATGAGAAAGGTGCTCTAGGCAAAGGAACCTCCCTGTCACTGGGGCTGTAAGTCACACAAGACCTTTGCCAGCACCTTTAAGGAGCCCTGGCTGGAAGTCTAGAGAGAGAGGCAACCCTGTAAGGAGGCTGTGAGCCAGCATCTCCATAACTGAGGGGGAAAAAAAAAAAAGAAGAAAAATAAAGACCATCAAGTTTGCACAACTCAGAATAGGATCCATCTTCCAGAATATCAGTTATTATCCTGTACTGACTTTGACAGGAAGCCTTTAGGACCCCTTCTCAGAAAACAAGATGTTTGTGTTTTGCAGGTGAGAGGGGACCCTGAGAGTGTCGTGTCTGGAGTCCCTCCCAAAGGGAAGCTTGCAGGCCAAATGCTTGTTTCTACTTACTGGCACAAGAAAAAACATTGCTGCTTCCTACAAATGTTGCCTCGCTGATGTCCTCTGCAGTCTTATCTCAGTATGGACTCTGAACGGTTCAGACACATTAAATCACTGTGGCCTCTGCAGTTTCAGACATCTAAGTGATAGGACAAGGGGAAATGGCCTCAAATTGCACCAGGGGAGGTTTAGGTTGGATTATGTTAGGCTGTGACGGTTGGGGCTGTTCAGCCTGGAGAAGAGAAGGCTCCAAGGATACCTTGTAGCAGCCTTCCAGTACCTGAGGAAGCTACAGGAAACCTGGGGAGGAACTTCTTAGAGTCTTGTAGTGACAGGATGAGGAGCAATGGCTTTGAGCTGGAAGAAGGGAGATTTAGACTGGATATTAGGAAGAAACTACAGTGAGGGTAGTGAGACACTGGAACAGGGTGCCCAGGGAGGTTGTGGAAGTCCCCTCCCCAGAGGTGTTCAAGGCCAGGTTGGATGGTCTAGTGGGAGGTGTCCCTGCCTATGGCAGGGAGTTGGAACTGGGTGATCTTTCGGGTCCCTTTCAACCCAAACCATTCTATGAATCTTTGACATTAGAAGAAACTTCTTCCCTGAAAGGGTTTGCAAAGACTGCAACAGAGCCCCCCCGGAAGTGGCTGAATTACAATCCCTGGAGTTTGTTTTAAAGAGGCAGAGATGTGGTGCTGATGGCCATGGTTTAACTTGAGCCTTGGTAGAGTTAAACGAAGATTGATCTTTAAGATCTTTTCTAATTGAAACAATTCCATGGTGCTATGATAGAAAATGTGTAAGTGCACTGTCGTGCCCTGGGGACAGAAAATGCTCCTGAAGCCCTTCAGGTTAGTTGCATCCTTTTCATTCAGCACATCCACTGCTGAAATGATCACAGGACATGTGCAGTTCTCATCTCATCAAAGATCTTATGAAAGCAGTCTGCTGCTGCCCACCAGCTGTGTCTCTGCTGGTGACACAGAACTGGGAGGAGCGGCTGACACCCTGTCAGGCTGCACTGCCCTTTGCCAGACCTGGCCAGGCTGGAGAGCTGGGCAGAGGACACCCCATGAAGTTCAACAGGGGTAACTGTAGAGTGGATCTGTGGAGGAACAATCCCCTGCACCAGTACAGGTGAGGGGGTGACCTGCTGGGGAGCAGCTTTGCAGACAAGGAACTGGGAGTGCTGGTGGACAACAAGTTCCCCATGAACCAGGAATGTACCCTCATGGCCAAGAAGGCAAATGACACCTGGGGGCATGAAGAAGAGTGCATTCAGCAAGTTGAGGGAGGATGTCCTTCCCCTCTATTCTGTCCTAGTGAGGCCTCAGGTGAAGTCTTGGGTCCAGTTCTGGGCTCCTCAGTTCAAGAGAGACAAGGAACTACTTAATTCAGGAAGGACATTGAGGTGCTGGAATGTGTTCAAAGAGGGGCAACAAAGCTGATGAAGGATCTAGAAGGATCACAAGTCCTGTGAGGAGCGGATGAGGGAACTGAGGTTGTTCAGCCTGGAGAAGAGGAGGCTGAGGGGAGACTTCATTGTTCTCTACAACTATGTGAAAAGAGGTTGGAGTGAGGTGGGTGTTGGTCTCTTNTTGTCTCTTTTCACATGCAACAAATGACAGGACAAGAGGAAATGGCCTCAAGTTGTGCCAAGGGAGGTTCAGGTTGGATACTAGGAACAATTTCTTCCCAGAAAGGGTTCTCAGGCACTTGGCACCACCAATGCTGGGGACAGGTACTGGGCAAATCCCAGACTGGACTCACCAGTAGATGGGAACCAGGTGAAGGAGCTGGATTCTAGAACTGGATTCAGGAACACAGAGATCAGGATGGGAGGCAGAAGGGACAGAGTGCTTCTGGGACACTGGCCAGTGAAGAAGATGCTTGACCCTGGAGATCACTCAGCTTTCTCCTGAAGATGCTGTCTATGGGATGAAATCCCTTGCTGGGCAGTGAGGGTCACTTGCCCGGTCTGCTCCTCCCCCCAGGTGCCACCTCTGACTTCCTGCACTCCAAAGTGGGGCACAAGCTGTGGCAGTGCCCTTGGTCTGGAGCCCAGCCCTTGGCAGTGACTGCCCATCAGTGTTTCCCTCCTAGCAGCAGCCCCTGGTTGTGCAAACCTGCTCCGAACTGCAGAAAGTGCCTCACTGAGCAGAGCCTGAGAAGTCACAGCCTTGACCAGAATTAGCTCTGCTCTGGATAAGACCAGAACAACAGTTTGGATGTGTTTGGTCCTGTATCTTTTCATGCTCAAAGCACCTTAGTGCTAGCATATTAGGGATATTAATTAATATTTGCAGTGTGGGTGGTGAGACACTGGAACAGGTTGCCCAGGGAGGTTGTGGATGTCCCCTCTCTGGAGGTGTTCAGGGCCAGGCTGGATGAGGCCTTGACCAAGCTGGTCTAGTGGAAGGTGTTCCTGCCCATGGCAAGGAGTAGAACTAGATGATCTTTAAGGTCTTTGCCAACCCAAACCATTCTGCGATTCTACAGTTCTTTGACCCAGGAGGAACTCAGAGGCATAGAAGAAAAGTCCTCCAGCTGGTCCCTAATCCTGTTTCCTTCAGTGCCATGGTGTCAATTAAACTGTCTCATGTCTCTGAAGACTCTTTCTTATTACTGTAAGGATGAAGACTTCTGGATGTCTGGAAGATGTCTGATCTTCCAGCTCAGCAACCACATGGCTTACATGATGACAACATCCAACTACACGGAGCAGTTTGAAAAGCACATGACTTGGGGCATCCCCCCAGAAAGGTGTTATGGAAGGCTGAAATGAAAGTATTCAGAATTAATAATGATATAAATTTTG
>WBNM01026934.1:0-25240 GCA_013399055.1 Ramphastos sulfuratus
ATAGAATAGAATTTCAGTTGGAAGTGGCCTACAATGACATCTAATCCAGCTGCTGGACCACTTCAGGACTGACCAGAATTGTGTTATTAAGGGCATTGTCCAAATGCCTCTCTAACACTGAGGCATCAATCACCCTTGTAGGAAGCCTATTCCAGTATTTGATTGATAGATTCATAGAATGGGTTGGATTGGAAGCGACCTTAAAAATCATCCAGTTCCAACCACCCTGCCACGCGCCTTCCACTAGACCAGGTCGCTCAAGGCCTCATTCAACCTGGCCTTGAACACCTCCAGGGAAGGAGCATCCATGACCTCCCTGGACAACCTATTCCAGTGTCTCACTACCCACACTGTAATGAATTTCTTCCTACTGTGTAGTCTATATCTGCCCTCCTCAAGCTTCAATCCATTCTCTCTCATCCTATCACTACAAGTCCTTCTGAAAAGTCCCTTTCCAGCTTTCTTACAGGCCTCTTTCAGGTACTGGAAGACCGCTGTAAGGTCTACCTGGAGCATTCTATTTTCCAGGCTGAACAGCCAGAACTCTCACAGTTTGTTCCCATAGTGGAGCCCTCTAGGGCTCCAGCCCTCTGATTATCTTCATGGCTCTTCTCTGGACTGGCTTCAGCAGTTCAATGTTCTTTTTGTGTTGGAGGTACCAGAACTGGATGCAGTACTCCAAGTAGGATCTCATGAGAGCAGAAAAATACTTCATAATGTCCATCCTGAAACTCCTCTGACTCAGCTTTGAACCATTTCCACACATCCTATCAGTGGATACCAGGAAGAAGAGCTGAGCATCTCCCTTTCCACAGTATTCAAGGTAATGCTACAACAGCACTAATTGCAGCAGGATAATCACCTCTTTTCACCAGCTGGTTATATTGCATTTGATGTACATCAGGACCCTCTTGGCTTCCAGAGCACACCGATGACTCTAAATGAACCTGCTTTTAACCAGCATCTCCAGATCCCTTTCTGCATATCTGCTCTCCAGCCACTCCTCCCCCAATTTATATTTGTGCCTGCAATTACTCTGTCGTAGGTGTAGAGTCCAGAAATTGGACTTGTTAAATTTCATCCCATTAGTCATAGCCTAGTGTTCCGACCTATCCAGATCCATCTGCAAGGCCTCTAGATCCTCAGTAGAGTCAACAAAACTTCCCATGCAATGGGAAGTTACATGCTTAACCTTCACATTTTGACAGAGATTTGGAGCGTATCTCATATGTCACATCTTCAGTAAGTTGCTGGGGAGGATTTCCCAGTTTTTCTTTCTGATCAATGTCCATATACATTTATATGCTCATGTATGTTTTCCTTCCTCAGAATCATTGTGGGTTCATCCCAGCTGGAGAACGAGCTGCTCGTCAATGTTTTCAGGGGAAGCAAAGGCAAGCGTGGGCTCTCCTGCTTGCATACTCAGGAGTCAGCCAATGACTCCTGATTTGATCACCTGATTTGAGTCGGTGCAGGCATCAGTAGGGCTTTCCCATTCTGCAGCTGTAGCACTTATAATGCTGCTTCTTTCAACCACAGCACATTTAAACTATTTTTTTAAAGTTATTTTGGAACAGGACGTGAGGACTAGGGTCTCTGATAGAAACAACTTGAACAAAGTCATCAACAAATTATTACTGTCATTCTGTAATCATCTGCCATATCATCTGCCAGCCTCTTCCAATTAAAAACCTTGCATAGTCAAAAAATTGTGATGAACTACAGTGCACAGCTGCACTCTGGCTTTAATAGAGGCCTCCTCTGCTATTCCTCTTTAGCCATGGAAAACTGAATAACAAATAGAAACACTCACAGGTGGTGGTGAAAACAAACTATTTAACTCATATTGCAATCTAGAGGGACAAATCTGCAATGTACTAGCACTGAAGTCCTCTGAAAGTCACTCTGGCCCTTCTGTAAACATATACTGTCATTATGAGTGATTTTTGGCTCACTAGTGTTTTGTGAGGTAACAGTCTGTGTAACCGTTACACATGAGCAATCATGATAAAGGAAAACACTTGATACATCATTTTACATTGCCCACAATCTATAGCTGAGCATTAGTTCATTTTAACCAGTCTGATGCACCTGGGACTCTGAATTACTACTGAAATAAGATTGAGTCAGTATTTTGGAAGCCCAAAAAGATCTGCTCTCTGAACTCACTGTACTCTGAACCCTCTCCTCCTGGGCATCCATTCCATTGTCCAAACCTGATACACTTTAGCTGTTATTATCAAGTGCAATAGATCTTAAACTGAGCAGAGCATTTGTGCAAGGTGAAGAGCAACAAGTTTAATGCAGGTCTCTCCTCGCTATCACAAAATGTTTACTGCAGTTTAGGTAATACTGGTCAAGAAGTTGGCAGCAATGAAAAGGCCAGCAAGACTAGATCTATAGGGCTGAGTTTCTGAAGTTTCTGAATTTATTTGTTTGTTTACTTATTCATGACTCAGGCTTGGGATGTGAAAGAGCACAGCTCCACTGAAGCCACCTGAGCTTCTGCAGACTGCATCAGCAGAGGATCTGGTCAAAGAACAATGCAGATAACCCTTCTGAGAGCCACCAGCTGCTGCTCAGGTACCAAGCCTCTCTGCTGTGAGATGCTTTGAGTGTGACAGTAAAGCAGGCACAGGCCCTATGTTAAAGCTGGCATGTTCTGTACAACTCTAATGGTGGCTTGTTAAGTTTTATTTTTCATAAACTCTATAAACTCACTTCAATTGCATAGTTTTTCTTTAATTATTTATTAATTGACTCATGTCCACCTGCTGGACTACTTTTCCTGATATTGACATCAGTATGACACGTCTATAATTATCCAAGTCATTTCAATTACCTTTCTGCAGTGTTGGCATCAAGCTTGAGTGGGTAGGGGAGAGTGTTATTAATTCTGTTACTGTTAAAATGTAGCAGATGCTTCAGATTGCCCCTCAGATTTTTATTTTACTACTTTACTGTTCAAGAGCTCTACATCTGTAAACTAAGAAATGCCTTTTGGTAGATTTCTTGATTATTGATGTAGTAGAAAGCCTTTTGTCCTCAGAGGGCGGTGTGATAATACAAGCAAAGAAGAGGATTTAATGACTTACTCATTTTTTCATACTTTATGAATAAGTTAAAATAAGATCTTCACACACTTCTATAAGGTATAATTGTCCCAGATCTGCTGAAAAGCTAGAGATATTAAAAATTAACTTCCCCTTTATTTTTTTAATTGCTAATATGCTCACATCTTGGATAACCACTGACAAGATAGAATAAACATAACGTCAGCATTAGATGTTGAGTGAGGATGTGCAAGGAATACTCTCGAGTGATGGTAGATTGTCTCAGGGCATTTTTAGAAAGTGTGAAAATTAATTTATATTTCAGCTTCAGTGTTCAAAAATGTCTGGGTTACAGCTACAATACTTAACATCTCTTATGTATCATTACCAGTCATTAGCAAATGTCACCTGTCATGTTTTCCAGTTCCTGCATTACAACACACATTTCTTCTTCTTGATGACTGTAAATTGCCCCTGTTCCATCCTGAACTGTTGAGGCAGCTGGCAGGAACATCCAAGCTGTCAATTATCTTGTACGTTTGGCAGATGGACAAGACTTTTTCCAGAAGACCTTTCTGACAGACTCTTACTGAAGCTGTCATATTCCCCACCTGACCCTCATCCTTAATACATTTGCTTCTGTCAGAGGACTTTGCTGTGTGTTTTCATAATTACTTTCTACAACTTATCATATAACTCATATTCTTAGTGATGAACTGCGAAATGTAACAGATGGGACTGCAAACCCCCAAAATACCAGGAAGCAGACATTTTCCATGGTTCCTATATAATCATGCAGGGATGTTAGTGACATGTGAAACTGCTTGAGATTTGCAAATCTTTCAAGAACACCTGCAAAAGGAGTGCTGCCATTTTGTTTGAAAAGGGATATAAACCTCTACAACTGTTACCCATAGCAGGCTGTAAATTGGACCATTTGAATTTTAAAAGGTGTCCTTAGGGAAAAATAACCATCAGAAAGTCTTTGAGCCATGTAAAGCACAAACTTAAAGAAAAAAAAAAATCTAGAATAAGAGTCACTGATGATTCTACACTGGTTTTCACACTCACTGAGAGGAAACAGTTGAGTCCTACCACTCATGATTATTATGCTTGTGCTTGCAAAAGTGCCAGTTTTGCGTCTTTCTTTTGGTCATCTTCCAATAATGATGAGTGTGGCTAATGGCACAGAAATGTCACCTTTTTGAAAAGCCCTGAGGTCAGTCCAAGCCCTGGTTTGAACTAGATGTTATTGGTGTTCACAGCACCTATCCTGCACTTAATTGTACATGAAATATTCCAGGCATCTAGGGAGAATGCATACATTCAAGACTAGCTTTAATCTCCATTAGAATAATATACAATTCCTATTTTTAAAAGGAATGTTTACCTGAGGCTCCTGGCTGCATTCCAATTCCACTAATTATGCTTTACTGAAATAAATTATCACCTGCAGTTTTACGTGGACAGAGTACAGGTTTTTAGATTCTTGCTTCATTTGGGTAAGTAGTGTTGCTTTGAGGTATTAGCTCTTGCTCTATTTTGCTGATAGATATAAATACAGACCAGGATGCTTCAGACTCCTAGTCACATCTGGATGGGATATTCAGGCTGGTTTATTGGTAAGCAAATAGAACAGATCCCCAGAGGGCTGACTGCAGCCATAGTGATTGGTGTATACACCAGGTTAAGGCCCCAGTTCCAAATGAAGTTCTCTGCAATTTCTCAAACATATATAACTTCTGTTTAGGACCTGGTCCTGATGCTAATTGTGTGGAATCAGCGTTCTCTAGGTGCTTTCTCCTTTTAACTAAATGGAATTAATCATATGAATGAAGCTAAGTGTTTGAAGTTGTGGCTTCTATGTTTCTAAGGTGACTAGGGATGTACTTTTTGTGCTTTGGTTTTTTAACATAAGTGGTGTAAAAATCAGGTTTCCACTGCCGTAGCATCTTAGAAGTAGTCTGTTCTGAATTCTTCCACTGCAAAATACAGTTTTTATTATGATTTCTGAAGACCAGACCTAAAGATATATTTCATTTCACTTTCAACTTCCCAAACTCTGTAAAACTCTAGGACATTCACTAAGAAAATATTTATATTTGTATATTGGTTTTATAACACAAATATTTTGTCATCATTAATATTCCATGGCAGCTAAAAAATGAAAATGCATACAATATCTTTATTTCCAATGTGTTGAATATATTCCTTTTAAAAATATTTTCAAAGACATTATAATTATTAGCATGAATCACAGAATTGGGTTAGCCAAAACCACAATATTTATTCTCTCTTGCTTATACTGGTAATCAAATTTTTGGCTGTTCTCCAGAACTACTCACTAGCCTGACGAGAGAGCAGTGAACAGGACAGCAGAAAACTGGCATCTTGGAGTAGGAGAGGTTATTAAACACCGTCATTCAGCTTAAGAGATGATTGCAAGCCAGTCCAGAAGCTCTGCAGGCCTCTCAGCATAGCTTTGGGCATTTTCTAAAACAGCCTATACTAATCACAACCCAGGTCCTGTAACGTGTGAACTCAGAGGCTGTTTCTCACTGGTGTAGATCAGAATACAGGCATTCTTTCTGCACACACCTAGCAAGAAAGCATGCCAGACCTCCCGTTGCCAAAATGGAGCATGTACTCAGTTCTCCCAAAATGTCTCTATTGCCATAACTTTCAAATGCAATGACAATTTGTGAACGCCTGCACCAAAGCGATCATAAACTAGAGCTTGGCACATGGAATAGGTGTCAAAACATGTGGGTTTTGCCACTACTTTCCTAATGGTCCCAGGAGAGCTATGCCTTGGTTTCTTTGACTGCATTAAGGCTAATTACATTTCATGTTTGTTCTCATTTGTGAGCTCTACAACCTTCTGCCAGCAAGTCCTATGATGCGGTGGTGAGTGCGAGGAAGCTCTCAGGCAGCCAACTATGGAAGACTTTCCTTTCCCTGCCCTTGTGGCTATGAAGGAACTCCTTTTTATGTCGTGTCCATATTTTCACCCTTTCCAGTGCTCTGTGTGTGGTTGACTATTGCCCGCTGCCTGCTGAGGACTGGCTATTTTCCATAATCTTCAGCCCAATAGTCAGAATCTAGTTACAGTTAGGAATAGGATAAAGGCATCCACAACTCTGTTTAGCCTAAGTGATTATTGACCAAACCTTGGTTTGATCCAACATGAAAGTTCATCTTGTCTGGTTTCCACAACTGCCTAATACTGCATGTGCTTAACTTTGCTAGATTCCTCCATAATTAACCTGAAAGGTCCCCAGGCATTTGGGTTTAGCCACCCACATGTGGTCAGAAGCATCTGTTCCTGGTGAATTACTTCTACCTGTAGGTAAACAGACACCTGGATGATGTTGATATTCCCATGAAAGGTATCCAGGCTTATTTATGGTAAAACCTTCAGTGTCATTAGTAAGGGTCGTTCTTGCAGTTCTGTACACACAACAGGTAGTTTCACCTCGTCACAAGAATTCTTTCTCCTCTTTACAAGGATGTACAGACTTTAGCTTTAAGCATAAAAGAGGATTTAGACTTATCAAGCAAGTCCTGGAGTCTTGCAGACAATGAGGTATTCTTGCTGAGACCAATATCTGTTTTTCCACTTCTGCACTGAAGCCAAGTCATTGCAAAATGAGGCATCCAAGAGCCTTGGAGCTGTGAAAGCAGCTATGATAGAGCTTACTTTTGGTCTAGAGACTCAGTTGCTCAGCTGAAGCTGATACAAATGTGTTCTTAAAGTTTTAGGAGTTATTATTCCTTTCCAAGCAAGACTTTGTTCTTTATCCAGTATCTTATGTGACATGCACACACGTACAAGGGACTTGGAGTGGAGCTGTGTCTCTGTGGAGCATATGTTGCTTGTAGATATTCAAAGAGCCAAATGTGTCTGCACAAACACTCTGAGCAGGGGTACCAGAGGTCTCCACAGGTGTTGCCATCACTGTGCTGCTGCTGCTAATCTCATCCCCTTTCCTTCTGGATTTTAGGAAAATATCAGAGCATCAAGAAACTGACATAATCAATAAAGACGACAGAGAAGGTCTGAAGGATACAAAACTAATAAATTTCAGGCAACTTTCATCTGCACATGTTGTATCCAGATTGAGGATTATGTAGGTCAGGACTACAGGGTCATATGAACTGATCAAGATTGAGTCTGCTTTAGTAGTTTAGTATTGGCAATGTCTGAATAAGAATATGTTCTTAGGGACAGCTCATCTTCAGAAGCATTGTAGCTACTTCAATGTGCCCTGCAGTCCAAATTAAGAAAAATTGCTTAATGGGTACTAATTTGGGTAGAACTAGCTCAGATGCCCCTGATTTGTATCCTTGGGATTCAAACAAGTACAGAATGTGACACATGCTATACAATCAATTCAGACATAGCAGGGTTTATTAGCCTTGTCTGACCCAAGTTGCCTTTGTATGCTCATGCTATCCTGTAACCAGTTTAAGAATGTCTCTTTGTCCTGAAGGTGCAGGAATACAGAGCTACAGAGGCTCCAGCAGTTCCCTTGGGTTGTGCAAGTGCTTCAGCTAATGTTCATATATCCTGATGAACCCAAGCCAGCTGAATTTGGCTGGACATTAGTATCATGTTTTCAATAACTTAGGCAATGAGTTATCCACATTCACATTCTTCTTTCATCCTCAGTAGCACAGATAATGAAGAGCTGCTGGTTCAATTCTCACAAAATCACGTTTGAGATAATCTTCAGATTGTGATATTCCTAGGGCTGTTATATATCATCTTAAAAATAAAAACAGTAACGTAAAGAACAACTGTTCTCAGGACAGGCTGAGACTTGCAGCTTCACACCAGAGGGAGCCATTTGTGGAGGGTCTCTGTTGGGAGTGTGCCCCAACTCTGGATTTCTGACAATAAGAAAGATTGCCTTTTAAAAGCAGACTTGAGAGGGGAGAGGGAATCTTAATTTGGACAGTCTAACAGTTGGAAAGCCCTCAGCTGACTTCTTCAGGGTAATTTTCTTTCCTCTTCTTTTTTTTTTTTTCATGTACATTTCTTTGAAGTGTTTTGCATGAAATTGTTATTGCATATTTTGGGAAGTATTATTGTCCCTGTGTGTTTTCTTCCAATGTAACTACAAAATTCTACCCAAATATGTTCAGAAGCTGTTTACTGTCAGAACATGAAATCAGCTAGTAGATAAGCATACATAAAGGTGGTTATTTCCACAGAGAAATCAAAGGCACAAAACAAATTAACAACATTCCTAGAGTTTTAAACACAGGCAGCTATATGGGTGGCAGGATAGATGTCTTTGCTCTTTAAAGTGTATTTTCTTAAGTATGAGCTTGGATTTAAATATCCTCAATATGAATTTATATCTGACTGTTGCTGTTCTTGTATTTTTTTTTAAGTACAGTTCTCTCCATCTCACATGTCACACTATGATAGATCATTCATTTTAACTGCTTAAAAGTTAGACAGGTAGAATAAATTACATAATTTACCTGTCTTGATGAACTATGAAGAAAAAGAAGCAACTCCCAAAGGTTATCATCCCATATTTTAAATATGTGATATCCTATATGTCATCTCAGTCTTCAAATGGAAAGGACAGAAAGCCCTGATCTGTTGACTACAGTGAGGGTAGAGACCACCTAGCTTGGATGAAGTGTATGACTTTTAGATGTCTAAAATTAATTAAATTAAATTCTGTCCAAAAAGCATGGAAGTTGTCTGAGGCTAGATTTACACTACCAAGTGATTCACTGAAGCAGGAGCAGATTGGTGTGTCACAGTAAAGGCCTTACAACCATGCTTGCAAGCTTCAGACTAGGATAAGCTTGGTGCTCTGGACCAAACATCCCCACAAATCCTGTGGATGAAAGCTGTGTGAAGGGCCAGTCATTGGTTTTAACCTTTGTGTCAACCTCGGTGTTAGAAAGCATTGGTTTGCAGCTGGTTTAGTTGGCTTTGGAAAGAATCTCAATTATCTTCCCCCAAACCTGCATCACAACTGAACCAACACATGGGAACACTTGGGAAACTGGGCTACTTCTCCTCTCCAACCATGTTTTTTATTAATATCTCCTAAGAGAGGCTGCCAGTGGTCATTAAATCTCAGTGAAATCAGTGAGACTCAGCAGTGACTGAAAAATTTCCATGGGCAGATCCCTGTCCCAGTTACAAACTCTTATGAACAGTTTTATACCAAACAATCCTTATGCAAGATTGTATGCTAAAGGAGAACTTAGAAGCAAATCACAGGAGAAGAAAGAATCCAAACAAGTTAAGCAGACAAGGTAACTATAGGCCAAACTCTTCTTCTACCTACTTTGATTTTATTTTTTACTACTCATTTCCTATGTGCTGATTTATATTTAAAAAACAATTTCCCCAATCATTTATTAAACCCAGGTATTGATAAGCCATTTCTATAACGCAGCAATTCAAAATAAATTCTCTGTTATGCCTTAGACTGTCATAGCTTTAGTTCTTCCACCTCATGATTTTTGAGAAATGCCTTCTTACAACCATAGCAAGAAAGAGGATTGAAAGAAATGGTTAATGTAATTTAAAATAAAAAGGTGAGAAATATTCAGACTGACTCATCTGCTTTTGCTCTGGGTTTCCTTTTGGACACGACACAATTCAATTTAAATATCGGAATGTTAATGAGTGGTTGTTGTAGTTACCATCTGTTATCATGTTTCCTTATGCACACCTGGTCCATGTGGTAAGTGAGGTGCTTCGTAGTCAATGTCTATATTACATGAACAGGGCCCTGCAGTTACATTGGCTTGGTAGCTGGGTAAGTACTACATGAGTCAAAAACTGAGAAGGTAGCAGAGGGGTGTTTGCCTTCTGCAGCAAAAGAATCCAGCTGGGAGAAGCTCAGAGTGGTACAGTAGAGGTAAGGTCAATATATAAAGGAAAGTCGATATAAAATTCTATTATGGCAAATTTGCTAGTGGTTTGGAATCAAATATGTTGGTAGAATAATTGAGGAATGCTCATCGAGTAATATTCAATGAGTTTTGGCTCATGATGTGTTTTTCAAACCAACTCATAGCTATTAGAAAATACAAAGATACACAACTTAACCAAAAGTATTTCATGCATAGTGGAGAAGATAATGAAGAGGTGTAGGGAAACACTGTTCCAAGCTATCTCCAGGCAAAGTGGAGGAGGTCTCTGAAAGTTTTCTGAACAAGGGGTATTCATCACATAGTGTATGTGTGAAAAAACATTGCCCAGTTTCCCTTAGTGACACAGGTAGAATAAATTTCTGTCTCTCTGATTCCCACAATTAATTTTGGATTTCAAAACACATTTTTTATTAACTTCCTAAAAATATACTTTCAGTGACCTTCCTGCACTGAAATTATTTACTGCTGTTTTGTCACGGACAAGTGGAACACTTACAGAATTTCCACTTTGTTTTGCATGCCAGTAGGCTATTTTTGCAAAATATCCTCAGGGCTAATTGCCTAATAATTAAATTATTAAACAAACAACATGTAAAGTCAGACAGAACATATCAGTGTGTAACTGAACTGTGGGCTATAACTTGGACCACGTTCTCAGCTGCTGCAAGGCATGTGGGATATCCAAGTGTATCTCTGTTTACATCGCTGAGCCTGAGTCTTTTGTATTCTTTAGCAGTTCTGAGTCACTAGGCACAAAACCTCTTCTTCTCTCCACAGACCTGTGCTCCAAACATCCCTGGTATGGAAATATGTGAAATAAGTGAAAGTTTTGTTGAGTGATTGGTCTGATAACAGCAAGGAATGTTTTAAGAAAAAGTTCATAGCTGGAATTGCAGTCATTGCAGTTACTGCGAGCTGGTCTTAAAGCAGATAGATTGAACTTTAATCAATCAATATGTTTTTCCAGATGGCCATAAGTATGTGTTTTATAATCTGTGTTTTAAGAAGTGTTTGTTTTTTAACTCATGAGGTAAGAGTAAATTAAGACAGAATGCTGAAACCAGTTTAAATGCTAAGTATGTTTTGCTTTTCAATACATAAATAAGATATGGCTGAGAGACAGTGATAGTCTGCTTTTCTCTGTTTCTGTTCTATTCTGTTCTCTCTGTTTTCTGTTTCACAGGGACATGTATGGGTGCCTGCGAATACTGTGCTGCCAGCATCTTCATTCCTTATTCACAAGCAGAAAAGCTACTAGGCTCTCAAGCCTAAAGTTAATCAGCATTGCTCTGAACTTTAGCCTCTGTATGCTGGATGTTAGAAAATCAACACTTAGCAGCATTGTTGCACTAACAGAGGCCTAACAGAAATCTCAGAGGATTTCTGATGGTACTTGGACTATCACTAAACAAGCTTTTGGTAAATCCTTTCTGTGCCATGAGTGATTTTTTCTGACCTGTGTTTCCTACTTGGTCAACCTAGAGTCCCTTGAGATTCCATAAAATCTCTCCCTTCAGGAGTAAACTCACCTAGAGGCAAACTGGGCACCTAGTTTTGCTTTCCACCAGGGCATATGAACCCATAGTTCATCCACTAATCTTTAGTGATGCTTCATTGGCCACAGAGCATTTTTTCATCCTCTAATCTTTAGTGATGCTGCATTGGCCACAGAGCTTTTTTTTCATCCTCTAATCTTTAGTTATGCTGCATTGCCCACAGAGCATCTCTGGTAGCCCAGTCTGCCTTCTCAGTCCCCACATAGCAGAAGATGTGAACTTCAGGATTAGGTGCCAGCAGCTGGAGGTGGTGGGCAACAGCCCAAACCCTACCAAATGCAGATACTTCTGAGCAACTTCTGTTACCCACCCTTAGGATAAAGCAGATCTGAAGGAAGCCTCAGTTGTGTAACACCAGTATTAGCAGCTGGATCAGAAATGCCCTAATTCCTAGAGTAATTTGGAGTTGTGTAACACTGCGAATGAGCTTTGCTTTAGCACGTGCTCTGAAGTGGGAAGGAGGCACTTGAGGGAACAGCATCAAATATGCTGTGACTCAAATGGAAGCGGTGGATTAAGTGAGATTTTAAAGCAACACAAGCATTAGTCGTAGTAGCAGCAGAGCCCACCAGAAGGTACTGGCTTTCCACTCTGCAGGAAAAATAAACAGAGCAGGACAGCAGGAAACTTCAGAGCACTGAAAACAAGGTGACTGAGGATTGCAAACTCCCTTTTTAAAAGGTTGGGCCTTTCAATATTTGTACGACTAAGTGCCTTATGCCCAGTAGCTCCCCCACAAAACAAGTGTACTGCTTAACATTTTATTATTCACTGTCTCGCTAACTGGAGCTATTTTCTTTATGCCTCGCTATGGGAATCAATAGATCACAAAGGAGGGGAGCAAGGAAAATAATACAAAAGGAAGCTTAAAAATAAGAAATTTTCCCACTGTGAATTTAGAACATCTAGCAGAGTGCCTTTCAAAAACCTTTTAAGTCAAGCGAATTGGCAGTAGAGAGAAACTAGCTTATCCTCAGTGTGTTAGAAGCTATTTTAGGGACATTTTAGGTGAGAGACACATGCTCTTGCTCAACAAGATTCAGACTTCGGTTTGAGTCATCTTCTGGAAATTCCTTCCTCTCCACTGGCTGTACAGAGAGGATAAGATAGGTCTTCTCCTAACACAGGCTTTTGTTTAAGGACCTGGATCAAGGTGGGATGAATCTGCAGCTGGATAATTATGTGTTTTATGCGAGTGAACCCCATGTAATTTGCCTCTGAGGACTATAAAGCAGAAAGCAACACAGCAGGTCAAGACATAGCTGCAACTGTAGCTACAACTCTCCAGAGAGCCCTTTATGTTTCTCCTGTTTAGCAACAAATGTGTGGGAACAACTTGCTTCCCTTCACACACTACAGTTCCACCTTTTGATTTTGTTTTCTTCAAAGCACAGTTAGAAGACGTTCCTTCAGGACAGATCTGTGGCACAAGCACCACTGGGGATAGGGGTGGCAGAAATTAGATCTACATGAAATTTAAAATTTGATTTCAAAACCACCTACCAGACATGTATTTCAGTTCAGCACATTGGACTCTCACAAACTACACACTGGGGGTTATATATAAAGGTGCTGAAAGGCTCAGTGTTGTGTTGAGATTTTTAAGACCTTTAAGAACTGTATAAAACATTAACTTATGCACTGGGCTGCCAATACACAAAACCTGCATATACATTACTTACAATGGAAACATCCATGCAATGCTCATGCAGTATGACTGGTATTGTTTCCTTTCTCTAAGATGCTACAGAAAATCGTGGGGAGTGAGCAAATTCTTGCTTAGCCCACCACATTCTGAAACCCAGTATTAAAGAAACTCAAAGGCTGTGAATGGAAACAAGACTTGTTTGCTGTACTCACTGTCCTGCATCATGTGGCCACTTGCATGCATTTGTGCAAGCATATTTGCATGCACAGAAATAGCATCACAAGGAATCTTGGCAGTGCTCTTGGAGGTTTTAAAAACATATAAATACACATACATGTATTTGTTGCTTCTCTAAATTGCTACTGAGTCGAACTAGGAATTACTTTTGTCCACTTCTCAATGCCTTCTGGGTATATTATTACTTCATCTGGCTTATTATTGTACCTTGTGTTCTTTTTCTTCTTCATTACAGTTTTGTAGAAAGCTTTTGTGCTTATTGTTAATTTTATCTTTCTTTTCGCTCTCCCTCTTAAGTCTTAATTGTATATCTCTGAAAATGTGTTTCTGAGGTTTCTGCTTTGGCTGGGAGCACAGTAGTTATATTTATGGGTCTACCATCAGTTTGCTACAGTTCAAGTGATTTTCTGCTTTTTGCTTGTTATGTTTTCGCCTGGATTTGATATACTTTATGAGTTTTTCTGAGATATTGGCTTGTGTATCTGGCATAGATAATATTTTGCCTTTCTGCTAATATGCTATCTGAGACCCAAAGAGTAATATTTTTTTCTTCCTGTGTAATGTTAGGAGATTTTTTTTTTTCCTAAATGAGCTGGAAAGCTTTATTAGTTTACCAGAAATGAAAGCTTGTAATGAATCCACATGGAATTCTTTAATCATATCTTTGTTATTTTATAACTGTACCTCCAAGTGGAATGTATTTATATTTGCTGAGAGAGGAGGGGAGGGGAAAGTTCTCTTGTTTAGCATTTCAGTATTATGCAGGAATTTTCAGTGCATGGGGTTGCTCAGCATTTTTTTCAAGAGTACAAAGAGTACTCAGAAGGGAGAGAGGAGAAAGGTGAGAGGTGCTTTTCCAGCCTGAGAAAGGTGAAGCAGAGGATTCTCTTTGCCATCAGAGATTAAAGTTCTACCAAACTGACTTGTGAGCTATCCTGTAGAGCTGGACTGTGGAACTACAAATGACACAAACAGCTTAATATTGTACTGAGAGTTTTTGTAAATAGTTCTATTTTATTAAACTTTCTTTCCTTGATAGTATTCCAAGAAAAATTTTAGGCTAAGAAGATTTCATCATCTAAAAATTAGTAGATATCCACAATTTTAGAGGGTGTTTTGACATGCACAGCATTTCAAACAAATGAACAGAATAGAAAAAACATACTTATCTATGTTTGATTGTTTTTACCTAAGACATCTCTCATGAAGATTTTATTAAGCTAGATGTGAACTGAGCCCAGCTACGCTTGGAATAGAAGCCCCAAGCTGCAATCTCAGACTCATGTCACTGTAGCCTAGGATGGTCGAAATGCTCTTAAGTTCTGCTGGGTGAATCTGCTCTCTACAGGGCTTCCCCTGTGAGCCCCAGGTGGTTGTCCGTGCTCTCAGGGCAGGATGCTCGGCACTTACTGCCATGCTGCTTCATCTGTGTGCCCTTCACCGAAGCTTACTGATTGCATAGTCTTCACTAGAGGTAGGTATTTTCAAAGACAATGCAGATTCTTAACGCAGTATGAAAGAAGTGTCTTTTAGCATTTGTAGCAAAATCAGCTTAAAGTGGCACAATAAATGTGCACTTGAGAATGGTCCTCTGGAGAGTTGCAGAGAATTTTAGTTTTTCAGTGTTACTTAGTTCTGGATCCTAACTGATGGCAGATCCTGGCTACTGGAAGGTGAGCAATGGGCCTGGAGTTTTTCAGCTGATAGTCGCCTTTCATAACAAAGAATTAAAGACTTAGCAAAAGATCTAAGGGCTGTCTGGCTAAAAAATCTAGGATAAACAATGTACATTCTGCCACTTTCTGAGGTGCATAAGAGGTTACTTCTCCCACATGGCTTTCAGCTGTCCTTGTAATTGCTTAACACAGGGAGTAGCATTGGAGCACCATATTGTTGTGAATGTCTTGCTTCCTGTTACAAATAGAATGCATTTATGTTTTAAAGCCTTTTCAGACCTTCTTTTACTGGTTTCCAGATTGTCTGGGTGCTTAGATTATGGGAAACCTAATTTCTCTGGGATCCTTTAAAAACTGCCATGCCTTTTTATTAAATCAACTGTTTTCCCCCCCCCCCCAACTATTATATAGCACTCACATAATTGTCTTTCAATGGTTAAGAATTATTTCATTCCTCCCTAATTGCTTCTTTTTACAATTTAAATGAGATACTTTTTCTGTAATTTTATGAAAAATCATAAAATAAGGAGAAAAAAATTACCCAACAACAACAAAATATGATTAAGACCAAAGCAGGATCAAATCAGAGAGAGAAAAGAAGCATCAGCTCTCTGAAAACATTTATGTATTCCTCTGTTTACTCACTCTTCAGATATCTTGCCAGGAAGGTAGAGTGTGTGCAAGGGATAGTAAAGGGATAGGAGAGAGGGTGGTGTTACACTGAAAGAACATGGTGGAGAGCAAGCCAAGTGCCAAGGGCAGCCCTGCACCTGAATGGTGGCCAGGAGATGATGCCTGCAGTTCACAGGGTTTTGACATTCTGTGGTTTGCCTCTGGTGGAGAAAAATAAAAGAGAGGTCTGGTGGAGTTTTGTGTGTGTCTGTGTTTGTGTGTTTGTGTGTGTGTGTGTCTGTGTTTGAAAACAAACAATAAACAAAACCATTGGAGAGTGTCTGCAGTATAAGGGAGGGCATCTTATGATGGAGTTCAGTTGCGTGGCTCTACTCCACTCTGAGCAAAGCAAAGACTTCAAGCCTGCATGCCTATAGCCCAGCCAAGTGTTGTAGGCTTTTGCAAAGTCTGTCTTGCTCCTTAAACTCCTGAATATTCACCTCTTCCTACAAGCTATACAGACACAGTTGGAGACAATGGCCATGCAATCTTATTTTAGATAAGGCTTCTAACAGGGATATGGCTGATCCAGATTTAAAGTTTTCTCTGACCCAGGAAGGTACAGAAAGCCTTTAATTTGGGTTCTGTTACATTTCCACATGTCCAGGTCAGGTCAGGGATAGCCCCTCCTGTATCTACCTGGAGCCTGAATAATGGTACTGAAAATAGGGTTTAACAGAGGGAAAATGTTTCGATCAGCTCAACCAGGCTCCTAATTCGATTTAATATATAGCCTGGGTTCTATTCTGTGTGTATTAAAAACATATGTAAATGTCTTTGCATTTTTTTGACTTGTATGTCACACTGCACAAGCTGTCTTGAGAAAAAAACAAGAGGTGCAAGTGTTTAGTAGGAGCTGCTGACATGCTTCAAAATTCCAAATAAAGTATTTCTTCAGAGAAGTGTGACAAGTGTGACTTCTGCCCTCCACAGTGCCTCAGCACTTGCTCAGAAACAGTTTTAAAGGACCTTGATTTTCAGGAAGTGCTTTTAGCACCAAGACTTGTGCAACTTGAAACAGTTACAAATCCCTTTATATAGCTGAAAATTTAAACCAGGGATTTATTTTTTCAATGTCTCTTCACAGTCATTTCACCTCTTTACAAGAGATTGATGGTGCATTAACATTATGTAGAAATCTTGCACGGATCTTTAGATCGACCTCCTTGTGGACATGCTTTTTATTGATATTGAAAGATTTAATTTATCGTGGCATTTGTGATACTAAGTTCTCTGCTCCACTCTGGTTAGGGAAAATTGGGTGTCTTTGTACAAAAGCACAATATGTCTGAGGTTCTTCTATTTGAAAAAAAGGTAATAATAAAAAAGATAGTGAAATAAAATGAAGTTTCACTTTTCAGAGGACAATTTTAAAACATGATAATTATTAAAAGAGGTAACTTATAGTGCTGTTATCACATAATGAAAGGAGAAGAGAGACAGGTCAAGTCTGCATGAGAAAGAGAAGGAATTTTCTGATCACTTTTGGAAGTTCATTCAGACCACACTAGGAACTCGTTGTTCCCCAAGGTCTCAGACATTTCCTTATATATTTTAATACTTGATAAAAAATGAAGACAAGAACATGCGCTGGAGGGATGCGAGCACTAGGCTACAAAAATGAGGAAAAGACAAGATGAGACTAACAGATGGCCAGGCATGAAGTCCCATTTTAAAACACATAGCATCAAGTAAAGCTACTGTACTTCTGGAAATTTAAATGCACTCAGAGAAAGAAAAATGCCCCCCTGTTAATCTCTCTCCACTTTTTATGTATAAATCTTTTTTATTTTCATTTCCACTTTATTTTTATTTCTATTGTAAAATGTTGAAAGCAGTTGATTGAGCTGTCCTCTGGATGTGCCAGTGTTTCTGTTGTTTCTGTCCACCCTGCCTGGAGAAACTCTGAAAACTCATGTCTTTCTGTGTCGACACAAAACAGACAAAAAGGGAGAGAAGAATTGTGGTGTCATATTGCTACCAAACCTAGGTGACACATGACTTTCACACTTTTCCTTCTTCCTCAGCATTCCTTGCTGTATGGGTTCCCTTTCAGTAATTCCATCTGTGTGGTCCTAAACTTCCCCTAAGACTTTCTCTCTGATTTTCATTTTCTTTTTTTCTGCTCCCACAACACCACCTCACTTATTTATTATGCTCACTGAAATCCAGCTTCCCAACCTTCTGCACATCCAGGACCACAGCTTTTCTTATTTTTCTTCAATAATCCCCCATGAAAGAATAGGTGCTACTCTTTGATCTGGACAAAAATGTGGGACTCCACCTTGCCGTCTCCACCAAGGCAGGCCTTCTGCTCTGCTGGAAGATAAAGGAAGACAGGAAGCAGCGTAAAGCAACCCTTGGAAGAACCTCCTGACTGCCCATATATAGTCAGTCCAGCTACCTCTTTCTCAACCATTCAATTAGATTTATGTATCTTCCTCAGTTACATACTTTCCCCCAGATTAGGAGTGAGTAATGACACACCAGTCTCCTCTGACTTCTATTCATTGTCCCTTTCCCATGTCATCAGAGGAAGAAAATAGGTGGAAATCATTAGCCTTTAAAACCCATTAACAAGTCAGAAACGGGTGTCCTTCCTGTAGCCTTGTCTTAGGGGGCATCTACAACAGAAAAGCGGTGTCCAAAGGTTCTGTTTGATCCCTTCAAAAAGAAAAGTCAAATGAGGCAGAAAGCAAATCTCCCAAATCTATCTATGAATTTTCACCTCCTTAATAGTGAAGAGTATCTGAAGGAGTGATACAGGTTTAGCAGTTCATGCCTCAAAAAAGCCCCAGCAATCTGACTTGACATTTTTGCATGACAGAAAGTCTCATTTCTGCACATAGGTTTCCCATTATAAGCAGTTATGACAGTAGCATCACCCTAAGTGTGCAGTTTCCCAGGACAATCCCACTGCACATCTGCTATATGAGCAGTCACTAATCTACAGGTATACATGCCTACAAAGGTTTGTCTCCTTGTTGTTCCTTCAGTCTTGGGAATAAGGTGCAACGCTGTGTACTGGTGGGGTCATGTTTACACTACTAAAGGCTCCAAACCAAACCTTGGCCTTGTGCCACAGCTTGGTTCCTCTGTGTGCTGCTTAGCGCTGCCTCACAAGAGCGAATTATCCTGAGAGGAGCTAACTGAACCAAACCCAGAGAATAAGCTGTTCTCGTGAGGGTGGTAGATCATCATGAGACCCAAGCTAGAGCTCAGTCCCTGGCCTCCCTGTTTTCAGCAGTTTTACATGCTGTGAAAGCTCAGTCCTGTGCAGAGTCATTTGTGTAAGAGCCATTTAGCCCAGAGGAGATTACAGGCAATGTATTCCAGACAGCCTAATACACCACAGTCCCAAAACTATCTCCCGAGTGATGTGGACTCTGTTGAATCAAATTCTACACCGTTTTACAACCCTGCAATAGTATTCAGTCTGGTAATCAACATCGTTTTTTTCACAGATTTGTCTTCAAATGCACTTCTAATGGTTCTGCATGTGTTTGTTTCTTTGTAATTGTGGGTTTCTATAAAACTTAATGTCCCCTCTTTAATTTTTCAGCTGAAGTATGTGGAAAGGATCTGACATGTAGGGCTGGTAATTTTATAAACTCAGCCTCTAATTTTCACACAGGAATCTGTGAGGTAAGCACTGTCTCTTTAACAAAAAGAAAAGAAAAAAAAACCAAACAGAAAAAAGATGAAGAAGAAAGAAAACTACAAGCTTCTATTGTTCTTTTAATTTTTTTCTGCATCTTTGTAGCTACCATACCATCAAAATAAAATCTTCCTTTCACATTAACTTTAGGTGTGTTTTAAATGGGCAAAGAAAGTGTTTTATCATTAAGTATAAAGGCAAAAACATTTCATAGACATTCAAAGGGACTTAGCTGCATTTGCTTCAAAGTTTCCCTTAGGTTGGATGATTCATAAATTTGTTTGCTTTCTAGTTCTACTTATGAACAACTGGTGAAATGTTTACTGCTAATAGTAGCTAGATACAGTCAGCCGAACAGCAAAGGCATTTCCCAGATGGAAGGTCTTCTTTCAATGAAAAAAAAGGTAATTTTGCAAGGTGTAAAACAATTATTTTCCTTATTTAGGATTCTTTTATTTCTTTTTATTAAAAATTCCTCTTGTTAGATGACCTAAGACATACATTTTATATTCATAACTATAAAAACTGATTTTGTGTCAGAGTACTTCTTAAATATGTGTTTTTATATCATATATTTCTGTGTGAAAACATCAACAAACTCTAAAATGACACCGAGTCATTATGCATTTGATAGTGAAGTAAAAGCTGTCAAAGGGGAAACAGTATTTAAGAACCCGAATGTATTAGAGAAGCTGTGTAGTACAGACACATCATTCATTTAGAAATACCAGAAAAGCCAAGTCCCAAAGTACAATATTTGATATATTCTCCCATACAACAGAGAATACAGAGAGAGATCTGCAAATTCTAGGGAAAAAATGCAGGGTTTACAAGACAAGTGTCAAAATATCAAAATATTTTGGGTTATGGTAAGTTGAAAAAAGTGATGGAGAGGCTATAACATGTACAAAACTGTCCACAGTAATATAAAAAATGCAATACTGATGAAGATCTGATTGCCTCCGATAGACCTCTAAGCAGACCAGACAGATGCTATCTAAAGAGGTATTTCTTCAGCACTAGCAATGGCAAGAGATGGAACAAGTCCAAAGTATACTCTTTGTTTAAAAAATAGCTGAGGTGGCACTACTTCAACAGACAATAAGACACCTGGCAAAAAGAGGCTGTGGTAGGAATGACTGCTGTCATCTACCTTCTGCTTGATGAATATGGTGAGAATGGAAGGAGGAGTCGAGGTTTAACACTGCTTTTTATCCACATCCACAGGGCATGTCTTACAGCGTATAATGAAACCTTAATACCACAGGACAGCTATCCAGTAGGTGAAATCTGGGAACTGTAAGTACTGTTTCTCATCCCATCAAAACTGCACAGGTATTTTTCTAGATATAGTATAGTGTGAAAATTTGTGGCAACCTGGTAAATTGTAACATTTTCTACAGATTCATATGGATTTCTCACATACAATTTCAGATGCATCTAGAAGAATATAAAGAGTTTCTACTTACAGAGTCTGGCTCTAAATGATCAGTCCTCCACTCCCTCTACTGCCTCACTGCTGAAAAGGGACATCTCATACTGCAAATCCATTATAATTTTAAGCCCCTGACCATGGTTTTTACTAACATTATATGGAATAGGGAAGAACAAGCCTTTGTAAGTCAATTTTGTTTTCTGCACAGGAATTGGGAAAAATTCCCCTGAAATCAAGGTGTGATTATTCGCCCTGTTTCGCAAACTATAAGTAAATATTAAGCAATCAGCATCTCCTTTTTGTTTCTGTAAGCCTTACATTGAGTAATGCTTAGCACTCTATTGGATCACATCAGCAGACATGACTTGATGTACTGTACTTGTCAGATGTATTTAATTTTGCCACGCATTCTGTGGGTGGCTGAGGAACAAGCACATTCCAGGACTTTGAAAATCATTCTTGTTCTGCAGAAAGAAAGGGCTGTGGTGGGTTTTTGTGTTGTTGTTGACTGGGGGCTTTTTTTGTGGGTTGTTTTTGTTTGGGTTTTTTTGGTGGTGGTGGTGATGGTGTTTTTGGTTTTGTTTTGTTTAACAAAACTTTTTCCAGTTATCCTATAATGTTCACCCTGGAGGACAAGAAGAATTTTAAAGGGACCAGACAGTAAATCAGCTAAATGCTCAGAAGGCAAGAAACTGCTTCAATAATAAGCTTACCCGGTCAGATGTATAGAACAGACTAAAAAAAATTTTTTTTAAGTAGTTGCTTTGGCAGAGTAAAGAGGCACATGGATGTTCATGTCATTACACTTTTGCTAACAAAATACTGTATAATTCTATAGCTGAAGCTTCACATTCAGCTTAATCCGCAATACCTTTTTTTAGCTACAGAATCAGCTGCCTTGGTCACACAAGGTCAGGACTATAAGTAGCTCCAATGAACTCTGGAATGTATTTTCCAGTAACAACATCTGGCTATTGAAAACTCCACTGACAGCTGCATTGGTGGCTATGAGAGGCTATCTCCAGGTCAAACTGCTGTAGGGCTGGCTGAGCACTCCTTTTCACAGATGAGGTTTACTTTTTCCATCCCTTTCCTTTTGAATCTGGATGATATCAATTTTTCAGCTTTTCCTTGAACTCATGAAAAACATTGTCATCATGTTAAGCTATGAACTGATGTAAGAATATAGTTAAGCAATAATATAGTTGAGATTGAACAACTGAATCAAGATGAGCTTGGAAAAAAATAATTTTTGGAAGTTTTTCCTTGGGAAAAACAAAACAAAGCAAAACAAAACAAAACAAAAACCCCAATAGCTAGATCTGTGCTATCTTATGAACCAGGTAAAGAAACTTGCCCTGATAGCCCATGAGCAGATCTTGTACTAGTACCATTTACCTGAGAACTACAACTCTTTCCTCATTTCTCCCTGTTTCAGGAGGAAATATGTTGTCTTGGTGCCCTGTGAAGTGAGAATTGGCCTCAGAATGTATGTCCTCAGAACACGATGAGGAGTTAAATCACATCTTCTCTTGTCACTTTCTTCCTCTAACCCACTATCATGTACTTGCAATAAGATACTTTGTATATGTTGCCCTTTCTCTTCTCCCTACAGCAATCAACAGCAGAAGAAGGACACAAGTAGAGGAGTCAAACCAATCTTGCTTCAAGGCACAATAAAGTCTCTGAAGTTTCGTGTTGTTGTTGCTGCTGTTTTGGTTTTTCATTTGTTTGGTTTTCGTTTGGTTGGCTGGGTTTTTTGGTTGTTGGTGGGTGGTTGGTTGGTTTTTATCTGAGAATCCAATTTAATTTTACTGATTTCAGTTGTCTCTTACTTCAGGAGCTTTAGTCCTTTTCTCTAACCTGGCAGAAACTGCTGCTTAGCCCAAACCACAAGCAATAAAACTAATGGAAAAGATGAGAAGCTGCAAGTAAGGATGTGCAAGTGGATAGAGATTATATATTCTAGCTAGTTTTTCAAAAGTGAAGATGGTACTGGGATACCAGCTGACATGTATGGACAGTCCAACTAAATCTGAAACACCTATTTCCCTGATGTGTTTAAAATGAGAATCCTGATGATTGCCTGGAAAGATGTCAGTCCTTTTCTAAGAAAATTATTTGCTTTGACTCGCTCAGGAAAAGAGATGTCTTTCTGTATATTTGCTTATGTTTATTTCTAAATTTCCATTTAATTATTCTGAGGTAATCATCTAATTGGAGAAGATTTCCAGAGAGTGCGAACTGAACTGGTAGGTACCACAATTAAAACTCTTTCCAATAGGAATTAGGAAAGGTTGTTGTAAACACTAGCAGTTATGTTTCTAGGAGAGACTGAAACTTTTTTTCCAGTTGGCTTTAAGGTATGATTAAATTGTTTTGCATAGCTGAGAGTGCAGGAAGACTGTTGCTTGTGAATACTTTACTAGGAACATTAGCTAGAACATTATTTTTGACAATGTTCATTTGCCATTAATTCTGGAAATGCTCACACCCAGCCCTCAGTGGGTTTTAGTGTTTGTAAAGAGCTCAATCGAACTCCTACTATAATTAATGGAAAAATGTGAGTAGTGGAAAGGTCTCTGAATATAATCAACTGTACCCTTCTCTGCTTGCTTGGAGGACTTAACTGCTGTGATTCTTAAATGAACCACAGATGAAAAGCGCAACAGATAAAATCCTGTCTTATCTGAAATCAATGATGGCTTTGCCTTTGACTATAACAAAACCAGGCTACCATCTAAAATTCATGATACCAGCAGTGTAGCGCTTACTTGCTGACTTTTAATCTCTACTTCAGTCATCCTTCCCAAAACTAATGTGCATTGTAAATTAGGTTTTAACTCTGAATAATAACTCAGCATTTGCAAAGCCTAATTATAATCTCACTTTGTATTTACTATTGATCTTGTGTAATCATGATATACAGAGAGATAAGAACTGGATCATTTAAACCCATTTAGATATTATACTGTTGAAATCAGTAGGAGGAGGAGGAGTTGGCCCTAACCCAAGGCTTATTGAAGGAAACTGGGATCTTTTCATTTGCTTGGATGGGTTTCATTCAGATCCTTGTCGAAAACCAAAAGCAAAGTCTTGCTGAAGTACAGAAACTGTTTTCCTCCTTTGGTAATTAACACAACCCCCCTATCTGGGTAAACATTTTATTTTTTCTTTATTTTAAACTCAACAAAGTCTTTCTAAAATAGAGCTGCAGTTTACTGTTTCCAATAATAATCTCTTTCATACAAATAAAAATAGACATATTGTATAAATGACCTCAGGTTATTGAGGAAAGATGACTGCAAATGGAAAAAAGAAATCCCATTTGCAATACTGAACGTAGGCAGTATTTGTATCTGGCAAAAACGTTTTGTATGCTACTATATTGCCTTTGAACTTATTTCCCATGGGAGTAGATGTTGCTCAAGAAAACAGGTGTTCCAGTATAATGCCTGGAGGGCATTATTTAAGTAAGTTTAGTATTATTTATTTAAGGAATTCACTCAAGGTATCTTGCACTTTGTTTTGACACCATTCAGCAGAAGATATTTATTAGAATATAAATAGGCCATGGTTCCTAGTTTTAAATGCCCACGACTGCTACATAAATCTGTTTAAACCTGCAAACAATTTAAAACTGTACCAATATACCATGTTTTTCAAGCTCAAGCTTTTGTATACCCTATGTCTCAAAACTATGAAAACAATAACATTAACCCTTTGACTGATTTTGTGTGGAAGAGGAGACTAACATAACCATATTCATGTTGACCAATGTCCTACTGCTGGTTCCCGAGAGCAGTGCCCACTCTATTGAAGGTGCTCACGGTCTTGCTCTTGGGGGATCAGATTCTTCTTACCTAATTCCAACATGTCAAAGTTAGACGGAAATCAAAAGTAATCACTGCAATTCCCTTAAAAATAAAAAAGGAGGACATTTTCTAAAAGGAGATTCATCATCCTGTCTTCCAGCACGATGAATTGCTGCTTGAACTGGCCACCTCTCCACTGCTGACAGAGAGAGCCTCTGCACCTAGCAGGGTTTCCACATAGACAGCTTTTACGTGGATAGTGCTAGAGGAGTTAATCCCATGACTGTGACTAATGATTTACGGAGCATGCCTGCACAGGTGGGTACAGACAGCCCTGAGTTCATCCTGTCCATGTTCCTGCTCTGTCAGCTAGCTCTGAGGAAAGTCAGAATGAGCTCAGGTCTGCCTGCACCTGCCTGGGTAAATCATACCCTTGGAAGAAGAAGTGTAAGTGCCCAATTGCTGCTTTCAGCTGCACCCATGCAGATCCACTGATGTCATCCCTGGAAAAAAAGAATAAAAACTTTAAAAATCAATAGGAAAAGATAACTGAATGGTGTCAAAAAAAAAAAAAA
>WBNM01026934.1:25281-106041 GCA_013399055.1 Ramphastos sulfuratus
GGGTGGCAAAAAAAAAAAAAAAAAAAAAGAAGTCCTCTTTCTGACTCTGAGTGTGAAAAGAATAAATGGAGAAGAGAGAAGCTATATCCCAAGAGATATGGTTAATAAATATATGACACCATATATTTATTAACCATATTTTTAGAGTCCATTAGGCTCTAATTGTCTTGAAAGAAGCCAAGTTTCATAAACTCAGCTTCTGCACTGTAGCAAAGTGTCTTTCCCCCATGTGCAGACTACTCTGCTCCAAGTTTAGAGTAGATTCAGAGGTGTCTAGGACATGAGTTAAACCAGTTATTTTTGAAACTCTCTTCATCTTCTCTGAGTGCTGGGAGTTCTATTTTTATGGTGAAAATAAGCACAGCAACATATGAGTGCTAGTTTTAAAATGGCATACTTGATGTATTTTAGCAAATTAACCATATTGAAAGCATCTGGTAGAGAAATTTGCAAAGGAAAATACAGAAAATATTTTTTGTTTGTGCTTAAACATATGGTTTTAAAGCTGGCATGTGTGCATTTAAAAATGGGATGTTTTACTTCTGAGTATAAACCTTTTCCTTTTCCATTGGAGACTGGGTGGAGATGAGTCAATTCTGGAGGCAGATCTCTTACCATTAGGCTGTCTGCTATTTGACTTTTAGGTTGAAAATCATCTACTATGTTAAGTAAACCTTGATAACACTGTATCTCCTTACAAATTTCCCAATTACTTCTTTCAGTGCTGTCACTTAATTGGATAGATAGCACTAGTGAAGTCTCACATACACGAGGTATCTGTTCAGTCATGTGTTGTAAAACCATCTAGGAATACAAAAGCCGGTTCCAAAGTATGCGTTGATAAATATGACTTTATATTTTTACTCCAAATATGCACTTTGAGTGCAGTGCATTTTTTACATTAAAGATGTCAGCCAGGAACTATGGAGCTGTGTAATGCCTCTAATAAGGGACTGTGAGAAGAAGTGACATTCCTGCAGGAGAAATGGGCCAATGCATAGCTGTAACATATGGCTTGTTTACAACAACACTTAGCTGAGGCAGAAGTTCCATTTTAAACACACAAGTAAGGTATAATCACCACAGTCTGCGTGACTTGAGGAAGAAGGTGGTATACAAAGGAACACTGGCAAGGAAGCATGGAAAAAGCAGTCCAAATGGAAAATGTTTTCATCATAACTCCCATGCTCCAGACTAACACCCAAGTCTCACTGCATCACTTTACAGACTACTATCAAGCTTAGGACCATTGTTATCTCTGCTGCTATGAGGCATCAGTGGGCTTTGACTTGTTTTATTCAACTAGAACTGTATACAGGACTCCAGATGGGGTCTGACGAGAGCAGAGTCAAGGCANGTCAGGCATGATTTGCCCTTGGTGAAGCCATGCTGGTTGCTACCAATCACCTCTGCTTTGTTTTTCATTTGCCTTAGCAGAACCTTCAAGGGGAAGAAGAAGGATCTGTTCAGGATTGCATATTTAGTAGAAGTCCGTATGTGAAATAGCAAATATGAATTGAAGTGACTGATAGAGCTGTGCCTGAAATTTTTCACAGTGGCTGCATATTATTTTGAGGTGTGCTGGAGTATTGGTGTGGTATAAACTCTACACGTTTAAAGTCATGAAACAAACAGTGCAAAAATTAACACCATCAATGTGTAATTTTTAATGGTATCATGTTGTTACATTTATTTGGTTAGAAAAAGGATTTGCAATATCTTTATTTAAAAAGTAAAAGTAGGGAGAATTATAACCTGCATAAAGTTTATGTTACAAAAGCATCAGAGTGTACTAAGAAAGGAAGTGCATAAAAATAAACCAGACCAAAAGTGACATAAAATCAGTAATAAATGCAGATTCTGCTACTAGAAAAGTTTTATTTCATACAGACAAGATGTTCTCAAAAAGTTAATTTGTTAATCTATTGCAGCAGTAAATCTCTCAGCTTCTCTTAAATATTTCTCTGTTTTTCTGAGACACATTTCTATAGGATACTAAGAGTATAACTAGCTTTTTGCACAAAATGTGAAGGCTGTTGTCACCTCAGTTTTGAAACTCCATGAAAGCATAATTGCAATCATAAGAGCAAATAGAACCTTGCTTACAAAGAACTAGTTCAAGCCTCCCTAAAATCTTTTCCACCCATCAGTGTAGGATACATCAAGTTCTTCACATTCTTTGTCAGATTTATTTTGTTGTCAGTTCAGTTACTGATGCAATTAAAAGGTTCTACGTGAGTATTACATTTATGACAGAAAAAAAATATTTGTGGGCTTCACTCATTCATCACTGTTTTAAAGACATTTTTTTTAGAGTTTGGTTACATAGCAACATTCCATTCGAACGTCCCCATTGGCAAATTGTCTGTAGTTGCCAGAAATGTATCATTCAGCAGGTGATGGTGGCAGTTAGATTGGGTGTTGCAGGGAAATAATTTTGTTTCAGTGTGCTAAGGATTCATGCACAAACAAATATAAAATTTAAGACCTTAGTTTACAGGTAAATTAAAATAGCATGCCTTAAACAGTGAGTTTATTTTTTAAAGAAAGGTTTCTATGAAAAGAAACTATTTGCTTTTCATTGCAAAGATACATTTTGTATCTATGAATGTCCATGTAATGTTTGTATGGATCTGTAGACACTGTATTTCTCTAGGTTAAAATAATTGCATGAGGATTCTGAAGATAGAATGAATTTCTCAGTTAAGTCAAGATGTCTTTATTTTTTCTTTCAAAATCCATGTACAAGCAAGGTAAATTGATCTCACCTGTCTTTAAGGCATCAGTTCAGTATATGAATTTAGTGACATCTTAGATTCCTTAAATTAGTCCACCACACCTACAGAAAAGATAAGAATGTTTGGATTCTGTCTCATGTTGTCCCAACAGAGATATTGTTAGACTATCTAGGATATTATGAGTGATGCTGGATGGCTATGTACAGGTAACTGACCTGAGCCCCTAGATGCTTTTGGTTTGAGATATATGCATCAGCATGGAGATGTCTACACACACACAAAGTCATCTATAACCCATGCAAGTCGTTTCAGTTCTAGTTAATATAATGAAAGGAGTATGGAGTATTCATCTGACCAAATGTAGGCAACTACTGTAAGTAGGCAACTGGAATAACTCTCCAGATTTGATTGGCTTCACTAACAGTCAGCTCAGCTGCAAAATGTAGGGTTCAGTTCCATAGAAGATGTTCTAGGATATTCTGACTGGCTTCCAGCTGCCACTCCAGAAGGGTTTGGGTTTCTCATACACATATCCTACCTGCCAGACCCAAGTAATGTCCCAGACACCTAGAATAATCTCCTCAGCACCCCTATGAAGATCTGTCCCTGAATCACCATTTCCTGTAATGAGAACTTAAACATCTGTCTTGTGTGTAGACACTTATATTTGTTCACATTTAATGTCTAGAACCTGGATTGATTCCAGACATAAGTAATCAGGCCTAACCTTGTTGTCTATTATGTCTCAGGCACGAACCTCCAGTAGGAAATTCAGACTTTTTTAAAATCAGAGATTGCTAGGATGAGATGTCTATTTCTTTCCCCAGATAGTCCTCCATAGTTAATGTAGATAACTGAAAATCAAGTTTGTTCTATGTATGTTATGGCACTGCAGATGAACAAAGGTGATGCTGAGGTGATGATCTTTGAGGTCTCTTCTAGCCTTGGTGATACTGTGACTGTGTCTGTGTAAAGACCTGTGTGAGGCCTATACATGCAGAACTTTCCCGGAGTTATCTTTATGAATCTGGGAAGAAATAAGTAATAATACATGCCACTAAGTGCAAGCAACAAGAACTTGAAAATCGGGATTTAGATGAAAGTCACAAAAAAAATATTATTTTGGGGTCAATCTCATCAGCTTTTGTACCACAGATATCAGTTTCAAGGTCGGGTGCATTGGTATTTGACTTAATGTCTGTGCTGTAAGTTCAAAGACGTTGAAGTTTTTGTCAGATATTTTATTTCTTTTTGTTTTCAGCTAGTCAATGAATGAATAAGGCATGCTTACAAAAGAACCCTTGGTAC
Source organism: Ramphastos sulfuratus (assembly GCA_013399055.1). Lineage (NCBI taxonomy): Eukaryota > Metazoa > Chordata > Aves > Piciformes > Ramphastidae > Ramphastos > Ramphastos sulfuratus. The sequence goes on from WBNM01026934.1 coordinate 29,328, forward strand.
TGACATAGGACTGTCTTGGGGTGTACAATTTACAAAAGAAAAAAATAAAGACACTAGGAACTCACATTGAGAGCTTCCTTCTGTGTGGGCTGAACAATATAAAACAGATAGTTTCCTTTCATTACTGTGTGGGATTGTCATTTAAGGCACAATCTGAATGGGTATGAAGCAGCTGTTCTTTAGTTCTCTGGAGTTCAGAGTCTGACAGCTTAAATGCAATAAATCAAGAGCTCAAAGTTAGGAAAAGGCTTCTGTTCTTGCTGCTTTTACTAGATTTAGCAGTTCATAATAGGGTATCATGCCACTGCCCAGCATATAAAGAGATGCAGAGACAAAACCTTGATTTAAGGTGATGGTTTCATAGGCTTTAGTCTGCCTCACTTAAAAAGATTAGAAGTTCTTAACCCATTATCTGTAATCCTGTCAGAATCAATCAAAGGTTAACAACACGTTACAATTTAAATAGGTTCTTATCTTCTTGTATCAAAAACAGAGAGAGAAAGGTAATAACACAACTCTTCTGCTGGACATCAGCTGTTGCGTTGGATTTTAGAGATAGTGGGAGCTGGGACAGGTCAGAAAATAAATGCTGTAGCATTAGTGAATATCTAGGCTCCACATCTCTGGATCCTTTGGCTCCTTTAGCATACAATCTTTTAAAGCTACTCCTTTGTTTCCTCCTACAGATCTGAAGCCTTTCATACTCATTCTTTGGGTCTCATCTGAAAGCAAAAGCGGAATTAACAGAAGGACTTCCTTAGACTTTGCTGTGCCTTAGACTGGCACCAGACAGTCACTCTGTCTACACTTGACCTCTAAAGGCTGACATTGTTGATTTAGGAAAAATAAATGGGAGTTATGACTATTGTATGCACATGCATAGACACAGAGAGATCTTTGCCCTTTGAAGATGTGCTGGCTGTTTTACATTCAATTTTTACTTTTACACTGAGCAGTGTATTGCTTGCTTTCCAATGTAGAGTCCTTCCTTCATACATAACTATAGTATTAAGTAGAAAGTTCTCTGGAATACTTGCCCTGGTACCGTTGTAGTGCAGCCTTCCTCCTACAGTACCTCAACGGTGTGTAGACACAAATTATGCAGACATATCCACAGCTGTGAAATTCATGCTTTGTGGAGAGTGGTTGCCTGTCCAATGAAGTAATGGAGGGAAAGCTTCTGTCCTTGTGACAGAACCGTAAGTTGACTGTCATAAAATCCTATGAAAAATACTGTAAGTATCTTAGGTTATCTAATGTTGAAGGTTAGATTCTTCTTGAAGAAAAAATGATCTGAAGAGATTTGGATGTTAATTACAGCAAGCATGACTTTTTAGACTATTGAAAGAGTTTCAAAGGTTCCTCCTGGAATACATTTTGAAGTCTATTTGTTTAATTACGTAAAGACTATTTCTATTTACAAGACAGTAGGGGAACTTCTAGCCAAATTCCCCTGGCTATGCCATCTTCTCCAATGCCTCTAAACTGGACTTGCTGCAACTGTAGAGGAATATGACTGAAATTCTTTTCCTCAACACAGTGAAACATCTCATCTTCTTTTATTGTAATGTCCTATAGGTTTGACAGGAATCACTCAAACACAAAACATCAGAACCAGGACACACCACCCATTGTGCACCATCCATACTCTTCTTTCCTCTAGCAGCAGGTGAAGTATTTTGTTTCAAGAGGAAACTGTAGGTTGGATTGCAAAAGGCATTGATTCTAAGTACTACTTTACAGAGGCTTTGTACATCAGTACAAAGAGCCGAAAGGGAACTTTGAGATCCAGAATCATAGAATGATAAATCATTTAGGTTGGAAAAGATCGTTAAGATCATCAAGTCCCTCTGTTAACCTAGCACTGACCAGGTCCACCACTAAACCACACCACTCAGCACCACATCTACACATCTTTTATTTACCTCCATGGATAGTGACTCCCTCACTTGCCTGGACAGCTTATTCCAGTGCCTCCCAACTCTTTTGTTAAAGAATTTTTTCTTAATGTTCAGTCTAAACATTAGCACAATTTGAGGCTATTTCTTCTTGCCCTATCACTTGTTACCTGGGGGAACAGATTGACCCCCATCTCGCTACAACCTCATTTCAGACAGTTGTAGGGAGCAATATGGTCTCCCTCGAGTCTCCTTTTCTACAGGCTAAACAACAGGTCCCTCAGCCTCTTCTCATAAGACTTGTTCTCCGAACACTTCACCAGCTTTGTTGCCCCTCTCTGGACATGCTCCTGCACCTCCATGTCTTTCTGATAGTCTGACGACCAAAACTAAGCATAGTGTCCGAGGTGCTGCCTCACCAGTGCTGAGTACCAGGACATGGTCACTTCCCTCCTCCTGCTGGTCACACTATTCCTGATAGAGGCCAGGATGCTGTTTGCCTTCTTGACCACCTGAGCACACTGCTGGCTTATGCTCAGCTGGCTATTGACCAACATCCAGGTCCTTTTCTTACAGGCAACTTTACAGACACTCTTCCTCAAACCCATAGTGTTACACGGGGTTGTCACAGTCCAGGTGCAGGACCTGACACGTGGCCATATTAAACCTCATACAATTGGCCTTGGCCCATCAGTCCAGCCTGTTCAGATCCCTCTGCAGAGCCTTCCTCCCCTCAAACAAATAAACACTACTGTTACCCTTTGGATTGAGTAATTGGTCTTGTATTCTGGACATAATCTGCTGAAAACATAGAAATGGTCTTAGTTCTCCCTACATAGGTCTCTTCAATAAGGTAGGTAAATGCCTATATTCATGTGGCCACATGAGCATATCTGGACAGGCTTTTTAATTAATAGCTATTTAATTTACAAAGCATGCTACCATTAATTAAGACATGTTAATACCAATGGATAAGATAGTTAATCTTCTTTCATAAACTGCCAACATGTAGTGACATTTTCTGGTGTTTTTTTAATGAGTTTCATTGCAGTAAAGTGCTAGTTCTTCTATACAATTCAATCCATTTTACTGACTCACAAAGGGTGGAGTAAAATGCCCAAAGTCTTTTGGTCCTTCAGTTAGAACTTTTCACAATACTGAGTGATTATGCATTTGTCTGCTTATTAACATAAAGTGAACTACATGAACTCTTGATCCATAATTACCATTGTAAAACTAACTTTAAAGTGCAACATAACCACCTTGACATGTAAAAAGATAGAGAAATATGCTGGATCCGAAGATATACAAACAAAACTCTAGCCTGTCATTATAAAGTGGGGAGGGGAAACCCCAACCATCATGTCATGAAGACTGGAATCTTGGCCAGAGGTCAAGGACTCTGTATAGCAGGTAGTACAAACCCAAAGAGGTATTAAGTAGTGTTTGTCTGCTATAATACAGGACTAGCTGTATTAAGTGTTTTAAGGCAGAGAGGAAGGGAATCTTGTGTGCAAGACTGCTTTCTCCCAAGCTCATTCATGGAAATGCAGAACTGAAAAGAAACCATTAAAACTGGGTTAGTTGGATTAATAATCCACCTTGCTTTATTGGCTGGCAAAACCCCCCACAATATTAACTATGCTGTATTATTTCATGTGTCTTTTACAGTCATGCCATATAGGAAGAAGTCAAAGGTTTTGCTTTTGAGGGCTTCTCATTGGAGCCTGTGCTATGTGCTTAAATCATCATGCCTGCAAGAAACCCCCAAAGTTCTATACAACTTACCAGAGATTTAAGGAAGAGTTCTTATTGTCTAAGAATGAAACAGAAGTCTTTCATAGTTAATAAACGAAAAACTGGAAAGCCCTCTTTGGTTTTTATGTCACTGAGTTTTGGAATACCTCCCTGTTCTGCCATTTCACAAGTCTTGTAAGAATGCTTACCACCAAGCTGCTACTCATAATTTTATGATAAACCTTCTCTATCAGTCCATGTACAATTGTTAGTAGTTAGATGTTAGAATCTAAATATTAATTGGAGAAGACACCGTAATTTGGGACTTGCTCAACTGAGTTAACTGTACTATGCATTGGACCAAAACTACTGTAATATTGTATCTGATTTTTCTCACTGGAACTGAGTGGATTAACAATCTCAGATGCAGCAGGACAGAGACTGAAAGAATATGAAATAAAAGAAGCAGAAATTCAGATTTGATTCTATAATATTCCAATTTTTGTCGAGTAAAACCTGTCATGGAAATTTTTAAGTGACTTAGCATCCAAACCTTGGATTTCAAAGTGGCAGAGTTTTAAAACCAGTGAAAGATTTAGGTACACTCATTAGGGGAAGTTTTTTAAAAGCCTTGAGCAGCCAGCAGAATATAATTGTTGAAACCAGTAGGAGTTTGTTCTGGGACTAATACATTGTTTAGAAATCAGTCAAAGCTGAGATGTCTACTTTCACAGATTTTTATCATTTTTTATCATGTTATTTTCATCATTCTTATCATGTTCTGACTGATCAGCATGATACAGCAACAAGCTGCTCACTTGTGCTTGATCATTTTCAAGCTGCAATCCTCACATCTAGGTTTTACTATATTCTGTTTCAAAAAATTATTCCAGAAAAACTGAAATAACCTCAATGTGAAATAATGAAGACCTATAGCTTGGCACTAAGATACTATTTTGGGAGGTCAAAGTGAATTAAATGCCAGTGGTAAGACCCAAACCTAAGCCTTTCTGAGTGACCAGGTCTTTAACCACTGTGCTATGGACAGAAACTGCAAAATCATTCTGGCCTCCTTAGACCTCTGTGTCTTCTTTTTTTCTCTTATGCACAGGGCTTGATCTTGTGAACAGAAACCATCAGGTGTCATAATTTGGGAAGGATTTAGGTCATCCTAACTTTTGGTGCTTAATGTACCTAAACGAAAGCTAGGTATCTACATTTCTAGTAGGGAACAATTTGATGTTTTGGAAACAATTCAGCTGACTAGATCTATTTGTCTTCTTGAGAGTGACCTGGTCTGACTAGATCTCAGATGACTTCAGCAATACTGTAGAATCACTTGTGTAGATTCTTACAGTTTACATACCCTATTTTAGGCCATATGCTTTGAGAAGCCCAGTACCTTTCTGTCACAAGAAAGCCACACTTTGAGTACCTATGCTTGCCTTCAGTGGAAAGAGAGAAATACCATCGGAGTACAGGTTAATTCTGGAGTGAGACAAATTACCCTTGGAGATAGGTGTCTCCTTTGACAAGGAGGAAGGTTATGGTGAATAGGTGGTTAACTTAAGTAGTGTGAACCAGCCTTTCCAGTCTGAGGCTTCTGTGTTACTCCATGCTTTTGACAAACTCTTCTTAATGGTTACCTTTGGCTCAAGTGATCTGTGTTGTTGCTGTGTATGTACACTTGTGCACAGGTATAAAGTACAAATGTGTTCTTGATGAATCTATTGGCTTCAGAAAGCATAACCCTCAAGAAAAGTGAAACTTTTGATCTGAATCACACAGTTTTAAAATATACATGTAATGAAACCGACATGAGAATTCATTAGTGCCTAGGAAAGCCTAGGTTTGCTGACATGATGTGATTCAGAGGAGGGTGAATCCCATGGTCACAAGGTTTTGCATTATTAAACATCATCCCCAGTGTCTGTCTGATTGCTCTATTATCCAAAATTCCAGAACAAATTTTGTAGCACATTTAGCTCAAGCTCTTAGACTAACAAACAAAACCAAGAACTTCATATCTTCACCACAGAAACAAAGGTAACCAGTTTAAGTTCTTTAAAACTGTAAGAATATAGAAATAAACTTTTGCTGAGGAGGTCAAAACTAACAGCACCAGCTCAAAGAGGACACTGTGGGTAATCCTACTTAAGCCTAATTAAGACTAGTCTTGAAAAGCCAGAATCTCAGATCCTTTCATTTCTATTACTCCCTGGAGGACTGACTGAACTGGCTGTGCCTGAATTCCTGTTGTGGAGAGACCTTGATGAGAGGAAAGAGAAGTAAGCATACAGGCATGGAGGAGCATAATTGCCTTGGCAGATCTGAGAGGTCACACTTTGTCCAAGCCTCAAGGTGTTACTGCACCACTGCAAAATGGTCAGAAAATGAGTCTGGTTTTCAGAGTGACTGTGTGGAGATAGACACCTTGCTGTAAACTCATTTAAAGAAATTTCTTAGAAGACTTTAAAGCCAGGGTTAAGACCTAATATTAGGATCACAGTATTGTTATCTCACAGGACAAGTCCCACATTGTTTGATGTTTCACTGAAGTACATTTTCTTGAGACAAATGCTATCTAAGTATCTCACCTTGTTTCTTTTTTTCTTCTAATGAGAATTTAAGTCTCAGTGAGACATGTTGGCCTTTCTGCGTACAGTAGATGTAGAGAAAGAGACACCTCCAGGTGATTCATCTCATCTCAAGATAGGTATCTACCATAGGTCATAAAATTTCCCTCTAGTGATGTTTATTTTCTCCTACACTAACTATAAAAGAAACCTTGGTTAAATAGCTCACACTTAGACATCAAATTATCAGACACATGGAAGCCATCTGAAAGTAGTGTTTGAGAGCTTCAGTAATCAGGCTGGCTAGCCTGGGCTTCACATTGTGTTAATGGGATGTACATGAGTTTTGGCTTTCTTAAGAGACTGGGCAGAGAACTCACTTAGTGCCTGCAAAAGACTCTACGGACACACCCTGTGAGAGATTATCTGAGGGAATTCCCTGAAGAGAGAACTTTTTATCCTACCTTCCTCAAACCTTGAGCAATAGTGGCAAAAATGCTGTAAAACACTGTGGAGAAGCAGTGAATACAGGAGGAAAACTAGAAAGATAGCTCCTAAGGAATAGAATTTCCTTATCTGCCCTAATCTCAGCATGGGGAATAGCCACAGGCAACAGGAATTCCTCCATACATCTACCACCCTGAAAAATGTGAAACCAATGACAATAAAATATCTGCAATTTCCAGGCATGTTTGGCCTAGGGGTTCAAGTGGTCACAGCAGGTTTCCTTTGTCACGTCAGTTTTTACAACATGCATAACAGACTTTTATTCTTCCACTTCGTTTTATGGCTTCTTGTACATGACAATGGATACTAATTGTTAGCTATGTTTATGACAGTAGTGTTCTCAGCAATTCAAAATGGACTGAATGGACTATCATCTCAGACTTCACAAGCCACTTCTGTGTTTCTTGATTTTTACAGCTAAGATAGATAACTTTTAGGATTAACTGGAAGATGCATCTGCTTTCCCAGGCTTTAGCTGAGTGGACAAAGAGTAGATGGACTGAACAAATGATGCATTTTGGGCAGACTCATATGGATGTCATAAACATTTCCATATCGGAGGCTGCACCACATAAATAGGTAACTCAGTGATCATCGTTCTATACAGAAAGAGTTGTCCTGGATGATCCAATATACTTTAATTCATTGGTTTTATATTTCAGTCCATAAATTCTTCAATATGTGCAGACTAGGAGATAATGAAAATAATAAAAAAAAGAAAAAAACAAACCACAAAACTAGACAAATAAATAATCATCACTTTGGACAGGATAAGCTTCCTCAACTGGTCAAAGATTAATAGGATAAATGGTCCAGTATCTCTATTTAGCTGCACATTTCGGAGCTTGAAACCCAGCTTGATAGTGCTGTCATATGACATAATAATTGCTGGAAAGACACACACCACGTAATTAGCTAAACTATTGAACCTGGGTGCAGCAGAAGACAATAAATGCCCCATACATCTCCCTCATGTATGAAGAGAGCGAATGCTGTTTTGTATATAATTATTCGGCACAGTTTCATTCAGTCATTAGCTTAATGCAGACCAGAACTGCTGGATTCTGAATGCACCATGCAGAGTGTCTGCATGCACACCATGCACTGTGGGGTCACTGTGCTAAGTCTGACAGATTGCATATATTGTTTCATAGCCTCATGCTTGCTTAGTGCCTAGATGTCCAGAACCCTTCAAGTAGTTGTGTCTAGTCTGAAATGGAGCTATCATGAGATTTTTCTTCATAATATTCTTTAACTAATTGTAAACCAAATTAACCTTGAATAAATTTAAAGATATAATTTAAAAATATCTTTACAGTGCACTAGATATGTCAGTGATCTAAATGCTGCCAACAGTTAATAGTGAGATCCAGACATTTCTCAGGGTGCTGAGTCACCTTCCAGATATGTCTTGGTTGAAAACCCAGGAACCTGCAGCAATTAAGCTTCTGACTTGGATGCTTCATATAAAAGTGTTTGGGAGAGGAATTCAGGCCTACAAGTTCCCTGGCAGAAGAGCACAGAACAGAACAGACTGCATTCATAGAATCATGGAATGGTTTAGGTTGGAAGGGACCTCAAAGATCATCTAGTTCCAACCTGCTGCCATAGGCAGGGACACCTCCCACTAGAGCAGTTGCTCTAATGGAATTACTCTTGAACAGTTTTCTCATGGAGCCCCATGAGGACCTACCTATTGGTCTCCACCAACAAATAGAAGAGATCTGGGATCTATTTCCAAGGCAAGTGATGCTAATTGCCTCACATCCCCACTTCTGGTTTGCTGCCTCTATGGAAGATTTCCTCTGGGCAGAATCAATTGGAGCAGCCTAAGCAGAGACCAGTAGCAATTAAACTGTGTGAACCATCAATGCTCAAACTTGCTTTATAGCCCTGGCTAACTTTTCTAGTCTTATTATTGCCATTTACACTAGTGTTTAGAGTTCTGAGAAGTACCAAAAATAGCAATGATTACATAACCAGTCTCTGCCAGTATTAGTCAAAGATGGCTTTACACCAAAAAGAATTTGTGCTTCAGATTCTGCAGTAACATACCTATCAAACCTTCCCATCCACACCTCAGTTGCTGGCTACAGACAATTAGTCTAATTAGGAAAATGATTGGGCATTTGGAAAACACGCTTTTACATAATGCCTCCAGCTGGACGTCTTCAGCACTCCAGCATAGGAAGCTACTTAACTCCCATTCTGAACTCCTTTGGTCTGTTTTAATTGGTATTTTAGCTGTGTACATCTCTGTATTAATGGTACTTTTTAGGATATTTTTAGAATTCTTTGGAAAAAATCGAAGTTTGGCATAAAAAAGTGACCAAGAGACCATTTTGAGAAAACTTGCTCTTATGCTCTAGACCAGCATTACTCATTCTGTAGTCACTGGCAGATGGTTCATGAAATATTTATTGAGAAATTAAAAACAACAACAACATTGACAACAACAACATATATCCAGACATTCTCCTGCAAGCTATTGAATGGAAGCCTTCTGCCCCATAACGGCAGTCAGACAGGACACAGGCTGTCTGGAGAATCCATAAGGTGTCTGTTCTTTGGAGGTTTTGAGACCAAACTGACTGCAGGCCTGAGCAACCCAATCTGATCTGAGCAGGGGTCTTCCAATCCTATGATTCCATGATCCTACAAAACCTCTGTGTGTGAAAATATAAAACAAAGTATTTCTCCTGACGTTTAGCCCAATATCGACATGATTGTAAATAAAAATAACTGGAATAACACAGCACATGATAATTCTTGGATTTAATTCCAGACACGAGGTGGTTTGTGAAGGAAAAAAACCTTTTGTGGAAAATCTCATCTTAGTAGTTAGATCTATAGGTTTTTGGTTTTTTTCCCCCCCCAGTCTGACTCATTATTTTGTATACTTTAAATGCTGTTTGTGAATTGGTAAGAATACTTGTCGGAATCTTAAAAAAAAAAGTAAAGCAGTTTCATCTGGTAAGTTTGTTGTGGGTTTCATTCAGTAATTCCATTAAAGCAAGGTTCAGCCAACCAAAGTTTGTTGCCACATCAGATGTATTATTTGTATACTCCTTTATTTTCAACACAAGAGCATGGCCTGTATCCCTAAAATGTTTGGTTTTTACTGTTTGCTTACAGGCTTCTTGCATTGAAGTGGTTCTGTGTTTTGGTCTGTGCTCAAATCATTAGAAATGGTCCATTTGTTTCAGATCTTTTTAGACAATTATTGAACTGAAAATTACACTTTGACGCCTTTTCCCATAGTTTTTCTGAGAACAGAAAATATATAAAAGGGAATAATTGCAGGACTGCTGTGAAGTCATCTGCTTAATCTCTTATGTATCTCTTATACAGATAAGAATCGCACATTCAAAATGCTGCAGATAGTGAACGTGACTATGTAATGGGTTAGGAACTTACACACACACACAATTGAAATTTACCAGACCAGCTCAGCTGGCTTGGAAGTAAGATGAAGCTATATTTACAGCAAGGCAAAATTTACGAGCATCTATACACAATATATTTACAAGTATTTACAATTATATACAAATTAGAGACAATACAGAGATCCAAACTCCCTCCGGAACAAGTAAAGCTGCTCAAACTATCCTCTCTTTCTCCCTCTACTTTCCCAGACAGACAAACAAAACAACCAGCAAAGCTTGCATTGTTTTCTGTTAGCCAAGATTAGTAGAAAAGACATTAGAGCGGAGAGAGGAGAAAGCAAATAGATCCAGTGTCCCAGACCAGAGTGGGACAAATTGTTGTCATTTTTGCTTGTTAGCCCTCTCAGCAAACCAATAAATGATATAGACTTCATCATTATTTTTTTTTATGACCAATGATCTAATTTCTCTCATTAAAATATTCCAATTAGACTCAAACCAGCACAGACTGTTATAGCTAAACATGGTGTTTTGAGATTAAAGGTGAGGTATATATGTTGTATGGAAGACTTCTTTTTTTTTTTTTTTTTAATATAATTGCATGGATTAAAACAATTGAAAGAATTCCTGCTTATGCTGATTCACTGTTATTGATCTCTTTTACTGTAAATGAGCCTTGCGCCATTAGGTAAATTATCCAGGAACATGGGGAAAGAAATGCGCTTGCTTTATCTCTTTGTCTTTATCTCTTTCACTTGTGCAACTGATAAAAATTAATCCCTGATCTATGGAGCCTAGCGAATCAAGTGACTTACTACAAAGCAGAGTCAGCTCTGCTCAATCCCCAGAGCACAGCACAGGGAGATATTCTGAATGCTAAGATTTTGTAAACAGCAGGAAAAATTACAAGTTGTGTAATCACATGCTGCCCGCCTGTATTCACTACTGTCACTGGCAGAAATCTCGTCCTTTCTCTTTCTGTCCTGAACTGCTGCTTTGTGCTTCTATACACACCCCAAAAGTTTTTCAACATAGAGATATTTCCAGGTGGTTTGATGGCAGAAGCAGTGAATCTGAAACTCACTTGGATTTTGTACCACAGCAACCATCAGAAAGTCTACGTAATTGAGCTACCATCAGTCATCTCAGTCATCACAGACCATCAACATCACAAGAGCTGTTATAGTAGCTGAGAGCAGAGCGAAGACTCTCAATATCCTGCTACATCTGTAAAATACCTTGCATCAGGACCTTGATCTTTTGTAGCAAGGATTAGCATTGCAGAAAATCATAGCACACTAGTTTGTTTCCGTATCATTTGGAGTATTTCCCATAGCATATCAGATTCATAGAAATCTGGAATTAAGACTGACATGGGAATCAAAAAGATCCAGTCAAAATTTCTTACTAACTCCTTAATTCAGTAAAACCCATTCTGGTTCAGTTTGAGTAAACAAAAAATCCTGAGTCACAGTGTGCTGTGTTAGCTGTCAAGTTATCAATGAAATATTTCAGTCTGTGCCTCTAGTGCTTAACCACTTATGAACTAACCATTCAAATACTTATTTTTCATCCCTTGCCTACAGTTTAGCTGGAAAAAAATTAGTGAAAAGGAGTCTGAGCTTGCACAATCGAACTGGATTTGCATTATGAGTAGGTCAAAGCAGATTGTTCTTGTAACTGTGAGAAGTGTAATAAATAATCACTCTCCTGGTGTGCAGCTCAAAAATTACTTGTTAACTACTTTTCTGAGTTCTTCTGAAACTAAGCAAAAAACTTTCCAAAGTCAAGGAAAAAAAAAATGTTTACTCATTTGCTGTCTCTAAAACAAAGGTGAAAATGAAGAGGCAAGAATATTGCAAGTGCTGAATAGAAAATAAATTATATTGAAGGAGTCTGGTTGTGACCTCGGTGTGTGGTTCTCCTTTGAAAAAGTATTCGCTAAAGTTTTCACAGTTCTCATCCTGCACTCCAAGATTTACCCTCTTTGCTCATCATTCCCAGTTTTAAAAATCACGTGGGTTAACTTTAAAAAAATTAAAGCAATCTTTTCATAACAGGCTTCATCCTTTTTTTTTTTTTTCTTCAATTCCCTGACCATAGTCCAATGGAAAACATCTATAGGCCTCCCCATTCAGTTTTCCAGCTCCAAAAACGTCTTTGCCAAATTGCAATTTATGTAATTTGCACATCAAAATGTGGGCACACAACCCCAATGCTCTCAGAGTTGTGGGAATAAACAGAATTTCTCCACAAATCTTCAAGGGAACTTTTAATCAAAAGTCTGCCTGGGGCCGGATGTTATCATGCAACATGAAGAAGCAGGATTGTGATAGATCTACTCCCAGAAAGGTTTAATCAAATCTCTTCAGCCAGAGTACTCTGCCCTTGAGTCACTGATGGGCATAGGCAATGCAGAGTAATGCAAGAATGTCCTTAAAGAAGCACAGTGCTCTCTTGTCCCTTGCATTAAACATGGACAGCCTAAAGCACTGAAATTTGCCTGCTTCTTGCTCCATGGGTGATGGGTGGTGTGTGCTTAGTCTCCTTTCTAGCACGAGGATAAATACAGTAGAGAGTGAATTCAATATCCTGTAAAATCACATGCATTCATGTGGGAGTTTGAAAAATGGTTTAAAAACTCAGTAACCCACAAATGAAGAATAATAAAAATATTTATCACCATCAAAATAGTAACCCTGAGGAAAAATCAAGTAGAAAAAAAAGGCACTAGGAGTACAATTTATTTATTTGTAAGCTTATGTAGAACTGAATATGAATTTGGTATTTTGAGTATTAACTAATCGTTTGTTAATACTGCAGAGATCTAATCTGAATCTCATTTATGCTGGTGTTATTCTGAAAGGAATGGATTGCTGGATTCAAAAGCATTAACTTGATGAACACCTTTAGTCTGAAATTTCCCCAAGTTTACACTATTTTATCTGAGATCATGGAATAAAGACTCGTGTCTGGAAGAGAGACTAAAACAACCATTAGTGATTTGCTTAGGATGCCAAGCCATCATAAAGAGATCATCAGCAAAAAGTGGCTTAAGGACTTACTCCTCAGAGCAAAAACAGTAGGGTTGCTTATTTGTGGTACTGTATTTTTACAGGGTTTGGTTTTGTTTAGTTTTTTTCAGATATCTGGGTTCTGTAGGCAGAAGTCAATGTGCATTTCATAAGAGACACAAAGTCAGAGGGAGGCCCAAAATCTCCGTCACCCACTTCACCAAGACCTGGATTTGCCCTGTGCAGTAGGTCCCAAAGTATTGATCAGACTGTGCCCTTGTTAAGCAGGGCCAAATAATCCTAAAATTAAAAGGAAGCTCATTTTCATCACCTGGTTGTAAAATTAATTAAGTGCACTGGTTGGGCAATGATTTGGACAATATTTGCTTTTACATTTTCCACTATTTCTTAAACCAAAACATCTTCTGCATGAAAAAACATTGGAAATTGAACTTTTAATAAATATGACTGTGTTGGAGTATGGTTACACTACCTCTTGTGTATAAGGGAGGGTATTAATTTGAAGAAATAAGAGGACCCAGGGTATTACAAATGATTTCTTCAGTTGAGTAAAGAAAACATAATTTTTAGGAAAATGATCCCCAGTAACTTGGGTTTTGGCTTTCCTCCTACAGGAAAAGTATGGGGTAAGCAGGGATAGAGCTAAGTAAGAATTTTCAACAATTCAGACTTTCAGCTGAAAATAATGATACAGTCAAGGGAAAAATTTGCTTGGAAAAGATTCAGTTTTCACAGGTTTGGTTGGGTTTTTTTTTCCTACCTACATGCATTTAGGAATTATTTTCAAGATTTGTTTCTCTGTCACTAATAACAGTGGAAATAGTAGCAAACAGAAGTTTCTTTTATTAAATAAGAAAAAAATATTTCTTCACAATTTCTAGAAGACAGGTTCATTATACAAAACTTGCTAAGAACTTGACGTTTGGGGGTTTTTTTCTTCTTGGCTATACATTTATTTCTTTTAAAATTTTTATTCAGACACAAGTATTTTTTAGAGAGGTCTTTGAAATATCAGGAGTGTTGGCTTGGTCCCTACTGCCCCCCTTAGCACAAAAAAGATGAAATAACAGTAGGAAGCATTTGACACAGGAAAACCACACGGTATAACCATGAAACATTTGGTGCTTGTCTTTACCTCTCTGTGCTCAGACACTGACCTCCCCACATAGCGCCTGAGAGAAGGCAATGGGGGTGCAATTTCACCTGCAGCATTTACAATCATTCTGAGAGGGATAGATTTACAGTACCCCTCCAGGCCAGTGTAAATGAGATGTACAACCCTGCAAACAGAGACTAGAGATGTTTTACAAATTGTAAAGACATATAGACAAAGATGCAGGGCAAAGCCAGGAGAGAAACCTAGCCAGTCTTGCAAACCACTTGATTATTCAGGCTCCGAGTAGAAGATGAGACTATTCCCCAAGTGAGCAACCTTTGAGCTCATGTTGAAATTCAGATCGTGTTGATGACTATGTTCTTAAAGAGTACATGTTCCATCAAAGGTCTGAGAGAGCACATGAAAGCACAGCAATTGTAGAGGACAGGAATGAAGAGAAAAGCATTGACTCGCTGTGTGAATGTGAAACAAATCTGGTATCTTTTCTAAATATTTACCAAGTAATTAGAAAAAAAGGAAAGAAAATACATATCAACAAATGAGGCACTTCAAAACACTGTCAATAAAGTTTGCATTTCAAAAAAAATTAGGAGGAAGAAGAGGGCAGCTGCAGTCTATAGAAAACTTCATTATCGTTTTCAAATCACTCCTAGGATTTAGGTGCTGAAAGGCATGCTAAATTGGGATTTATACATAATCAGATCATTGAAAAATATACAAATGGCTGCCAGAGTAAAGTACAATGTTCACTTTTGAAATTACAAAAAATCCTTTGTTTCAGAGAGTGAATTGACTAAAGTTTAGTTTCAGTGAAGCATGTTTTTGCTTTGGGTGTCATTATTTAGTTTGGCCTCTTTGCCAAAGAAACATTTTACTGGCTGGAATTCCTTCAACTGTTGTTTTTATTCACCAGTAACTAAAAAAAAAAAATCAAGACTATATCAGATACTTCATATTTAAATGAGAACTGCTCAGTGTTTACCTTTAATTTTGATTCAGCAGTAGGAGAGAATGGCAGGGGGCTTGCTTGCTTGCCAGGATTTCTCAAACAGATGGATTTAAGCCTCCTCACTTAAATAATCTGGAAAATCAGGTTGGGCTGGTTGAATCAAAATGCTGGCGAGTAGGTAAAGAAAATATCCATCCATCCATCTGTCCATCCATCCTTCCTTCCATTAGTCTGTCTAGGCACCTACATCACTCCGATCACCTTTCTATCTGCACACCTTCAACAGCAGTGTCATGCAGCAGCCTCAGATTCCACACACCACAGAACGTCCCCTAGGCAAAAACCCAGAAGCTTTGCCAGAGATAAGGGATTATGTGTGTTATGCCTGTGTATACTAAAGACAGGATTTTTTAACTTTAACAGCAGTTCCTGAGGTTTCTATGGCTAAAACATTCAAGTGGACACGTACCCTTAAATCTTAGGACTTAGTGATGATGAATAGCTCCTAATGTAATCTTACACTATGTTCATTGAGACCTTATGATTAAAGAAGGAATAAAACACTTACTTCCTTTTATAGTCAGATGCAGGTAGGAGGTAGTGCTTCCAAATGGTTACTAGGCAAACTCATTTGTCATAATTTTTTGTTTTCTTTTTTTTCCCTCCTCTCTCTCTTTTTTTTTTTTCCCCTTTTTTCAATGTGAGAACTGCCTGTTTCAACACCTATAGAGACAAGAATTATTGAGATAGGAATTCATCCAGAAAAAGGGGGAGGAAGTGGGGCAAAGCTAAACCGTCTGTTTGGACATCCACCCTTGCTGAAAGTAGTTCCCATGGATACAACAGAAAAATACATTTCTCTGCAACAGAGGATCGAAGTTCCTGTAGATAAGGGGTACAGCGTCCCGTACAATGAGCACAAGCTCTGATCCTCCTGAGCTGCACAGTTTGTCAAGGACATTTGAGAACAATGCAGCAGGTAACCACAAGCTATGTCCAAGACTAGCATGACATGAAAAGGCCTGAATAAAGATCTCGAACCATTTATCCCCCTCCCAGCCCAAACTTGGCAGATTTCACTGGCAGCAAGCTAGTTTGGGAGTGAGGAAACAAGCAGATGAATTAAACGGGCTGCATACTTCCTGGGATTATGGATTGCACGTACTTTGTAATGATTTAAGAATTGATTTGATGCCAAGAATCAGAGTAGGAAGAAAAGAACATCTATTCAGCTTTCCTGTATTATGTGTTTATAGAGATGTACGTAGTCCGAAGGGTTAGTCCTTTACATCAGTGCACTGCTTTTTGAACAACCACTATTTGTATCACAGTTTCCATCTTCCTTAGTGTTGTGCCAGGTCAATAGACTCCCTCCCTTTTCTCCCCATTGAATTCATGTATACAGTTAAGCTGTGGAAGTCCTTCCCACAAGATTCTGCAGATATGGGATCTTAAATTTGTTCACACAAGATTAACTGAACAGATGATATACAAACACTCTGAGGGCTATTAAACACAAAGCCATCACTCCTGGCTCAGAAAACACCTCTGCATGAGGTTCTGTGGGCCACTGATGGAAGCGAGATATGGGGAGAAGAACTATGGTCTGACCACTGCAGAAGTTCCTACCTTCTGCTTTGTTTCATGGCTTCACAAATGTGCAACAGCTTTCCTAAGTTTAACTGAGATTCTTCAGTTAGGAAACAAGATGCTCCAAGCCTCTGAAGAGAGCACGAGAGGGCTACACCAACTGCATCCACCTAACACCTGAATTGTCCTCTAGTGATACCTCTTGATTCATTGCCTAGAGACTGCTGGGCAGCCAGGTTTCTCAATTCCCTCAATGCCTAATTGCTTAAGTTTTGGTATGATAAACCTAGGCATGTGCTTTCATATGAGTGTTTATACAGGAAATGCTCACCACATGATTGTTAAGAATGGATGTCCATTGTCTTCTAGAATAATAAATGCAAGTATATACTGCAGAGGAACCAAGTCAGTTTCAAATTGTAGAACTCAGTCATGTAAATCTAGATGGAAAATTGTTTTCTGAGTGTTTTGTTTTAATGCTTTTAATATCTTCTCATCTGTTCGTTTCTTAAGGAATTTTAAAGCTGAAAAGTGTTTTCAAAAAAGCATTTCAAGACACAAAAACCCCCAGCTTACTTTCTTTTGAAAGGCCCCAAAAGTCGCTAGGGAAAAGTTTTTTGTTTTGTGAAAGTGTTTTCCTCCTGTCTCTACTTTTTCTGCAAAAAAGTGTATGGTTTTAATATCCCTTGTTACATACACTAATGTTGTTGGGTGCCATTGTTTCAGCAAGAATAATAACCCCATAAAGGTAAGGAAGATGATTTTCCCAATGTCAGATGTGAGTCAGTCACTGGAAGGTTCCTTATGCTCAATATAGTAATTTCACTATATGTAATGGACAGGATGTTATTCATCACACTGGTGTGTATGTGAAAGAGGCTAAATGAATGGGCTCTCTGCAAGTATTCATTTCTCTATCCTGACAATAAAGAGAGTACAGAGCAATGTAAATGTCTATATTATAGATGTTTGAAGTTGAGTGTAAACAAAATATTTACTTCTGGACTAGGATGTCTTGGTGGCATAAGTACTCAAAACTCCTCTTTCATACCTGCTAATAATTATGAACTTGGCTGCAGTATCAAAGATATTTAGAGTTGAAACACATTTTAGACTTTTTTTTTTTTTTTTTAATTTACCTTCTGTGTTGTGGGGGGGAGATTCGGCCTCCAAGGCACATTTTAGTCACGTATTTAAGCTCTCCCTTGATGAAGGCTACATCTGAAGTCTACAAGGCTCATGTAATCAAATGACTCTGGAAAGTGGGCTTTCAGTATTCCTCTCACCTTTGCTGAGAGTTAATAACAATGGCTGGGTTTCTAACGTAAGGATTTGAAAGCTGTTTAACAGAAAATGTAAATGGCTTCTCTCAAAAGTTTACAAGTCATCTCTCTTTTTTGTAGTAAGTGATGTAGGATGAATAACTTCAGGACAAAAGAGAAGTGGTTGCGCAGCTACAAATACATACACAACTTAATGCCTTTGAATGACATGTACTCATTGTGGATCCTGTATGAAGAATATGTTGCTAGGTGGTTCATAAATAAAAACAAAGCGGGTTGGATGTGTACCTGAGTCTGAACACGAATGTTCAAAACTAGCCAGTGACTATATAACAAAATCGGCAAGGAAGAAAGAAAGAGTTTCAGATAAAAGCTGAAATTTCTTGCATTGCTTTCCAGAGGTAATTATGCACAGTCAGGTGCAGCAGCTGCCACTGTTATGTGACTGCAAAAATTAAGGCAATAAAAACAAAAGTAACTTAACTTTAAGGTGGAACTAAGGCAGCTTTCTAACACAGAACTACAAATTCAGGGTATCCATGGTGGCAGAAGAGGAAGAATAGTTAATCTAGGCAAACGATGAAACAAAGTACAAAAAAAACTCAAATAAGCCACAGAATAAGAAATAGCATTTGATATAATTAATTCTGAGAATTGTCCAAGTGAGGTATACTTCTGTACAGCTATGTGACACAAATGACATGTAAAAATTATTTTAAAGTGATAATCTCAAAATCCTGTGGATTTGGGAGTTCTTGCAAGTTTAAAGTTTGAGCCAACAAATTTAGATTTGGTTCTTAGAAATCACCTCAAAGTTATTATTTTGTTACTTGTGTTGTTTTCCTGTAACCAACTGAAAATGGGATCAGGCCAATTTATATTGAGAAGTTTCCAATTATTTTTTTTTTTTTAAATGCAGTTGAGCACAATATAGCTAGAGATCTGAAGATTAAAACAGGGAAAGACTTTTCCTCTTAAAACAGCAGCCATAACTTCCTGACTTTCGAATTTCACTAATCTGACAGTACAGAAGTAATCCATTCTAAAGAAAAGTGAAAAACATTTCCTTCTTTCCCTTGAAATACGAATTTCCCCTCCAAGTGACAGCAGAGCAAAAGCGAGGTTCAGAATTAGGTGATACTCAGCTGTATGAAGGGGTAAATTCAAGAGACACTTTGTGCAAAACACATGTTCATAACTATTTTTTTTTTTTTAATTCTAAGTTCTTCATGTCTAGAAACAAGAACTCCATACTATAGATTCTAGCTGAAAAGGTCCTACAGTAAATATTGGCACTGAGATTTGTGACATTTTTATGCTTTGGAATAGAGATTTGGGAAGATTTTTATGGTTCTTCTTGACCCTGGAAAGGTTGGATTCATGGTAAATAGGGCATGCGGCTTTTCAAGGTTTCATAGTCTCAGTAAAAACAGACAAAACTCCCTCACTGCTCTAATGGTTACAAACCTCCTCCTAATTTGCAACTTCAATTTATTCATGGTGATTTTATCCCATCTGTTCTTGTGCCAAGCTTATCCTTTATTTTTAATAGCTTTTCAACCTCCCTGTATTTACCTCCCTAATGTATTTTTAGAGAACGATCACATGTCCTCTCAGACCTTTGCTAACTTTTTCAGTGACGCCTGGTGAAATAAACTTGAAATATTCTTCTCTAACATACATAGCACATGTAGAATACATATTCTGCTATAAATTTTCCTACCACTTAGATGTAATGATCCCCAGAGTTTACCCCACAGTTTACCCACAGCTTTACACCACTGAATACAGCAGTCATCCCAAGTCTGCTTCACATCCATATTTGTGCATAATACATGTCTTACTCTTGAAGAATTTTCATTTTGCTCAGGCTGTAGATGAATGAGTATACGCATATAGGATTTACTATTTTTAATTAATCATCTACACTGCTGTTTACCTGAAAATAATTCATACTTTAAGTGCTCAGAGCAAAGTAAACTGATGCAATGCAGAGCTTTCCTATGAAAACAAGTACCAAGTTGAAGATATACTATAAGCATTCAAAAATTATGAACCAGAACCATAAGTTGTGGAGGCAGCCATAAAAGCCATGAAATCAAAAATACTGCTTGAGGTTTTCATGTAATTTTTTTACTTTTAAGCTGTCATGGCCTAGACCTTTCTCTGAAACAGTAAGGATTATATACCAATGTCATAAAAAATGAGGAGATAGGATTTCTCATAATTAGCTGACTTCAGTGGAGGTTTAGATAAAAAAATCCAAAATATTATGAGACTTGTGATAAAATCTCAAGAGTCAGCAGTGCTGAATTACAGAAACAGAAAGCTGTAGGTGGTAGGAGCCAAGGGAGCAAAACAGGCACCACTTGGTCGTTGATGGATTCCCTAAAGGTCCAGAGAAGAAGACAACTTTAGAAAAAAACAAGATATTTACTGAAACTGAAATCTTAACAGTCTCCACATTACAGTTTTGAAAGTTGCTGTGAAGAGGATCCCTTCTCGTGAAGGATTGCTTCATGTAGCACCTATCGAAAGAGGCTTTTGGCTTCTTAAAATGCCATCTTCTGCATACTTAGAAGTCCTGTGGCTGCTTAGAACTGTGCTGGGTAGTGGCCTCTCTCAAACGGGAGTTGCACAGAAAAGATCACTAGAGAATAACTTGCTCTGGTCACAACCCCTCCAGCTGGGTGAGTGGTTGGCTGCGTGCTCCAGGCAATTTTCCAGCTTCTTTGTGTAGCCTGGAGTGGATGTAGCTCAAGATGTATGAGGTACAATACGTTGGAGCAAGTGCCTGGAAAGTCCTTAAAATCATGGAGTTGTTTTGAACTGAATCTTGAAAAGAAAAAGAAACTCTTGCAGTTGCTTCAATGTGGGGGAGATGTGTCTGCACTTCTTTGTACTTGTGAAAAGGTGCCAGCAGCACTCTGCACCAGTTCTTGTCTGAAGGTCTGGGACTTCGGAGGCCAAGGAGAAGCAATTGCACTGATGCCAATAAAAAGTATATGGTATGCTGAATTTTAGTTCAAAAGCAGCATGACTAGCACACCTTCCAAGGGAACAAATAACCACAAAAAAAGAAAATCAAACCATGGAAATTGTTTAAAGAAAACTCACGTTTAATTGAGAATTGCTTCATGTGAGGCAAGGAAGCCAAACCCACTGAGTGTTTCGGCTGTACTTGATTTATAGAGCACAGTGGGCTTGTCTCTATCACCTGACACAGTAATTTTAAACTATCTTTGAATTATCTTTTTTTAATTAAATTTCTAAGGGATAATCAGATTTTCTGCTTGAGCAATTATTTGTTTGCTAGGAAAAACACTAGTCATCTTGCCATTTGGGCTTTCTTTCCCTTAGGAAGAGGACTTAGAAACAATGAATAGTTGGCTAGACACTTTGTTAGCACTCAGTTGCTTATTTGACTTGAAGCTGGAACTTCCTTCCCTAGCAGGAGACCCTTCACTGCACAAGAATCATCTGGTAACATAGATCTTGGGTAGCAGCCCATGTTTCCCACCAGCTTTTGTTTGTTACATACAATATTTCATGACTGTCTGTTCCCTGTCAGCCATACTGAACATCCCAGTAGAAAATTCTGTGACTACTGAGAATACTGGAGAAGGTATTGAAGAACATTTAATGTATTAGATGTACATGTGCAAGGTGCAGAAAAGGAGAAGACAAATGGTGAGGGATGAGACTACAGATGATGTAAACAGTGTTTTTAATCAATACATAAATATGAATTTTTATAGCTGAAAACAAAGAGAAGAGGTAAACCTTCTTCACACCAGAGTACAGACAGAAATGAGTTCTTATAGTAATTTCAAAGCAAAGTTGAATACTTATGACGGTTTTATCCTGTAGCTCATATCGCAGAATCAGAGGTGCAATGTGACCAGTGGTTTTTGGTTGGTAAAATCTGAAGATAGGATCAAGCTACTTGGCTATGTTAATGCTAGAGAAACGTGTCTTAATAGAGACTGAACTGGTAACAATTGTTCTAAAGTGAATGCGCAAATTAGATCAGCAACAAATTTTAAAAGAATAATCTTCCCAACTTCTCATAGACATACTTAACCCTGGGATTTAGGCACAGTCCAGATTAACACCGGGTAATGGAATCCTTAGATTTTGAATCACAGAATTGTCAGGGCTGGAAGGGACTTCAAGGATCGTTTAGTTCCAACCCCCCTGCCTTGGGCAGAGACACCTCACACGAGGTCAGATTGCCCAGTGCCACATCCAGCTTGGCCTTAAAAACTTTCAGGGATGGAGCTTCCATCACCTCCCTGGGCAACCTGTTCCAGTGTCTCACCGCCCTTACGGTGAAGAATTTCTTCCTAACATCTAATCTAACTCTACCCTCCTCCAGCTTTGCTCCATTGCCCCTGTTCCTATCATCACCCAACACCCTAAAGAGCCCCTCACCAGCTTTCCTGTAGGCCCCCTTCAGACACTGGAAGGCCACAATAAGATTTCCTTGGAGCATCCTCCTCTCCAGACTGAACAACCCCAACTCCCTCAGTCTGTCTTCATAGGAGAGGAGCTCCAGCCCTCTGATCATCCTTGTGGCCCTTCTCTGGGCATGTTCCAGCATATCCATATTTTTCTTATAATAGGGGCTACAGAACTGGACGCAGTTCTCCAGGCAGGGTCTCATGAGAGCAGTGCAGAGACAAAGAATCACTTCCCTCAAACTGCTGTTTTATGATGAATTATGCATTATCAGACCCGTGGCCATTATGCTGTTGCCTGAGTTTTTTTCTTCCTCTGAGGGAAGAACTGCTTTTAGGAATTTTAATAAAAAAGATCACGTGGCTCCTCTGATGTTTGCCACATTCAGCTGTTTTGTTAGAAGGTCCTCAGCAAATTTCCTGGAGTTGGCTATGTATCTAGTGAGCTGTTTGGGGATGGAGCCTTCTCACCTAATTTTGCACTCATATCTTGTAGACATCTATATTTGATCTAGTCATACTACTTATCAAGGAAAGGTATAAGTACAGGGGACACGTTTTATCTGAACTGACTTAGACGTTCTGTTAGGACACTACAGGCTCCTTTTTCTCTCTAGTGACTGTTAAGGAGGACCACACTGACTAACTCTGGTGTAAAAATCTATGCTATAGTCTGTGTGTAGACATCTACATATAGTTAATATATTTGTTTATTTGACTTGATGAAAGGTCTTCTCCAACCAAAGCAATTCTGATTCTGCACTCCATCCTTTTTTACTCCTATGACATAACAAATCATAACATTATGATCCCAGCTCTCTGGTTTTCCTACTCAATTTTCATTTGTCTGTTTATTTGTAATGTATAGACTGTTTGTGCATTATCACCTTTGCACATATTTTAACTTTTTCACATAGGCATGCCAAATCTCTGACCACACAAGGTCTGAGCCATTCATTTTGACACATAAAAACATAAACATGCTTGCTCGTGCCCAACTAGAAAGCATATTATGATAGTTGATCTCATAATGCAAACAAAAAATAGTGATTGTTCTGTCCTAAATGACCTCAGTCATGACCTGCAGATTATCTGCAGATGATCTGCCCTCTGTGATTCCCAGGCTGTTCTGCTTCACAGTTATGACTGTGATGAACTGCATCAAATGACTCAGTTTCTTAGTATCTTCATTTAAAATGTTATGATTTCAGAACTGGTTAAACAGTTTTCATTTGATTCTAAAATTAGGGATTGTTTCTGATGGGGAAAAGGGTTTTATTTTTGCTTTATTTAGAATTTTCCATTTTAATGTTTCTGTCTCTTCCTGTTATTTTGGGGGTGGAGTTTTTATGCTCTGTCACTGGAAAAATCACCAGGGGTTTTGGGGTTTTTTTAATGGTTGGAAAATATATTTCTCAGCTTTTGAAGATTTTTAAACTTTATGTTAGGATAAGATGCTGATACAAGAGCAGTCTGCATTTTGTTTAGTACCTTTCCCTTTGCATTCTCCACATTTTCAGTGGAAGAAAATGAAGGGAAAGAAGAAAAGACAACGAGTAAAAGCTGATGCATTATTGAAAAGCAGGGTCACCTTTTTTGGTTTGACATCCTTTGATGTCAAAGCAAATTATTTTCTTTCCACATCTTTTTGTATAAATACGCTTTTCTATATAAACACAAACTTTTCTCAAGAAAAACTACAATTAATTATAATTCATAGCTCAAAGTCTTCCAAGATAGACTTGCATTTCCTTATAGTGCCTACGACAAATAAACCAGTCATGCTCTGCTTTTAAAATGGCTTATTTATTGATAATTTTTTGCTATCCTACAGAGATATCTCATCTAACTCGTGTGATAAATTTGTATCCACACTAGAAAAGTTAATACCCATGAATACTGTCCAGAGGAGAGGTAATTTTCAGCTACTACACCAAAACAGTGTGACAGTTCCGTTTCATATGAAAGAAGGCAAAATGTCCCTGTAGGTATTTATACTCCAACAGGCTTTTAGCTAGATTTATAAGGAGAGCACCCTTCCCTTCTTTTCCTCCTTCCAAACATTAGACTACTTCTATAGTACTGTATCCAAAATCACTGAGGATACAGAGACAAAAGAGCTCATTGTAGGCTTCTGGAAAGTTTCTAAAAGTTTCAGCCAGATCTTGACTTCCCCAGTCATCCTCAAGAGATTTACATGATGGTATAATGAGTATGAATGATGAGCTGCTCTTTGTCATGTGCCGTCTTATGAGTCTGTCTGCAGAGTAAGAGTTTAGCAGCAGATAACCTTTGCATTGTTGGTTCTGCTCTGAATGAGCAGATGAGAAGAAAATAGCTGACAGTAGATGTAAAGTTAGAGATAGTTGAGTAGAAAAGAAAGACAGCAGAGCTCTGGAAAATCTCTGCAAGCTTAGTGGGGAGTTTGGGACATTTGTGCAGTGAGGAAAGGTATCTAGTGTTAGTGAATAATTTGTTTATATTGTTTGACTTCTGAGATCGACTTTCATATAGAAATAATATGATTTTAAAGTGGACTTTCTCAGCATTTTCGCTTTCCTCTCTATAGCAAAAGGGCGCTAACCAAAAATTCAACTAGCCCACCAATGTCAAGCACTGAAACACAACTTTTCAGCAAGCTACAGACTTTCACGTGTGTACACAAGCTGTGATGCATACACACCATTTCAGTTTGGACTGGCAGATAGTGTAGGCATAGTGAAGGCCATAGAAGTGGGAGATTGACTTGACTCTTTAGTCAAGATTTTTTCTAGCATTCACTAAACAAAACTGAAAACATCCACTTTGATCCATATTTTTTCAATATTTCTCAGAGATTAAAACAACCAATTGTTTGCTCTTACCATGGAGCATCAAAGTATATGCTGTTATTTAGTGCAGTGAGACTATTGCTGAGAAATGAAAGTCTCAAGGTAGTGTGTGATTATGACCTAGGTTTTTGAAGGTGTTAATATGTATGAGCTAATAGATTTTTTACAAAACTATTCAAGTACTTACCCACCTAAGTGCTTACACATCTGAAACCCCACTAAAGAGCTATCTGCATGTAACATTGCTTACACATTCTTGTAAGAGTCGACCATCCTTTAAAGAGAAGTTTTTGGGACAGTCATCATGAAACCATTTGTATTCCTCTAGTTTTATTAAAAGTTACGTTATTCTATGAGGTAGCAAATATTAATGTATCACACAAACAGTTA
Organism: Ramphastos sulfuratus; assembly: GCA_013399055.1. Lineage (NCBI taxonomy): Eukaryota > Metazoa > Chordata > Aves > Piciformes > Ramphastidae > Ramphastos > Ramphastos sulfuratus. The sequence continues at coordinate 55,087 of WBNM01026934.1, forward strand.
AATACTCTAAACACTTTCTAGCAAATAGTTCGAGGTTTGTAGAGTATTAAGTAGCTTATGGATAACCCATACGCTCGACTGACTTACATGAAAGCTTTCTCAGAAGTATTTTAGAGATATCTGACAGAGAGAGAAAAAGACATTTTTTGGACTATTTCCTAGGAGTTGTCCTCCCAGCTCTGCAAGACATTAATTAGAGTTCCTCAAATCAGGGTGTTGGTTTTGGGATTTTTTTGTTGTTTTGGGTTTGCTGGCTTTCTTTTCCAACGTAAACTATGTTTTCCCTTCACCAAGGTTACCTCCTGTATTTTGCAAAATAAAGCATGTAAATGCCTACTTTAGAAACTGGAACAGGGAATTAAAATGATATTCAAAAGGAGCTGAATTAATCTAAAACTAAAGTACATTGTCAACCACCTCCACTTGCTCCAGGCACTGATGCCATGATTAGCTATGCAAGAAGCTACCTGCTGGTTTAGAATTATATGAAGTCACCTCAGGGTATATACAAGCTTCTCACGCACAAGATACTGACAGTTGTTTTTTTTGTGTTTTTTTTTCACTTGGCTTGAAACAAAGTTGTTGCTACATCCAAGTACTATATCATAGATTGTTATTTCACAAGCTGTCATTAAGGTAGCTCTCCTTATTCTCACCAAACAATTAGTCTGCAAACAGTAATGGTTTGTTCCAAATACCCTCAAAGACTACAAGACCTCTAGCATTTTTCAGGTAACTTCTCATCTGAATTATGAATGTGCACTGTTTTTTTAATAATAGAAAATTGGTATGGGGGGGGAAGTATTATAATTTATGTTTACAAAGAAACTTAAACTAGGCAGTAGTGGCAGGAGAGAGGAGACATCATGGTGCAAAGATTCCTGATAACAAAACTGCCTGTGAATCTGTGTAATGTGTACACACAGGAGTTTGGAGCTGAAGTTGTTTTACCTGGACTGGTCGACTTTCTTCTGAGAATCGATGTCTTGTTTTATTTGTTTATTGTCAGTTACTGTTTCCACAAAAAAACAAATCCTGGAAGCAGTACGTATTATATACATAGGAACATATAAAGTTAAGCTCTCTCAAGATGAACTGCATAAATTATATTTATTCTGTTTAAAAACAGTGAAAATACTTCAGTTAGAAGACACTTGACCTACGTTGTATAGTCTTTTTTGCACATTTTTCCTGATACTTGGTTGTCACCAACTTGCACCACACAAGGAAAGGATGAGCAGTTCCAATTAGCTCAGATGCTTTGTACTTATCCTTATGCAAATGCATTGATAAAACACAGCATGGGCAATCAGCTCTTTGCACTTCCGTGTTAAGGTTTCTTCTAGACTGAAGTCAACAAACTCTACTGCATTTTGCAGCTTTTCTCTGATGTGAACAAACAGTTCTTTAAAAAGATGGTTCAATAATTGCATACTTCATTATTCAAGATTTAGTTTGGATCAACTGATTCATTGCCACTTGCAGTCTAACCAGATCTTCATTGCATTTAAAAAAAAAAAATTTAAAAAAGTTAAGCCTAACAATCAGTCTTCACTCTGATCTTCCCAAGCTTGTGTGCTTACTTACTCACTCCTCCTGAAATGCCTCCATAGAACCCTCCTCATCCTGGTACTTTTACATTTGCAGATGGCACTCATGATATTTACATGTGTTTGCATGTCAGGAATCCCTGCTTGGCACAGCACAGCATGAGATGCCTGTTAATAATTCTACCAGGGAAGATGGGAATAGATGCTGTCAGCACCAGTTCGGAGTAATCCGCACCTTTGAAAATGAAACCATTTATATTTAGATAGATAAATATAGACTGAAGAATCTAAATTTAATTCTTGGGTTGAAAATGTTGACCTCAATGAACAGACCTCTCTGGCAAAAGCTGCATAGGAATGGTATTATTAAATAGTTGAAGAGGATGATCTGAACTCTTTGCTGCATTCATCTCCTGGTATGAGTTTGTGACCCTTAAGAAAACACTTCCTTGAAAGTTGCCTTGATCTTAGATAGGGCACAGGATTTACATAGTAACAAAATTTTCAACCAAAATACAGTCCCTCAGTAATTAAACAACAACTAACCAACTAAAAGGCGGGTTTATAACTGAGGAGCTGTAAGAGGTACTGTCGCCAGGACCATGTAACCGCACTGTGGGAGATTCTTGCACAGAAGTGTGCAAAGAGCTCTGAAGAGATGAGATGTCACATATAGAAGTAGGCCTACTGATACACATATGTACATAAGTAGACAGTCTTCCTGTCTCAAAGAGCTTATACTGTAATCACAGACAAGAGGTAACATCAGAAACCCACAAAAAAAGGAAATAGAGGGAACGAGGAAGAACGGAAAATAGTTACCCTACTGCTAATGTATTTACTGCTTCAGCTGAGATTTCACACTGTATGTTATTCAAAAATATACCGGTTAGCGACTTCAAAGCACACGGAAGTCAACATAAAGGCTCCTATTTGTCTGCCACAGAGATTCAAGCAGCCTTTGAAAATACTTGGCTACCTGCTTTGTGTCAGATGATGTTAACCAACGCAAAATGTCATTCACTGGAACAAAAAATCTGCACGGATAGCTTTTCTATTTCTTCCATATTTTGCTGTCAGCTTGTCATATGCAAATTGCTTCACAACAATAAACAGATCATGGTAGGTTTGATTAATATCAGGTTTTATTTCGGCAGTTGCAACCCTTAATTACCTGTCTGACTAATGACAAGAAGTGATGTGGTTCTTATCTAATAGACAAAGGTATCAAGTTCATTAAAGTTCATCAAATATAAAACTAGGAAAAAAAACATGCTGCAGCTTTTCTAGAAGTCTCATAAGAGCAAAGTTCTCCAGTATGACTCTTCTTTTTTCTTGTCATGCTATAAAACTCAAGCTGCATTAAACAAGAAGGGGAAATGAAAAATAGTTGGAAGAGTATTTCAAGTTGCTCCCATCTTAAAGTTATTTGTTCTTCCCAAAACAATATTTAGTAGCTTCCTTAGTGGGTGTTTTCTGTTATGATTTAAAATTGTATCTCATAAATCCCTTGAAGAATTATCCTAAAAATACAGGGTGAAACACAGGCCTATTGAAGTCAATGCCAAAATCCCCATTGACTGCAGCAGAGCCAGGATTCCACCCACATTAAGATTCAAAACAAGAACTTACAAAATGTCCTTTTTTTGTAAACATTTAATACCATTGTTCAATGCCCAGTTCCTCAGTGGTTTTAGTCTTCACTTTACCTTGTCTTTGAATGAGGTATTAAGTCCTATCTCAACTTAGAAACCACACTTGAGTGTGCAATTTATGCATTTATGCTCATATTTGCAGAAGTATTCACAGTGCCCTTACACGATATCTAGGAAGAAATGCAGTAGGTACTCTTATTTCTTACATTTGTGTATACAAATATTTTGCTGCTACTATTTGCATGTATATTTAAAAGCTTGATTAAGGCAATCAAAAATATCTACTTGTAAATTACTTCAGTGATAGCTATTTGCCTTAGAGAAAAAGCACGATTTCTGTAACACAAGAGTCTTTCTGAAACATACTATGTCTGGAATTGTAAGTGTTTGGCATTCAGATGACATTTTAATAATTCAATGTTAATATCCAGGAAATAATAAAGTTGTTATAATTAATACACAGAAATCTTGCTTGTGAAGTTCATGGATCTGCTACATATGCATTGTATCCAAATCAAGGCTAAAAAGCAAAGAAATTAAGGCATAAGTTACATGAAAGCACGCAGAGTCTGTTTTTGCTTTCAAAGCTTGTTTATTACTGTCAAGCACCACACTGAGCGCTCCTAATGGAGCTTCATTAAGAGCACCAAACTCCTGCCACCCATTTAACTACTTTTCTCAAGTAGTCATTTAACCACTTTGCTCTGGAAACACAAAAGCTGCAGGATGAATATAGGGATTCACTTGCATTGAGAGACAGCCACCTGCAAAACGCAAAAACAGAATAGGAGGGAGAAGAAATCTCACACCAATACAGTGGATGGGTGAACATGGCAGGATGGGCACATCTGTCTCCAGTACTGACAGGCAACTTGAGACTGTGGGTGCCTCCATCCAGAGAGTTTCAGATTTGAGGGTCTGATCTCCATTAATGAGAAATAAATAACCAAGGTTGCCATACAATTCAGTCCTGTCTGCAAATTTTTAATGAGATAAAGAATTGCAAAGAAAATTTATAATTAATTCACTGTTTTCATTCTAGCTCTTTGTATTTGCTTCCCAGATGAAAATGATAATAGAATGATATGGTCTCACCTAACTCTCTCTAGCTTTAGGGTATTAGATGACTTGTTCTCACACAAGGAAATATTAATACTACTCATTAGCAACAGACTGACTTTCTACCAGCTTATAATAACTCAGACAGGCAAGAGTTGGTTCTACTGTGGCCTAGGCAGAGCTTATTCAACACATCTAGAACATGTGTCTGTGAGTCTACTTTTCAGGAAGAAGAAAAAAAAGAACCTTTAACTCTGAACTGCTCCGACACAGTCCTGGGTATCTCGAAAAGGGAAGCAGCTTGTCAGCATCTTTAGCAGAGTGAAAATGACTCGATGACACCCAGGGGTACATAGCCTGCCACTCATCTAAAGTTTGCAAGAAATAAAGGTAGGATAACTGCTTTCAGTTCTAGGTGGCATCGTGTTCTGAGTTAACCCAAATTCTGCATCTGACCAAACTTCACTCTTGCAGATGCAGTGCAGAAGGTGGTAATTTTCTAGAGAACTATAAAAACCTTCTACCTTTTATGGTTGGCTCACTCACAATACCCTATATTGTCTTTCCCTGGACAGTTAGGAGAATCACCATAGCTTTATGTCCTCAAGGTGAGAAAGAGGCTGCAGCACATTCCTTGCAGATTAGAAATGACTTGTTCCTGTGACCTTTCAAGGCTAAGTCTGCTGAATTTTTTTTAAGTGGAGTAGTCCCCTTATTAATTCTGGCATTTCCTCTAAGTAGACCTGTAATCACAACTTCCTTGTTTCAGACTTGACGGTGCTGTTTCTGACCTATAAAACTCCTGAAAGGCTTAACAAGTGTTTACCTCGAGGATTACCTCTTTTCCTTGTTCTGTGCTGCTGCAGATGAAAAGACAGCTAAAATAATACTTCCAGAAGACAAGAAGCTGTTGGTGTACCATGGAGATGAAACAAGTTTGGTTGGATATCTGGAGGATATTACTTTGCTGTTAATAAGGCCTGAACTGTACTTTTAAGGATATGTGCAAGGTACCTGAATCACATTAGAGGGAAATGAGATATTTATGATACCACTGTTGGACTCACTAACTCCAGTGCAATGCAGAATGTGGGGCACTGTAAACAAGCAGCAAAATGGCATGCACCCCATGTGCAGTTAACTACTTGGGAAGACGTTACAGAGCCTTCCAGTAGGTTTCACACACTGTCTGTTCTCGTCTGCTGCTCTCTCCCAGTAGCAAAGTACCATCCCCTTTTATACTTTATATTTCCAGGTCCACCCCTTAGAGGCTGAGTTAGTTACAGCAAGTTTCTTGCTGACCCACAAGTATTTCTGAGGGTACTTGATACCTGTAGCAGTTGGATAACACTGGCTCAATTGTGCCCAGAAGAAAACATCACCAAGACTGTCAGTCCCTTCTTTCCTCCTTGGGTGCTTCCCTTTTCTCCTCTGGATATCTGGTCACATGAAATCATGGTAGCCAACATGAAGGCAGCTACAGATACAGGTATGATAGTTTTAGTCTCTCTCTGTGTAGGAGACAAATTAATTCGGTCCTCTCTACTGAAGATAACCTAGATCCTTTCCCTAGAAATATTTGAAACAGGTTTTGTGGAGCTTGCACTAGCACTTTCAGTAGTACTTTACAAGTACTTCAAGATTCCCTATACTCACAAGTCACATGTAAGATCCTGTAGTTCCAGTCACAGTGAGATGGTACCTTCTCTCCCTTAGTTATAGGATAGCTATAGCTCTGCTTATGCAGTCATTTAAAACTGTTTAAAGGAGTAATTGATAGGAATGTGTTTTCCTGTCAAAACCATGATTTCTCTTTCTTAGTAATCCTTTGGCATTGTCAAGGGAAACAACATGTAGTAAAACATTGTTCGAGGTAAATGTGAGGACTGGATGATGTCTAGTCATGGGACTGATGTACAGGAATATAATAGAAGTAAACAGTCTAATGAGCTTCATCACTTGTTCAGGACTTGTTCAGGGCACTTGAAGATAAAGAGCTACTTCGTCCATAAAGGCAGACTGTTGAGATTGTGCTCCCTGTCCGGAAGTCCACACTTCACAGCACAAACCAAAGCCGATTTGGGCTTGAGGGATTTTTTTTTTTTTTTTTTTTTTTGGAGGAAAGCCTTGAGCCTGGNTGCTTACAGCTGCCAAAGTCCCACCACCAGGGGACAGAGAAGACTATCGCTCTTCCTTTTGTCACCACCTACTGAGCTGCCTGCCAGCCAGGGACTCTGCACAATAGGAGTAAGATGAGGAAAGGACACACAGAGGCTAACTCTCAGTGGCTAAAGCTCAGGTAAACATACCAGAGCTGCTCATTAGCTCAGGCAAAGCTAGCAATGTAGCTGTGGCAACAAAGAACTTGGGGCAAGGTGCAAAGGCTGATTAAAAAGCTGACAAAATACTTGGGTAGTTAGCTCATGCTGTGTTGTGTGCCATAATGGCATGGTTGCTATTAGTACCTGGAGAAGGAGGCACAGATCGAAGCTGACAGAGGGCCAACTGCACAAGCTGAAATCATTCCATGAAACTACTCAAGACAACAAAGTCTCAGTTAGAAATGCTTGGTGGGGATGGAATAGCTCAGTTACCAGAAGATGCTACTTTTACCTTATACGCTGTACACTCAGAAGTCCACTGCACTCAGCAGAAGAGTATCTAAGAGATAGCAATATAGTACAAGGGCTTGCATGCTAAAGGTACTTGTGTCCCTCTAGTAGGGACTTTGTTCCACTGGACTTTTCCTCCTGGCTTTCTGGAAGATCAGAAAAGGTAAACATATTTCTCAGTCCTCATTTTGTCTGTCAATATTACCCACGGGAGTTAGAAACCCCCTTACATCATCTTAAATGCTCGTTGCCTTCAGAGGAATCTCCTGTGTCTAAGCAAAGCTCAGCTGTGTAGACCATGGCCAGACTGATTGTGTTTCACAACACACAGTTCAAGTTGGAGGGGAAACAAAGCAGAGTACATGCGTTCCCATACTACCCACTGCCTCTAATAGAGATGGTATTTCAGAAACAGAATGAAAATACCAACATTTTAAAACAGTGGTAAGTGCAGTTGGACCTTAAACCTGCATTCTGACATCCACGGTGCTTTATTAGCTTCAATATCAGAGCTGACATGGAGTCGCAGCCTCTGCTAGCAGACAGACATGAAGGCTGATAAGAGAACTGGGGCTATCTCTAAATCAGGACAGTGGCCTCAGGCCCACCTTGGGAATAAAAAGCTCCATTTTTACAGCACCAAAGCCCCCATCCTCAAAGACATTTAGATGCTAAGTTACCACTGACCTCTCTTCAATGTTTCAGGCTTCAAATTTCAGCATTTTGGAACCAAGTGCATAAACATGTTCCTCAGGTCTTTCTAAAATCAACAATTATCTTCCATTTGTTTCCAGCTTATAACTTATATCAAACAGTGATGACAGAATTCAAGGCAGAGTATTTGACAGGTATGAATAACATCACATTTGCTTTGTGTTTCTGGGTGAAAATCCAACAAGAACAACTTGCATCAAATTGTTTTGCTGTATTGCAGTCTTTGGTCATACTCCCTGTGACTGCTGAAATTAATTGCACCTAAAAATGCTAAAGCCATAAGTGGATTACAGGAAACATGCAAATCTAAATTGGACTCACATTTACAGATATAGATTGATAGAAAAGTGGATATTTGATCTACAGAATGAAGAAAGCATTTCATTCTATTTGCTTTTCTAAACAGTTTCTAATTTAAATAAGACTTTGTCTGTCCTTGTTTTCCTCGATATTCTGGACTCAAGATGCCTTATGAATCATGTTTCCATAGCACAGAATTGTTGACAAATATAAAAAACATAAAAGATCACCAAGTTTCATAACTTGTAAAAATTAACAGTAAATACGTATTATGTAAATAATGAAATAACCTGCAAGTGGTGTAGTGCTTTGAATAATAATTTGTATATATTTAATGTTATAAGTAATATATACATTTTTTTTTGAGGGATTTCAAAATCGTCGTGGATAGTTAATTTCAAAAGTTTGTAGAGATATAATGGTGCAGAGTACCTCAGAACATAAAATGTCTTGTTATTCTGATCTTGTCAGTTCATATACACTGATCATGTGGATAGGTATAATATTACATGTAATGGAGAATGAGAAATTTGCTGAAATCCATGCTGGAGGAGGGGGGAATGCCAATTTTCAGGAAGCATCTGCTAACTATTGAATAGGAATGCCTGAAATATTGTTTAAAAGGAAGAAGTGTTGTTCTAATTTTAAAAAGTATATCTTGATTCCTGACTAAACCAAAGCTGCAGTACTTAAATGGAAGATCACCCAAAACCTTTTGCTTGCCCACTGGCCAATCAGTTGTCCATGAATATTTTTGGCATTCAGTAGTTTAAATTAAAACCACTGTGCTCTATTTCATCACGATCTTTTCGATACGCGATTCCAGACACTGTAAGGTTTGAATGACAGAGCCACATCGCAGTTTTTAATTCCAAGTGTAACCTGCAGAGAGGCGCAAGTGTGTGAGCAAGAGCATTCCAACTGTGTCTAGAGTATCTGGACTGCCAGACTTCACCACCCCACCACCCCCACCACCCCCCCTCAGTAAACAGCCTGTTGCAAACCTAAAAATAGCTGAACATGTGCAGAACCTGATGCAGCAGCTTTTGGAACCAGGATTCCTGAGCAGCAGGACAAATAGAAACATTAGGAGGTCAATGAATTATTATTTTAGCTGATTTTCAATTTAGGTTTTTCTTCATTGCTGTCTAGCTAGTTATTACACTACAAATACTATTCTGAGTAAGGACATTATTTAAAGGGTTCCAGAACACGTTTTAATTTTTTTTTTTTTAACCCAGTCTTTTCCAGCCAAACAGCGAAAGGTAATTTTAATTAACTTTTCCCCCACCTAAATATTAGCAAAACTATCATTACAGAGCAGGTCTACACATCAGGACATTGCTCTTGGAAAGCTGCATTCTGCTTAGTTCAGGAGTAGAAAGATTCAGATCTTTTCCTCTCAGTCTTGTGAACTGGTCTCTCAGCATCTAAGAATATCTCAGTTTTGGGGTCTCCGGAAATTGTTCCTTGAATTTTGAAGAACTCTCTTAGCATATAAGGAATTGGTTTGTTCTCCTGACATGTTTTGGGTTGCATTAAAGTCTTCCAGGAAAGGGAAAGAGGGGAAAAAAAAAAAGAAAAGAAAAAAAAAAAAGAGGGAAAAACAATAGGCAAATAGCCACAGACCATCTTAAATATTATTCCCTTGCAATAGTTGGCCTAAGATTATAGCATACATGGCTTCCATAGGACATGGAAATAAACAAAGTGTTCTGACATACAAGGGAAATGTTGAGAACGCTGCTATCAGTGTGTGCAAAGTGTGTACACCTTTAAGCACCTATGAAATGTTGAAGGCCTCCTCAAGAAATTATTTTCCATAGCACTACACTTCCTCAGTAAAGGCCTCAGTAACAGTAGGTCTTTTCCCTCAGTGCTACCATACAACGTGGCAACCAGAACAAAGTGATAAAAAACGGGATAGCAAACCACTCACTCATTGGCCTGGGAGGCATGTGCAAACAGTTGTATCTTTGCTGAGCTTACATGCATGTATGGTTTATCAAATCAGTGCATTCGAAATATGATTTCTGTGTAAAGCTCATGATGTTCTTTTCTGATACTTCACTGGAATTACAGTGTAAACAAGTTATGTAAAGTGTTTTGAAACCTTAAAAAAAAAGGCCTGATGCTTATATAAGCCGAGGATTTGTATTACAAATATATATGCATGCTGAAATAGCCATATTTCAGCATCTCATAGCACCTTTACTACACAGTTCATCCTTTCCAAAGAATTTCACTGCACTGATATTTTGAATGCTGCTCTATTTATACTCATCCTGCAGCAAAATACATTCAGAAACTACTTCCATGACTTCTGTACCTCTTTTGAACCTCTATTCTGGAGTGTTTGTCTTACACACATACTTAAATACAATATAACGTCCGTGGGTAGTTATTGTTGAGAGTGTGTGTACGTGAGGCATTGTGCATAGCATAGGTGGACTTTGTCAGTTGCTTTACCCCACATGGAGACAGTGACATTTTACTGTTATTGTGCAGCACAGACACTGTTACAGAATCATCTGGCAGGGTATGTCATAGAGATTTTAGTATATTCAGATGTAAATAGCAAGTGTAAAAGTTTGCAATGGATTTTCAAACATGCAAAATCTCAAACCAAAGCAGAAGCAGTATTCTTTTGTTTTATTTCTTGCAAGGAAAAGCAAAACAGTAGTTTCTCTTTACAGTGAAGGAAACCAAGGTACTACAAACAGCATTACCTCCAGTTTCACAATGGCTTATTCCTACACGATAATCTATTTTAAAACATTTACATATGCAAATATTTCTTTCACATTTATGTAACTGTAAAGACAATGGACAAATTTCAGTGCCCTTTGATACAATCATTTCTTCTTTGTAAGTCACAAATAGTCCATTTTTCTATTTTGAATGGAAATGTGGCCTGAAGCATGAAATTAATATCACTGCTCAGGGTGGGTCAAACATGAAGATTCAAATCTAGACTCATTTAAAATTTGGAGGAATTTAGCTGATTTCAAAACCAAATTGAGATGAAAAGCCAAGCTCTGATTCAGATGGATAGCGTATCCCATCAGAACAATGAATATTTCCTAAGTTCTTGTTAGCTTTTGCATGATGCTTATATTTGAAACTTCACCACAATTGGGTGCAGAACCTAATCTACCCCATACAGATTTGAGAATAATATTCTGGGCTGTTTTGTACTGTGTATGTCAGCACACTCCTTTCCCCCCATCCCCCAGATCTGCTTTACTGAAAGAAAGAGTAGACTATGAAGTTAATGTGTAGTAAAGTTTAGGATGAGATTCAAGGAAGTTGTCATGAAAGTAAATACAGGGAAGTTGTGAAATACAGCACAGAACTCTGCTATTAATTAGCAAATCGCGCTTTCTTCAGCAACTGAAAAAAATATAATGAGCAAATGGAATGTCTCCTCCCTTTTTCCTCCCTGTATACATCTCTGCCTTCTAGCAAATTGCTGTCTGACATTCAAACCATGCTACGCCTGGAATTACATAGCGCCCATACTGAACATATATTCCATGCATCGACAGACACAAGTGACACAGGAGCCACAGCACCCACAGGGGTAATGATATGCAGGAGGAGTGAGGAAAACAGACCTTCTCTCAAGTGACTCTGGGACAGGCTGAAAACCAAGCAGGTATAGGCATTTTCCTAGCAAGCTGTTCTAGCAGCATTCTGAATACTGCCTAGGCACCTGGGACCCAGTACAAGTTTGCCATCTAGGCCCACTCCCAGCTGAGGCAAGTACATAATACTTGAAGACTTCTGCCAGGAACTGCATTGCAGAACAGTGTTGGACCCAGGCCTTGTAAAAGCTTTGGCTAGCACCCTAACCACCAAAAAAAAAAAAAAATCTTTCCTCTTGTTGTGCTTTATCATTCAAATGCTAAAGAATGGCCTTGTGGTTTAGCCCCAGTCAGGATCAGAAAACAGGGAGCCAAGCACCCCAGGCAGAGGCAGGTGTAACACAAATTGTAATCGGTCGGAGGCACACCCACCTTAAATCAAAGGTACATTTCCTTCCTGGCTTCTGTTCCTGGCTTGGACCCTGTGCAAGTCACTTGAACTGTCAGCTCTTTTGTTTCCTCACCTGTAATTTTTAGGATAACAAAACTGACCTACATCCCAAGGCTACTGTGAGGTTGCACCAGTGCAAACTCACAAAGGACAGAAAGATCAATGGTCAGGAAATTGTATATAAATACACTGTACAGTTAGTGTTCATGTTACTTGCAGAGGACTCAGATATGCAAATACACACATAATCATGTAGTTTTATTGGTTCATTATGTGCCAGTGAACTAATTGCAGATTTTTGCATCATTAGTTTTAAATAATACGTTTTCCAGAGTGACTTAATTGCTCAATCAAGCACCAAATCCTGGCTGGATATAATAAATAATTTGAATCCTTTTCTCCTTCATACAAATGAGTGACTGTGGTTTTATACAGCTGAGAATCTGACTCCCAATTTTTTGTTAAATAAGGTTTCAGTCACTGCAGTTAACCACTACAAAATGTTCCAAAGCAGCTGAAAAATTAATTAAAATGAATAACCTGGACTGTTAGCCATATCTTTCCTTCCGCTTCAGAACTGCCCATGTGGCATTCCTGGATGGAGACTGGGTGATGGTAAGGGTAAGTACTCTGTGGTTATTTGGTAGAGTTGCAGCCTGGCTCCCCTCCCACTGGCAGCTCTCAGGAATTCCCAGTGCAGCTCTGACTGCTGCTGCATCACTGGTGGCATCAGCCCAGCTTTAGATGGGGCTGTGTAATTTGTTGTTTTGCTGTGCAGTCAATGTATTCCTGAGGAGCTCAACTGGGAGGAAAGTGGGAAATGTTAGTAGTGTACAAGCCAGCCAGCCCTCCAGAAAAAGAAAAAAAAAAAAAAGACATTTCTTTCCCTTGCCAAAAGTCAAAGTCTGCTATATACAAAGGATGCATTATAACTTCTCACAAAAAGGTCACAAGAACCTTTTGTTATGGAAAGTGGTGTACAGCCTAAATATAGGATCTCTCCCAGAATTCCTATAGCATGCAGATGAAATTCTCTTTATGAGTAAAGTGTGGGTTGTTACAAAGCTGTGTGATACAAAACTGAGCAGTTTGAAGAGAAGAAACCACATTTATTGTGTATGTAGCTCTATAACTGGAAGGAGATGTTCTTGTAGACATTTTAAATGCAGGAATTTTATTTCATTTGCAGATGAAATAAAAGATGAGTCAGTGACCTCTCAGCCTCTTACAGAAAATGTGTTTTGTTTGTGTTCCTTCATTGGAAGTGCAACCTGTGGCATGTACTATTGCTCAAATGGAAATATATGTGAGCTTTTGAAATAGATCATAAAAATCCATAATGTGAGGAGGTCCTGGACAGCAGTAGTCATCATGTAAAAAATCCTAAGTATAGAATTGCATCTCAATCCATTAATGTGTCAAAATACGTAAAGATTAGCTCTTAATGGCTCCTGAATCAATAATGAACACTTGAAATGTCCCTGAATACATATTCTCAAGATACTGTTTTGCAGGCTTGACAGTTCTTACCAAAAGGTGGTGGAAGCTGATTAATTACAAATAATAACTACAATCCTGTTTAGAAAGCAGCATTCATTCAATAGCACAACAAGTGCTGCCCAGAGAAATATAAGAATTTATCTTTGATATATGTTTTGTTATCATGTTCCTGAAATCTTCTCAAATCCCAGTCCTATGTAGTTGCTACTAAGAAAATCTAGAGAAGTGCCCTCAACTCAATTTATCCAAAAAAAGAAAAAGAAAAGAGGATTTGAAGAAAATAATGGAATTTCCAAACCTTATCTATCTTGGCCCAACCTAATCTAAAAAAACCTGCTTGACCTTTCAAGTACTGTTGAAAACCTGGCTGGCACCACAAAAAAAGCAAAACAATACATATTAGCTGTGCTGCCAGACATTCACTTCTAGGATGCTCTATCATTTTGACATAGCAGATCTTAAAATGGGAAATTAATGTCAATTTTAACATCAGAAAACAGAGCCAGCATTTTACATGGAATAACTTCTAACTTCTCAGAAACAGAACAGTCTTTATTTACTGGTGTGTTTTCTATTACTCTCTCAAGAATTATTCCAGCAACACCCTTGCTGTAAGTGTGCAGGTCATTGCTAATAAAGATCATTAGAAGAAAAGCAACATTTGACTTTCAGCTCATGTTACTGCTTGCATGAGGTGGGATGGCAATTGCTTCTACCATAAACACACAGCATTTGCAGAAGGCACATGTCTCCCTTTTTTTATTCATATATATTTATACACATCCATATGTATGCACATACACATTTAAGTTGTGTCAGATCTCTGAGGGAAAAACTGAACAAAACCAAAGGGGAAAAAAATGGAAAGGATATATTTGTAAATTGCTATACTAGTCACGCTAGGCAGAAAACTATACAAAAGCCATACTGAAAAAAAGATATTACTATGAAGATTGTGTCCTGGACACCAGTTGTGAAATCTCATTGTTTGTTCATCCTGCATTGCTTGAAATGGTGCACAGTGGTGATGCCAGTGATTCTGACATTATCTGACTTGAACCAAGAAAAGAAACTAATAATGTCACCAACAACTGCAGAGGCATTTTTAAAAAAAATACCTGTTGCTGGAGGCCACAATTCTGGTGGGGTGAGATTCCTCTCTTTATTTTTGCCATTTAAAACTGAATTGTCTTATCTAAACTTGTCACCTCAGTTCTCTTTGGGGAAGTGGCAATTCATCTTATTCTACTATAATTGTCTAAGATAGGTAGATGAGCTGCCCTTTGTAGGCATTTCATTCTTTCTATTGACTGCAGAAAGCTAAGATAAATTATTTAGATTTGGTCTTTAATTTTTAGGTGATAAATGGTCAGTGAGACAAATACCACCTGGCTCCCATGGGAAAAAGAGATTCATCTCTCACTGCAAGGCCAGTGGAAGGAATGAGCAATCCACAACCTGGAGGCTATGGTGTAGAATTTGGTTTCTTTGCCATCAAGTCTGGAGTCAAGGAAAATCTCAGAAACAAAAGACATGCCCTTATTCAGTCATCAAGGGAAAAGATTTTGAATTTCTGATGCCATTGCTGCCACTGAATTACTCTGGGTTGGTTTTTTGAGGTTTTTTCCCCTAATGACAAAGAATGTCAAAGAACTTTCTTTCTCAAGGGTTCTAACAGTAGGTCCTAGAGTGCTGCTAAGTCATAGGTACTGCAGATCTGTTTCCAAACACCTTTTCTGCAACAGACATTGGTCTTCTAGTGAATGTAATATATAGGTTATGTGGAAGGGAGATATCCACTAATAATCAATAAGTTATTAATTAAGCCCCCTTCACAGAGTCTCCCTTTGATCCTGCACCCCTTGAACCTTGCAGTTGCTGTTGACCAAGAGCAATTTGTGGAGAGATGAGTGAAACTTTGATGTAGATAACTGACCTTTTCACAGGTAGGGAAGGCCATGGGGGATCACAAGCTCTTGCTGACTCACTCCAACACAGCTCAGGAAAAGGATTCAATGTGACCATGTGGAAGTTTGAAGAGGCTTCACCATCACTTGTAACTCCTATAAATTCAATCCGAGCTACTCTGGCTACCTATATGGGCTTCCAGGCAAAGTTATCCAATTTCCCAAACTTCTTACGACATTACCAGGCAATGGTAATGGAAATGAGCATTGCATCTCAGGCTGCACACAGGCCCGAAGGAGGGAGACATGCATGCTAATTTGTTTCACAGCCAGATTAATTAACAGGACTGCCACAGTGTCCAAGGGTTGAGAACTGATCTAATCAGCTTGGCATGCATGTTTATGCCATCACCCTTCATTGAATTAATCCCCTTAAAACAGGTGTCAAAAATCATTAACAGAAAGAGGTAACCCTATTGTGATGGGTAGCTAAAAGATTTAGGTAATGTGAGTAAACTAACCAGAAATTACTGGTGACATTATTAGAGCCAGCAACGGTGCTCTTGTGGCCAGGAGGGCCAATGCCATTCTGGGGTGTATTAAAAGGAGTGTGGTCAGTAGATTGAGAGAGGTTCTCCTGCTCCTCTACTCTGCTGTGGTGAGGCTGAATCTGGAGTACTGTGTCCAGTTCTGGGCCCCTCAGTTCAAGAGGGACATAGAACTGCTTCAGAGAGTCCAGTGCAGAGCCACAAAGATGATGAAGGGAATGGAACATCTCTCTTATGAGGAGAGACTGAGGGAACTGGGGCACTTTAGCTTGGAGGAGACTGAGAGGTGACCTCCTTAATGTTTATAAACAGTGCAAGGACGATGGAGCCAGCCTCTGCTCAGCGATGCCCAATGACAGGACAAGTGGCAATGAGTGGAAGCTGAAGAATAAGAAGTTTCATTTAAACATGAGGAGGAATTTTTTCACTGTGAGGGTGACAGAATACTCAAACCAGCTGCCCTGGGGGGTTGTGGAGTCTCCCTCTCTGGAGATATTCAAAACCCACCTGGACATGTTCCTGTGTAATCTTCTCTAGGTGATCCTGCTCTGGCATAGGGGTTGGAGTGGATGATCTTTCCAGGTCCCTTCCAGTCCCTGACATTCTGTGATTTTCTTTGGTAAAATTCTCAAAATACATCCAGTGGAAAGTAACATAAGCTGAACTAATACACTGGTTTCTCTATCTGATACTCTCCCAATCCCATTTCAAAATGTTAACCCAGCTGACAGCTGTGGAAATTCTGCCATTTTGTTATGGTTAATGAAAAACTGATGATGATCACAACCATCTCTTTATTGTTTTCTTGTTAAGACCTGTTTATGACAAATACTGACTGTTATTTCCTACACTCAAGAGGATTCAGGGGAAAAAAAGGAGAGCAAGCCTGCACGCTGTTCTAATCCTCTTCTGCCAGCCATCTCCTAGTGTTGCTTCCGCTACCTTTCCTGACTTTGTGAATACTCTTGTCTATGTTCAGGCTTACATCTCCTGTAAAGAAAGACTGAGAGAACCGGGACTGTTTAGTCTTGAGAAGAGAAGGCTGAGAGGGGATATTATCAGCATCTATAAATACAAGATGAAGGTGATAGTCTCTTTTCAGTGGTGCCCAGTGATAGGACAAGGAACAATGGGTACAAGCTGGAACACAAGAGGTTCCACCTCAACACAAAGAGACGCTTCTTTAAGCTGAATGATGGAACACAGAAGCAGGCTGCCCAGAGAGGTTGTGGGGTCTTTCACTGTAGACTTTCAAAACCCACAAAGATGTGTTCCTGCCCCAGCTGATCCTGCTTTGACAAGGGTGTTGGACTTGATCTCCGAGGATCCCTTTCAACCCCTAACTTTCTGTGGTTCTGTGATCTGTGACTAAACTATAGCAGTTACTCTATTATCTGCTGACTCCTCCCCAGCAGAGAAAGGAAATCAGGAAAAGGAAAAAGACCCACAGGTTGAAATGAAAACAGACCTAATTAAATAGCCAGACTAGTACCAATGTCAATATATGAAATATAAAGTGCAGCAGACACAATATCCAGCAAGGCAGTCCTCAAAAGCAGCAGAGGAAAGAAAAGTAAGGTGAGGAGAAACCCAGGCTGGAAACTCCCCTTTGCTGCAAACTTCCTCTTTATACTGAGTCTGATTCTCATGGTATAGGATGTACCTGTGAGCCGACTCAGGTCAGCTGTCCTGGCTGACTCAGAACTGCCAATGGCCTGCAGCCCATGGCCAGCCTGTGATTTTATCCCAGCAAAACCAGGACAACTTTGCCTCTCTGTGGGATTTCTTACACTGCTACACACAGATGCACTGCACTAATCTCCTTGGCCTCAAGGCATGGTTTCATGATACAAGATGGCAAAGGCCAGCCTTACTCTGTGCTTGCTCTTAGCTACAGAGAGCAGCAGAAGGATGTTAGGGTGACTGCACTGTTTAAAATCTAAGTAGCACCTGTGTTGTGTAGTAGTCTGTTGTGCACTGCAGACATAGTCAGCTAAGCTTTCCATCACACATGAGCAACTTGGTAGTGGACTTACTCTGGCTGAAGATCTGTGCTATTTCAGGTATACACCTCCCATAAAAAGGCTCAATTGTGTCTTAAAATCATCCTGAGTCAAAGAGATACTAAATAATACTGGTAGGGGCTAGCTTACTAAATAAAAAATTACTGTAGTGCATTGATAGAGTCCATATCCAATCAAGATGTCACTTATAAATCTCTATTCTTCACAGAATCACAGACAACATCCATTTGGAAGAGACCTCAAAGACAATCCAGTGCAACCTTCGACCCATCACTGAAGGGTCAGTACTAAACCATGTCCCTAGGCACCAGGCCCACGCATTGCTTAAACACCTCCAGGGTTGATGATTCCACCACTGCCCAGGGCAGATCATTCCAACGTGTGATAACCCTCTCTGTGAAGAAATATTTCCTAGCATCCATCCTGAACCTCCCCTGATGCAGCTTGAAGCATATGGTTTCCCCTAGTCCGGTTGCTTGCCACCAAGGAGAAAAGGCTGATCCCCTCCTCTCTCTAATGTCTCTTCAGGTAGTTGTAGAGAGTGATGAAGTCTCCTGTCAGACTCCTATTCTCCAGACTCAACAACCCCAGCTCCCTCAGGTGCTCCTTGTAGGCCATGTGCTCCAGTCCCTCTACAATCCTCATCACCCTTCTCTGAACACACTCCAGAATCTTGACGTCCTTCAAAGCAATTAAAAAAAAAAAATCCTGTAAAAATCTACTGCAATGAAATTGCACCAAATTCTTGACTATCTTTGTTTATGCAAAAAAAAGTAAAAATACTTGAGCTTGATATCTTAATCTCTGTTTTACTTTTTTTTTTTTGGGTTTTTTGTTTTGTTTTGTTTTTTTTCCTTGTTCTGGAATGTAGATTTTAGATATTAAGTATTCCATAAATCTAAAACCAAGCTGCTGAGAAATAATCCATGAAAAGCAAATGTTGTAAGAAACACAAAAGCTTGTTTCTCTGTCTAGTTAAGACATTTCTAGTCACATCAAAATGGTTTGTCCTAAACAAAGCAATATTTGCTTGCATTAGTCAATTGTACTCTAGATTTTTGATTTATGACTGTACCCTTGTGGCATGAAATGCTGCAGGTATCTGCTTTAAATGTTTTCCTTTTGAAGAAGACACTTATTCCATGGGACAGGAAAAATGCATTTGTATTAAGCATATAATAAATTATTTAAATAATAAACAAAGCAAAAGTTGATTAAGCAAAAAGGAAAAAAAAAATAAAAAGAGAGAGAAGGAAATTGTGCATTCCAGACACTTTTGAATGACTGTGGGAAAACTTTGGTTATTAGTAATTCAGGACCAGTGTATCTCTCTGACTTCGGTTACAATTGATTTTGGTACTTGAAGGGGGTATATCTACGTGGGACATATTGAAATTATATCCAAAGATAAAACAATATACAATAAATAAACCTTAAACTAAACCCTCCACACAGCCTCCCCTTGCAAGGAAGAGCCTGAACATCATGTAGCAGTGCAGGAAGGATTCAAGTGGGGGAAATCGTTTTAAGAAAGGGAGTGGCATTCACCAAAGCGATGCATACTCATGCTTGGGTTTTGCCATGTTAGGATGAATGCTTTCTTTCCCAAGAGCAATACTTAAATTTAATAAAGTATTCTTTCTTTTTAGCTTCTCTTCTGTTTATTTTGTGCTACCTTCCTCCCCAATGAATTTCACAATGCCTATACTTAACAAATAAAAAACTATGGTACTTTCCAGTAGTATCCAAAGGGCCTTTCTCTTCTCTTGTCTGTCATCGTGAATGGTTACCCTGCTCGTTAAAGTTTTCTCCCAGAATGCTGTGCTAGAAGGATCTGTGGCTGTATTCAGTATTGTTGTCCTTATGCTATGCTCTTATAAGAGATTCACATAGCTTTCATACACTAATCTTGAGCAAGCAAGTAAAACTGTATCCCACAAGTATGGCTGTGACAAATTGGGCATGTCTTAAAGCATGTTGTCAAAACTGAGTTGTTTTTTTTTTCCCTTTTTTTTCCTTTTTTTTCCTTTTTTTTTTTTTTTTAAACTCTGGGTGCTGGCCTATTTCTAAAGCTGATCTTTCAACAAAAAATTCATTGTAACTTCTGTTGTAAGTAAGTTAATCATGTTTCCAAGCTATTGGCTAACACATTTCGAAGTTCAAAATACAACAATCAGAGATTAGTAGCAGTTTCATTTGAGCTGGGTAAATGAAGATGAAAAGTGTACATTCATTGCTTGAGAGAAACTGAAGTAATGAAAATTCTAAGTAACATAAAGGGTTGCAAGTCCCTTTTTTTTGTATGTTGGGTTAATGTGAAGTGGGAACTTAGCTATAGGATAAAAAAGAAACTGTTTTTGTCATGAACTACAAAACTACTGGTTTGATAGTCTCAGGATTTAGATGGTAAAGGGCTTGTTCAGTGGATGAAATAAGGTGTTTTGAGAACAAATAGTGTTCTCTAGTGCCTCAGGAATTCAAAAGCAGATAAAAGCAGATAAGTGATCTGGAATGATCAAGCAAATTGGGCCAAAGTTGCAACAATTTATTCACAGACCACATAGGACGTTCAACATCAGGATCAATTTGACAGTAATGTCTCTGGCTTTGATAAAAGAGGAGAAGGCAGCAGAGAAAATAAAATTAAACATGGCAATATTTCAAAATGGAAAAGAGGAAAGCTGTGGGTATGGAATTTTGGAGGTGGCTTAGGTTGACCTGGTATCTTATCCTTTTAAAATTCAGTGCTTGTACAGTCTCTGGGTAGAAAAAGTATTCGCTGGTGGCAGCTCTTAGTTTTGCATGAAGTCTGTAATGAGCTATGAAAATTAGATAAATAATATGAACTTTGTCTTACTATTGTTTTTTTTCTAATCAAAACAGAAGATCCTGATTGTGTTTCCTCTCCTCCAAGATACACAATGTAAGAGGAGGGGGTTGTTTTTTCAAGAATATTTTCCCTTCCTTATCCCTTATATAAACTCTTTCTGGATCAAAACAATAGTCTTTCATTCCTGAAGTTAACTGTATATGAAATCTTCAAAGCACTCCCCTAACATAGAAAAAAAAAAAATTAAACTCTTCCCCTTGGTGGAAAGTATTTGTAAAATCAGATCAAATAGAAGTATATGACAAACGAGGTAGCAGAAGAATACACCACCTGGAGTTATAGCCTTTTGTAAGGCACCAGCATTGCTTTGTGGCTTAAATGAGTAGTGATGATGGCTGTGTGCAGCCCAAGATAAGGTGTTTGTGAAACCCTTAAAGAGAGTGAAATAATTAGAAACTCTCATACCTGATAAAGGACTTTGGGAAACTTCACCTCCACATACTCTCTCTGCCTCCTCTCTTACAAGAACCTATCTACAGGCTGTGCATCATTATAACAGCTATGAGGAAAGCATCCTGAATAACACCATCATTTAAATATCTGAAGGAACTCCTACCAAATACGAATAAAAGCATAGAAATCCTAAATGTAACAATTCACTATATTATCCAAATAACTTTGCTATCCATAAGAAAATTTTCTTTTCATTATTTGGATGTTGAAAGTCAAATGAGTTCCTGGAAGACCACAGTAAAACTTTGGCTCTATATTACAGAGACTGGCATTGCCCACCCACCACAATATGGTGAACTGCACCAGTAAGAGCATGTATGTCCTATGACATAGTGGAGCACTCGAAGGGCAGGAATAAGTCAGTACCTGAAAACAGTACAGCTCCCAGTGCAGTATGGTTAATATGGTTTTTCTTTTTAAGACTTTACATAGTTGCTCATTTCATTCATGTAGGTAATTCATATAAAAAAAAAAAAATAATGGATGTTACACTGAACAAATTGAGAGTCTCGGAGTTTCAGAAACAAATATCCATTTGAATATGTGGAAAAATTATTTTTCAAGAGATTACAAACAGTGAAAATAATTAATTCTTTATTTGTGAAAGAAAGACGGCAAGAACGGCTTTGTGTAGCTCATTTGTCTTTTGTTTGGAATATTCATAAATTCTCAAACCTGCTTAGAGTCCCCTTGCCACTTTATAGCTGCAACAAAATCAACCTACACATCTCAAACTTTCTCTTATGGCACTTCTTTCCTCAGTGTCAGGAAGGAGTGGAAAGAAGGGGAGTTAACCGGATTAATGTTTGTCTAGCTAGCAGAATGCTTGTCATCATTGATTGGGACTCTAATTTATGTGACCACATGAGAGATAGAGACCCTCAGTCAGCAATCCTCTTGCTCACTACTGGAGGGAGACTTTGGCCAAAATTCAAACCTATTATTTATTTTTGAAAATACAAATACAAGTCCCACTGGGAATTCCCTGATGAATAACAGGGTAGTCACTGAGGCGTGTAGGACCAAATAAATATAGCTAGAAAGCTGCATGCAGGCAGAGTTACCAATGAACTGCCTGATGAAAACTTGTCATATAGAAGAAAACAGGCAAACAAATTTATATTATATCTTATTAATTGCCATTTCATATTAAATAACTTTAATATTCTAGAACATTTCACAAAATTAAGCAAAGACAAAGGTTTTCTTGCTTTGAATTGAAAGATAGAAAAGAAAAAAAAAAAGTGCCTCAGGAAGCAAGCACCGAAAAGTGAAATAAACTTTGATACCAGGGCTCAGTTCCTGAGTAATATTAGATAAAGAAGGATGGATAATAGAGTCATTGAATGTTTTGGGGAAGGAAGACTGGCAAGGCTTGAGTGGTATCTTTCCATATGGGAAGAACTGAAATAAAAGCTGGTGACTGAGAGATGGAAAATGGTGTTAAGGTCTGTGAAGCATCTGGGTGCGAATGAGAGTAACTGTTCAAGGAGCGGAAGAGTCATGAAGACATTGTGCCAGAAGATATGAAGCATGCAGAATGAGTTTCATCTCACTTGACTTTAAAAATCACTTTAAAAATCTGAGTTAGTTAGTCATTCATATTCCCTTTATAGTCCATAAGTACTTCCAGAGAATGAGTCACCTGACCTAAATTAGACATCTATCTTGAGATGGGATGAATCACACACTCAGAGTGTCTATTGATATCTATTGACTATAAAAGGAACCAAGACTTGCTTAGATACAGACATCTACATTGCAGATGAATCCCATCCTGAGGCATTTTACAGAGTCGCTTGATAAACACTGGGAAAATCCATTATTTGGGTCAACCTTTGGACATAGAATATAGGCACAGAGAATCTTGTAACACCCCTCCCCTGACCCAAGTATGACTGGAAACAGGATTATTAGTCTGGGGTTTAGGATAATCCTTTCTTGAATCAAGAAGGACAAACCACAGCAAGGAATGTTACTCGATAGAAAACTGCTGTTAATGACATTAATTAGACTGAATCAAAGGCTCTGCTTAAGAGACATAAGTAAGATATGCGTTGGGCAGAGGAGAGAAAGAGCAAATAGCCTCTTTTCACTTTGGAATGTGGGATGTTGCATCTAATCAGAGACTGATATCAAAGTGTTAAAACTCTATTAAAAGCAGAATCTAAACAAATGCCTTTCTCTGCTGCTCACCCTCCCAAATTCCTTAATGGAGAGTTTAAATGAAAATAGAAGTTCAAAATAAGTTCAGTCACTCTTGAGAAGCTCTTACATCTGAACACTCTGCAATGAGAGAAATTGGTTATATATTAAGTAGAATCCTTGAGAAGTAAAATTTTAGAAAGGTGCTTCTCATGCTGGCAAAAAAACTACCACACATTTCTAATATCCCATACTTTCAAATATCATATAATTAAACTCACAGGCTACAGAATATAATATTGATTATATTGAACACAATCTGTGTTTTTAAATCTTTGGTCATTCTCTGCTCCGTGTTCTCACCTGTGCTCAGTGTCTTCAGTCGATTGAAGTGGATCAAAATTTTGATAACTACTTCTGTGAGCGCAGGATTTCACCCATTCTGTGGGCAATGCTAAATGTGCTGCATCTACAAACACAAGGCTTCCATCGGCAATAACATTTTGCCCTCTCTGCAGAAGAGTAAGTAGGGTGTCACTTTTGGCTGCCTTGGTTGGGGGCTGGAGTCTGGGAATCCTGGTGGAACCTCAGGTGTTTCTGCAAATTTCAGTAGTGTTAATAGTGAAAAAATTCTGAGTTTTACTTTATGTTCAACCTTTTCTCAGATAGATACTCTGTGTTGATGCACAGCTTCCCTACATTACGGTAAGGCTACTGCAGTATGCCCTGCCTGGGATCCTCCCTCTTCTCTGTGGAGGTAGCTGTGCTTTCACAAAGGGCTCGGCATGCTGTTTGTGGGATCTGCTGAGCTGTAAGAATCAGTTAGACAAGCTGAGCAAGGCAGGAAGAAAACCAATGCATTTGTTGAAGATATCCATGGCACAAGTTAAAATACATATATCTAAGTTAAATACTGTTTAAGCAGGTCTTGTAGAAAATACTGTGTCTACAACACAATAAGATTACATCCCTGGTGATGGTAACTCTGTTTTCCCTAATATACTGTACAGGACATTTGGGAATAAGATTCTGGCTATATTATTGATACATCAGCAGTACAAACCCAGGCAATACACAATAGGTTAAATTAAGTTGTGCTGGTTTGGGGCTAATTGGAGTATTTTAATGAAAATAATTATATTATAGGCTGTGAAAAGAAAACAATGGTGATGTCTACTNGTAAAAATCACCCTTTAAAAATCCAGAACTCCGGGGACACTAAAACACATAAAAACATGCTTGCATAATTCATTGCAAGGTTTAGTATCCCCTCCATTAGAACCAAAATAAGAAATATAAAGACAATTTTAAAACAGCCAGTAAAACATGTAAATGTACTCTGCATTCAGACTCAGTATGGAGATTCCAGTGAATCTCAGAGTGCATTTCTTAGTTTAACATTTGTTTCGCTAATTCCTCCATGTCTCCATGGATTGTATTTACTGTTCTGTTGCTAATGCATTTTAAAGCTTTAAGGCTTTTAACCTTTAATCTCCACTTATTCAAGTGAGGTTAAGTGATCTTTCTCCTTACCTTATGTCCAAAAGCAGGTCTTCAATCAAACATTCTTCTGAAACGACCACACTCACACTTAACTATATCCTCATAAGCTTCCTTTTAAAACTCAGAATCCTTTCTTAATGGTAATTCATAAGAAACATATTAAACAGCTAGTGCCAAATTCAAGAGCAAAATAAACACTGAGGGTTTTTTCCCATCCTTTCACATTTAAAGAGGGAGATACAAAGCACACTTGATTGAGACAGATGAACGGGGTGTTTCACATCAAGAATGATACTACATTTATTTGAAGTAGTAATGCAATATTGCTACTGTATTGCAATACATAGATTTTACTGAGATAAAAGCAGAGTTTGTGGGAAAAAACCAGAAAATTGGGCAGCCTTTATCAAGACAGATACGTTTTTAAACAAACCAGCTTCAGAATTGGTTTTGTCAGTGTAAGAACTGAGTTGTAATTCACTCAATGAAGACTTAAGAAAACAGCAGTGCTTTTAAACATTCGACTCGTTTTTTCCTTTGACATCCCTACTACACATTAGTTGTACCTTCTGAATGTGCCTTCATCATTTTCATGATAAGGAGGGAGACGGGGTGTTGAGCAAATACCCACACTTCAGATAAAGAAAGTTTAGAGTCGGTGTTCGGCCACCTCACAGTACAAGAAGTATCCAATACTTGAAAAATCTAAGATGCCCCTTTGGAAAAAATGACAGGTTTATATCTTTGTTCTTTCTGTGCATAGGTAAGATAGGACTCTGACAACAACAGAAAAAATAACAGGCCTGCAGAAGAGGAAGCACATAACCAAGAGGCTGTACAGCTTCTCTAATGAAAACAAAAACAAGAACAAACACTTCTAGAAATGAGATTTGCAGTGTAGCTAAATTCAATTCCAATTCACTCTTTGGCCTCTAGGTTGAAATTCCCAGCTGAGCTGCCAATTAACTATTTTGAGATTTGCCAATTACACTATCTGACCATGAAATCTCTTTTCTAAAATATTCATATCCTCCATCATTTTATTTTAAAACTATGTTTGAAAACTGAGATGAGATGGAAGTGTCATCTTAGAGAGATGCTGATATACTGTGTCATCCTACAGGGATTACCAAACACAGTGTCAGTCTTTAAATGAGTGAAAATAAATGAGAAATCCAAACATAAGGGGCTAAAAAAAATGGAGACTTTCAGTTATGGGAGACAAATTCAAAGATTCTTTTTGCCAATGGGAATTCCTCTCTTTACCTTTAGTCTCCACACAAATCATACAGCAAAATATCTTTTTAGTATCAAAAGCTCGGGATTGCTTCTTGTCTGTTTTGTTCATACTATAAAAAGTTAGGGGAAATTTGAAACTGAACTAGTTCAGTAATTTGTGGAAAGTGGAAATGCAGTTCATTCTCAGATGATGTAACAACATAGATAGCATGCTCAGGGACATTGGACACCAGCAAGCACCTTTTTCTCAGTGTCAAACAGTATGAAAAAAAACTTTTAAGGAATCTTGTGGCAAGTTTGTTCTAAGATAGTATTCTAGGATGTTTCTTTTTTTCATTTTGGTTTTAATTATAGCAATTGCCATTATAAAAGGTTCTGAGGTAAGGACTTGTGCATTCCATTCACTCACTGCCATGTTTAATTCCTATCACTGTTCAATCACTTGTTACTTTATTTTTAGGGGCAAATTTATAGCAAGCTGCTGGATCACATGTACCCAAGTATTTGAAGTATCTGCAGCTGCTAACATTGCAAGAGATCCAAGCTGCATTCCTGTCATGAATCATAGATTTGTGAGGGCAGAGCCACAAATATATATTAAAAAAATGCAGCTTACCACCGCTCACAGTCTGAAAGCCTTCCTAAAGGATCCTCCAGAATAGCTGGGGCACACATTCACCCAGGTTATGAGCTCTTTCCTTGTACGGGGCATCTTAAGTACTCATTAAGAGCTTCTGCCGAAATGTTTATTGGAGACAAACAATAGTCACCAGGTCACTGTAGGTAGAAAGGACAATTAACAACTAATAGAAAATCGTTCAGGACAAACTTCCCACCGGTTTCCACTTCCAAGAGCTGAGGCACAGTGGATTTTGCATTGTCATTGATGTAAATTCTTTCCTGCATTATTTGCTTGTGCAAACAGGACTTGGACCTATGGCTTAGGTCACTTAACTATGTATGAGAATGTCATGAAATTGCACCTATAACTTATTGGTGGTGAAACAGGTGAGACAAGAAAGCTATCATTTGGAAAATAAGTCTGTGGCAAATAGATCTACATATTGGTGAATACCTTTATATGAATGGACATGGCTATTATAGATAGATTCTCAATCATATTCTCTGTTCTGAGAATGCTAATTGCCAGGTTACTCTGAAAATATTTGGAACTAAAAACTTTCTCATCTACTATTGAGACTAGATAATAAGAATGAGAGTGCTGTTAGTCACTAGTAACTTTTTTATGATTTGGTTGTAACTTCCAATCATGAAGGGGGGGAAAATTGTCACATGACACAGATAACAACCCAACCAATACAAACAGAGCTAAACAAACAGCTCATGAACAACTTGTAGTCTGAAATTAAAATTTTCCACCACTCCTGTTTTTCTTTCATTTACAGATAGGAAAGAAGGTAGGTTCATAGATGAGTCACTAACCAGAGAGGGCTAAAAGTTCTTTGTATAATAAGATTATAATGACAACATAAGCAGGTTCATTCAGTGTGTAATAACTGCAATAACCATAACATAAAAATTGGTTAGAATCCTTTGTGCTATATAAAAAAACCTGTAAGTTTATTATATAAGGCAAGAAGTCTCAAGTCTCTCACAAAGAAGATGAGACTGTGAGATTGCAGAAAGTTCCAACTTAAATAAAAGCTATGTTTGTGAATCATTATCAGAACCTCAAGATGCATAGGTTTTATCCTTCAAAATGGCCACAAAAGCATTTGTCCTCAAGTTCTTTTTGTGTTTTCCGTATCTTATATCTCTCCATGCTCTGCTTTCCTAACCTGCAATGCCGGCTTAATGTTTCAAAGTCAATTTTCCTGCAAGTTTATTTATTTTTTTTTTAAAAAAAAAAAAAAAGCTCCATTCCCTGCTACTTTGTAAGCAGTGATCATCTTATTGCTAGCATTTGAGAGGAGATGTCTGTTAATTCTTGAAGCAGAGACAACATCCAAACGTTTTTCTCAGATAGTAAGGGAAGACCGAAGAAAGTAAAGAGGGTTTTCACAAAGTGGTATGTTGGGAAGATAAGAGTAGTGCCTGTTTTCACTGTTTAGAAGTTTCTGATGTACTTACCCATGCTCAGTGCTGAAAACAGCCCAGTTTTTACATTTATACATGTAACAAAATTCTTATGTCTGAGATTTCCCAGGATCGTGCATTTGAACAAATAGTTACCAAATAGGCAATAGTAAACCTGATGTCTGGAGCACAGTACATGATCACAGAGTTAAAAAGCCACCTGAGACAAGACTGGGAAGGAATCTATGCCTATTTTTTTTTTAAATGCCTTATCTGCATTACAGAAGAGTGGATAGCTATGAGTTAAAATAAATACCATTTCTGAGCCACTTCATGCAACTTGTCATCTGAGTTTAACTTCCCTCTAAATCAGCTATTTATGTGATCTCTTAGTGTTGGGTTTGGAGATAAGAACAAAGTGTAGAATGACTTTTGTTTTAGAATGCCTGTCTTTTTAAATTCTGGGTATTATTGTAATGTTTTATACCAGGTTTCAAAGGCACATACATCTGTTCAATGTCCATAAAATGCTATAAAATAATGACACACTGTTCATAGGTATTGTAAAAGTGCTACCTGTAAGAGAGGTTTCTGAGAACAAAACTATATAACTCTCCAATCCATACTGATCAGCAGTTCCCAGGAAATTTCCCATGTTCCATATGTGTGTGCAAATTTACACGGACACACATGGAAGCCCTGAGATTCTTCCCTGAAACCAAGGGTAAGCTGAGTGCAAACCATCTCTACCTGGAAGCTTTATGGCCCTGTTAGTATGGAGTGATCCTGAGCTAAAATATCCTCCTTGCTCAACAGTCTTTGCCATGGAGATAGGCTTTGCTGTTTAAGATCAATATGCGATTCTACAGATTTTCCTAAGGTTGTTGTTTTGGATTGGTGACAGTGCCTAAAGAAACACATGATACAATTTCCTTCTATTTCCTTATAAAAGTTTGCTCAAGTACTTGTTGAGGAATTTCAGGGTAAGCATTTTCACAGATAATCTGAAATATCTCTGATTTCTTTTCTCTTCAAAAATGTTGCAGTTAATCAAACAGCAGAAACAGCTCCATATGTTTAATCTCAATAAAATCCAAGAATGAGTTTGTGGAGAACAAAGCAAATAAAAATGTAGCTACTGCAACTATCCTAATCTAGGCTGCAGCGTTACCAAGACACAAACTCTTTTCCAGTAAGTCTGTGACATACCTATGACACCTTTTCCTCTAGCCTGGCTCAGACTTCTGGCTGCTACTACAATACAAGCTATGTTTGTCAGAAACTAAAAATCACAGAAGTCAGAGCATGTGCCTGTCTAATTCTGTAACAAAAATGTCAAATAAACTGGTTTATTACTACTACTATTTTGAAATATTTGTAAAAAGTGATAATGAAGGACTAAATTAAATCTCTTATTATGGGAAGTCACGGGAGTTTATTTTGCTGCGTATGACATTTAGTCAGATGAATGAAACATGCATTTGCATATCCCTGTTTAAGTCTTCACATTTAAAGTAAATGATCAATCAGTGCAGAAGAGATTAAAAATCAATAAAGCAAATACATTTTCCTTGTACTTTGTCCAAAGGTTATGATTTAGTTACAGTGCAACTTAAGTTATTGGTTCAGTTACAGCGTCTACAGCAGTATAACATGTTTTTATTGAGCACAAACTGTGTAGCTTGCAAAACAAAGAGAAGGTTTAAAAATGCCAAGTGGAAAAAGCAGTTCTCTGTAATGAGCTTTAGAAAACCCATTTCCCAACACTGTGTCTTGATCTGAGTGCAGAACCTGCAGGAGTAAATAACTGTCTTTCCAATGATTCTGTATAATTAAACAACAGTAATGAAACCTACATGCGAGAAACATTCATTTGCCACATGCGTTCCTCACATAGTAGTTCTGTTCCTCACAATGACATTGTTCCATACAGAATGAAGGCAAAAGAATTATATAAAACAGGAACAAATTGCAATGAAGAGGCGAAATCCACATTTTCCTCAATTTGTAAAGCAGATTTAGTGTTTCAGCTTTTAAAAAAAGTCATCTTTCAATGGAGGACATTCTTGTCCATTTGCTAAATGGAAGACTTTTAAGACCAAGCCCACTGTACCATGTAAGGATTTATGTACGGGTATACAAAAGTGTAGGTACACCAAGTGTAAAATAATCCCACCTAGAATCAGTTGTAATTCTTGGCCTGGAAAGGCTGGCTAAGGAGAAAGACAGAGGGAGAGAGATTTTGTTACCACAAGCATAAAAAAATTCTGGCACCAGTTCTTGCAACAGAACAGAGTAATGATAGTTTACATTTTTTACATTTCCAGGAAGACATATTTAGTATCCTATGGGTTTATCAGTTAAAAATATATGCCATCCATTCTTTAAATAAAATTTCTACTTCTAATAACTTCTGCTTTGACCTTGCAAAACAGACAGTATCATGATCAGTTATTGCCAAAACCTTCCCTAAATCTCCTCTAAAACGTTGCCTATTTCAATAGAAAAAAACAGGATCCAAATTTCAAGAGAGTCTTCAAACGAAGTAGTAAGTGATTGGCAGCCGTTAAAATCAGAATGCCTTGGACATGAATTTTCATCTACTCCTCACTAATGTTGGTGTCTACCAATGACAGCACTGAATATGCCTTCACTACAGCCTGAAGTGTCCCAGAAGGTTGAAATAAATCCAGCCTGAGGAAAACAGAGAGATGTGTGTGTTCCTGAGATCTGTTTCTATTCTGTAATTCCTCAGTAGAGAGTAGATTTCATGTAGTTAGCCCATCAACCAAAAGCCAGTGAAATGTCTGGAATGTCTGGGAATGATTGAATTCGGAATCACTTTCTGCCTGCTTAAGACCAAAAGATTAAACTGTTTTTCTGAGTTACTGGCGAGAGGATTCACCTAAGAGATAGGACATCCAGGTACAAATCTCCACTTCAGAATACTTTTATACCAAATAAAACAGCTGTGGCGAGAGGAACTGAAACTAAGGACCTCAGCGGAAAGTGGGTTTTTGCTAGGCATGTGGATGGCCTGGATCCAGCCTCTGCTCTCTCAGGAGAGAGCCTGTGCCACACTCACCTGGTAGAATGTTAGAGTACAGTATAAAAGAATATCCCAGATATACATTTGGCTGCATTTTTACAATGTTTATGGGATCGGGTCCATGATACCCCTAACCTGAAAAGTCTGCTTTAGCTTGAACTTAAACAGTTTCTGTACCTGTGGGGATTCAGACTTTAAACAGCTTTTACAGCTTATCACTAGTAAATATTTGGTAGGGATACTTGTTATCATATATTAGTCTTTGGTTTTGTGTGATTCTTACAGTGTTCATTCTTGTCATTAGAGAGTTGATTGAGAGCTCATCAGGGAGACTTGTTCACTTGTATGAAGTAGGGAAAAGAGAATAGGATGTCTGACAAAATTAAGTGAAGTAGCTAAATATGAGCTTCTTATAATCTCATCTCTTGGTTTAGGTCTTTGTGCAATCTGTGGTGTTTAAGTGGAAAAAGGTATCATGGTACATTGTTGAAAGCATCTTAATGAGGGCCAATCAAGTATCAAAGCAGAGAACAGAGCAACATATCCATGAATCACACAGACTGGTAGGGAAGAATGAAGACTTTGAGTAGAAAGCATACTATGCCAATGCTCTAAAAACTGGAGCCTGGGTTATGTGATTTTTCAATTTTTGTTTTTCCCCTTTCCTCCTTTATTCCTGTATTTGCAATCTGTTAAAAACAAACAAACAAACAAATAAACATACCCAAAAAACATTTCGGATCAGTTGTTTACTGTACATCTTGTATAGAGCTTGGAAGAGCACATGGAAGTTTTTTAAATCACATGCAGCACAAAGTCTGCAATAAAAACACTCAGCATTCTTGGGAGATCATCTGCCAAATCAATTAATGACACTTGGATGTGGTGGTTGAATCACCAATGTCATCTCTTTCCAGAAGATGGTATGAAAGAGACATTTAGCACTTTCTGCTGCACTCTTGGAGCAAGAAAAGAATTGTAATGGGTGTGTCTCATATATTTAAAGTGAGCAGTAAGAAACTTCTAAAAATACACTGAAAACAAAAGGCAAACTTTTGGAAAAATTAATAACAAACAAAGAAAAAAATAATATGCCTTGCATGAACTTGGCAGAGGTAAGAGAAAATGGTTATCTGCTAGAGAGTGAAAATGTAAGGAGATAAAAGTCTTTGAAAATATATCAAAAAGATCTTAAAAATTAATTCTTGGTTTATTTGGCTGCATGGTATCATAGTTTTTTGTCACATTAGTTTTTTTTAGTACAAATAAATTTTACGAAGGGATCTGTCACGTTAAAAGGTTTTGGTCATGAACCAATCTGCTAAAACAGTAGAAATTTGCTCCCTTCCACATTACCCTGAGTTAAATAAATAGCAATAATTTCTTTTCCTTTGAAAAATTACTATTATTCCGCTTTTTCAAGAGTTCCCTCATTTTTTTTCTGTATTCCAAGACATTTTTAGTTATTCTGTTGAGTCACAGGGTTGTTCTGCCAGGAGGTTCTGTTGTATAGCCAATGTATTATTCCGCAACATTAAACTTAATTTTCTTTCTGCTAGAACTTGGCCTACAATAACTTTGGCCCACTTAGTCCTAGATTTGTTCTCCCAGGTTTTAAGCACGTAACTGACGCAGGAGGTTAATAGCTTCCTGAATATGCAATAGGCAGCTTCAAAATTTAAATTGAGCTTGATTCACCACGATGCTGCCAATTCTCATTGCACTCAACACTGAGAAAACATCAACTGACTGCTTATAGAGACACATCAGTTAGGTGAGTTCAGTTCAGGTTCCAAGACCTTCAAGTCAGCACTAACCACTCATTTCTTAAAATGCACTGTATTTCACACAGATACCATAACTCATACAAAATGTCCTGGTGAAATTTTCATACAGTGGGCAAACTTGATGTTCATAATGCTATCTTTGACCTTTAAATCTCTGCACTCAGAAGTTATGGCATAAGGTATAGAGTGATGGAAAGTGTCTAGTTAGCCTGCTTACAGAAATTTTTTTGCTAAGTAAGAAGTATATTCTCCATCTCTGCAGTCTCTAAATCATGTTGGGATATGCACTAGAGGGCTGCAAAATAAGGTTTGAACAACCAGCTTCAGTTTGCAGTGTTCTGTATGCAGCATAAGTTGGAATGAAATATGCCAACATCCTTGTTATTCTTGAGTTAAATTTGGGTTTTGCTTTCCTTCCTGGTATAAGAGCATTTCACTTTTCTGTGGAGGATCATTTCCTGAAGAACTGACAGCTGATGTTCAGCTTATAGCAGCACTCTTTATTACTGTGTAGACAAGCTCAGTATATTACGGTTGCTGAGATTGTTGCAAAAACTCTTGATTTCTTCATCAAAGTGATTGGAGGTTTTTTTTCCATACAAAATTGATTGGAACATTTCCTGAACCTTCAGTGCTTCCCTTGTTCCTTACTTTGTACTTTTTTTTTTTCTTTTCTTTTCTTTTCTCCCATCATCTTCTGGCATTGTTCTTGACTAATTGTAACGGACTGATTCCTAACGTGTTGTCAATGAATTGTTTGCTGGCACATCTGACAATATTAACCAACAACTTCAGTCTCTTATAAATTCTGGTGTTTTTATACAGCAGAAAATTAATAAACAGAGTGCTAATTTAGAAAAAGAAATCTCAGCAAGATGTGTGGGATAGGACAAGGCTTACTCTATATCACATATTCTTCAAATGCAATAGTTTCTTTTCAAAGCAGCACAGCTGTTCAGCAATCAAGGACTATCTGTATCCCATATGCCAAAGCCAGATGTCAATATTGCTGTGTGTGAATTAGCAACGCACTGTTCAGAACAGTCAAACCGTATTTCAGGGGAGGACATTGTCCAGGGAACTGAAGCGGAAGAATTTCCAGCACAGCTCACTGCCAAAGTAGTAATAAATTCTTTCTTTAGGGATTAGGGAGAAGCTTTGCATTACGTGGAAAACTAACTCTTCTTTCTTAACCAATAAAGCCACAAAAACACAAACTAATAATTTAGAAAACGTTCACCTCTCTCCCCTGCCTGTGAAAGGCACAGAGTGTGAGCAGATCAGATGAAAACATCTAGTTTTTGTCAGATGAATCCCACACTCCGTGTATAGTCAAATGTGATTATGAAGGCAGAGATTTACTACCCTCCTCCCCTGCAGTGCATGCTGTATCTTCCCACTCATTCCATCTCTTTCCATGAGATATGTTCATCATATGTGTCTCTCACTCTGATCCCTTTAAACACTCTTTGCTCAGCCAGTGCTGCTGAGGGAGGTGGAAACACTCTAGTGGCAGTAACTGCACTGAAGAAGCATTGCTTTCTTGGCCACTTTACAGTTTTGTAGCAGGGGTTATCACCATTAGACCACTTAGTTGGGTGGATTTAGTAGGTCATTGACAAGTCCTCTCTCCCTTGAAGCACAACGTCTATGTCAGGGTTGGAAGGATTGACTGTTGGAGCAGAGCCCTTTTGCATTCCAGGATGACTGTAAAGATGATATGTGAAAAATGGAGTTCTATAGAAAGTTATGTTTCTTATAGACATCAATAGTTGTGATGCCATAAACCATTTTTTGCTGGGGTAAACCAAATGTTGGTAATAAGGCATAGAAGTTCCAGACAAAACTAATGAGAAATTAATATAAGTGATGCTATTTTAGCCTTCTGAAAGGCAATTATTAGGTAAAAATAGAGGGCAAAAACTTAGAATGCATGCTGAATAAAAGGAAATGCACTATTTGATTTCCTTTTTTATTGACTGAGACTCTAGGGTCCCATCACATGCTGAATACAGATCATTAGAATATAAATGCCACCCACTCTCCATACACAGTGCACCTATTCATCATTGATGAACAACTATCCTTATGCCATTAATCTTTGTACATTTACATCTGGGATTATTGCTGGCATGGAAGCTGCAAGACCCCCCAAGATGTACGAGGAGTTTCAGTAGAAAATTGTACACTAAATCATGAACGCAAGAAATTGCACAAACACATGTGAATGACCTCACATTGCAAATAGTTTGATCCAGGATGGTGTTTTTAAGCAAGAGAAATTGCTGGTTGGTTTGCATGCACGTATATCAGTGAAATACACAGAATTGGACAGCACTTTAGAAAAATTCCAATTTTCTCTCTATATATCTATTATTAATGGTTAAGAAACACATAGCTTTCACCAAAATGAAATGAGTCTGCTCTTCAGATATGAATCTAGATTCTTTTCTTTTTTCTTCTTGTTTTTCTTATATCATGCAAAGGACAGATGTAATTCATATTCTTCCTTTTCTGGAAGACACCAGATGGTTAACAGAGTGCTGCAGAAGCTGAATTCAGAGGAAAACAGATGGATACTCTTTCCAAGAACCGTGTAATGTTCCATATTTCTGTTTGAAGGTTTTTACAGCGCTTTATTCCCAACTTTTTATTGTAGTCTGACTAAAGTGGTTTTGGGATGTGATTCCATTAGAATTCCATTGTATCCTGATAAGTGTTAAAAGTACTTCAAACCTTTGCCATTTGACTGAAAATGTTAACTTCTCAGGTACCATTTTTAGTTTTATTAGCCAAAGAACAAGGAGAGTACATATTTGGCAGCACCTAGAAGAATGACATCAAAATAGATAGCAAAAAAACCCCTCAGCCTTCACTGAGTGCCACAATAATGCACATTTGAGTCAATAAGAGACTCCATCTAATAGGGTTCTAAGCTCCTGAGCAGCTTGACAGGTTAGGTCCCAACTTCAAGCATATGTTTGCATATTTCCTGAAAATCTTATCTATAACGTCGAGCACCTTAGTACCTCAACAGTTTGAGTCTACATGAATGGCAGTTCTGAGCCTTGCATGTGTTTGGGCATTCTCTGAGTAAGAAAACAAGCATTCCCAAGGGACTTAGAAAAGCCTACTTGACTTTGGAGTAAATTAATGAAATCAGTGGATAAATGGGGTGCTTCGACCCTCCTTTTGACAAGAAAATGGTTGGGATCCAGCCAACAGAAGTGAACACTGATCTGTCCTTCCTCCAGAGCTCCAGCAGCTAACCCAGAATTTGGGGAAAGGCACTTCTAATTACACGGATTTCAGGCTGCTGTACAAAGTCAGAGATTAGACATTCACAAAGACAAAGTTTACTTTTTTAAATACAGCCCAACCTTTACACAATAGTTTCTTGGTTTAAGCTGCCATGCAGGATGCAAGAAATTTGGGTGCCTCAGCTTTTTCAGCTTAAGAGAGGTCAACTTACATTCCTCCTTTCTAGAACTGCACCCTAAGCTTTATACTGTAGACCAAGTTCAGCTAGGCACTCTACTTCCCTCCGGTTAAGGCCTTGTATTTTAAACAAGATCCAGATTTAAGGCAGATCATTTCATTCCTGCTGGAAGAAGAACGAAAAACAATTTAGGAACCTATTAGTTAGGTCACTCAGCTGGGAGTGGTGAGATCTGGTTTACAGAATCACAGAAACATTCCGGTTGGAAAAGATCCTCAGAATCACTAAGCCCAACCTATAACCCTACTCTACAAGGTTCACCCTAAACCATACCCCCAAGCACCATGTCCAAATGACTTTTAAACACATCCAGGGTTGGTGACTCAACCACCTCCCTGGGCAGCCCATTCCAATGCCTGACCACTCTTGCTGGGATTTTTTTTTCCCTGTTTGATTTAGTTGTGGCAATTAATGAGGCAGTAATTATAAAAAATTTAGTTATTTTATCACCCCCACAACCCCCCCACCCCCNAGTGCACAGTGAAGCAGCTCTATGAGGCAGAGGCAGCACAACTGTTTGCAGCTTAGCTCAATTTATATTATTTGCCAGAGTGTAATGGCTCCTTTGGCCACAGAGATTCACCAATCGGAATGGCATTTGCAAAACTGACCACATTAGGTGAAACCAGGGCTTGCTTACCTTTATTTGGGCAAGACACTAACAAGTACCTAAACACCTGTGGGTACCTGTTTAGCACTTTGGGAGGGGATATAATGGCCCAAGCCTTTGTTTTCCTCCTGTCCTTGCTTTCCCCATCAGCAGAAGGGTGGGGCAAGCCAGCACATCTAATAGACCTATTAGCCTTCCAGGACATTAATATCTAGTCTAAACATACCCAGCTGCAGCTTGAGGCCATTCCCTCTTGTTCTAGCACTAATTACCTCTAAGAAAAGATCAGCAGCAACTGGGGCCCAATATTAGAGACTTCCTTTTTCTAAATCTCATGTCTACCTCATGCAAACTAGAGGTGAGGAAGAGAAACGAGGCATCTCCCCGCTCCCTTTAGAGTGCACTAAATGCAAGGTCTCAGAGCTCCAGCTAACTTACTGCTTAGCATATGAGACACTGAACCATCTTTTCAAGATGCCTAACTTTCTTACTCGTATGATGAATCTGTGTGAACACCTGATTTATCCCCTCAGCGCTGACTGGACAGAGCTCTGCACTGCAAAGATAATGTTCAAAACAGGCATTATGAAACTAGCTCTAAATCACTTTTCAAAGGTCTTGTAGAAGTGCTAAGTCCACTAAATTCACAGGGGAAAAAAAAAAGTCACCCTGAGAAGTTTCTGTTTATATGTACTTGTTTTGCCTCAGTCATTCTTGCATATACTTAATTGCTGGCAATTACTGGTGCAATCCTTTTCTAGCTGGGAGTGCTGTGTCCAGTTGCAGACACTTATATTGGCCAAGTAGTTAGGAGAAGGTATCATCATCATCATTACCATGAAGATGCACAGAAGATGTAGCAAAGGAGAAATGAGGTTGACAGTCTACATGGCAGCATGTCTGGAAGAAGGAGTCAGTTCCCAACAGCAAAGGCTGCCCTCAGATTATTCTCTTAAGGGGAAAGCGAGAAATCAAATCACTCACACGGACACAATGTTGAAGAGGACAAAGAGTAAGCCTAAAGAGAATAGCAGAGTGTAATACAGGACTGCAAAGAATACAGTATTCATTCTTTTCTCTTGCCCCCCAGTGACTTTGCTGCTCTGCCTTCTGCGCTTTATATTCTTTAGCTATTAAAGGAATTAAAAATTCAATAACACACATTAAAAACTGCATTGTTGACCCGAAGGAATGGAAAGTACTGTTGAGGCTCTGTCAACTTTCTCAGAGCAAGCACACAGAAACATTTATAATCCTGAAAGTCATTGAAAAGGAGCAAATTGTTTCCTATACATCTTTATTCTACCATCTTCAAGCTTTGTGTTAATTTTTATGCAGAAAGTCAAATTAATTCCAAATGTAATTCAACACAGCAAATCAACCTACATAGTGGCATCATGTGGCCATATAGACTATGTAGACTAGTCTTTAAAAACAACAAATTACCTTACTTTAAAAGTATTCGTAAAACAAGTGAGCATTTCATCATGTTCCTTCCTATGGCACATTAGAGCTCTGGCTTTTGGTCTTTGACTACTATGTCTTAAATCTGTGAGAGTATTGGAAATGTTTTGTGGCCTGTGGTTTGAGGGGGTGTTTGGAGTAGATGTTCCACGAGTTCTTCAGGACTGTCCTGCATGTAATTGGAAAGTACTGGGCTTGGTAATCTAGGTAGTCCCATCTGCCCAATGATCTTAGGCTTTGGCTTTTCAAACTCTTAACCACATACTTCACAATACTTTTACACTCTTGAACTAGATTATTACTCTCAAACTACTGTTGAAGAAAATGTATCTGTTTATTGCAGAAAAAAAAAATGTTTGAGGGGTCAAGGACTTGGGCAGTACACACTTCCAACAGTGGGATATTAATCAGCAGAAATACATCTCACCACAGGTTAAAGAAACATCTTTCTCAGTTCCATGACTCTAGCTGCGTTTTGTTTCTATGGAAACAAGGATATTTTTCCATGTAAAGCAAGTAGTAACTACTGTATCTAGCATCTACTCAAAACTTTATTGGGCCATCCTAATTTATCTTTGTCAAAGACTAAGCCCTTTGGCTAAAAAGTTATTCTCCCTGCAGGTGTAAAAAATGCAAAACTGTAATTTATAAAGCAGAAGACGACAGAATCCCATTTGTACAATACGTCTAGATGCCAAAAGGTAATCTTATTACAAATAACACAATCTTCTCACAGCACTTGTTGTATTATTTTCTGGGTGGTCTAAAAAGTTGATTCAGAGAATAATGCCACAACAGCAACTTGTAGTTCCTAAGGCCAAATAGCCAGATGTGTCAATAATCAGTGCAAACTGGAAACAGATGTAGGTCCTTGTTGAGTAATAAATGTAATGAAAATACTTCCTTAGCTCTTTCATGCTTTCACACACACAGGAATTTATGTCTTCCACATTTTTTTAATTGAATTTATTTGCCGCTTCATTTTTATGTCACCAGAATTTCTTTCAAAATCTTAGTCACTCCACAGCAAACTAAAAAAGATTAGTATATTGATTAATATCTGGTCAAATTGGTTCTATCTGATCGTTTTATTGGGGAAATTCCTTATCACTGAGATAAGATGAAAACTGTTGATGGCAGATGTGAAGTCCAAGTCTGAGTAGTCTCCTGTACCTGCATAGTTTCTGCATGTATATGAATGTAGACAGTCTCTAGGGTTCAGACCATTGGCAATCTTCCTGACTTAAATAGACTTAAGTACTGAGTGAAAGTAAAAAAAATCTTTCAGGAGTATTACATGCTATCAGGATCTTCGCTGAGATCTTGTGTAAGGCCATATGTCCAAACCTGATCTGTAACTTCAGTCTTTGCTTGCAAGTAATGACACCTCAGTTAGGTGAAAAGCTGCTTTAAGACAGAATGCCATCTCCAAAACTAAAAATAAATACTTTTGGAGCTAAGTATCCAAGCACTATTTGTTTAGGTTCTCATATTCAGCAGCAACAATTAAAAAAAAATAAAAAAATTAAAACACCAGCTTCTTAAAATGAGAGAAGTCACATTTTCTTATCTAGTTTGAAGACATTTAAACACTATTGCATCAGATTAAGACAGCAGTATTCATTTTACAGAGAATACAGCATTAATGTCAGAGCTATGCAGACTTTATAAGAAGTTTATATTATCCCTTTAAAGACTAACTGAAACTATCATCTAAACAGGAAATTGGAAGGAAAAAAGCTTTCTGCCTTGTTTCTCAGATGCCAACATGAACATTGATCTGCACGAAACCTTTAGCAGTCAGAGCACTTACATCTGCTTATGAAAAGGACAAAGAGTAGTGAGAAAAAGCTCAGCAGAGTGAGTCATTGCCACATACTGAACTGGGGGAAAACACTTCACATGCAAAACCCAAAAACGGTCTTAGTGCACTCATCTCTTTTCCTAAAAATGTGTACCAGAAGATGTGGTATGCTGCAGAAAAAAGGTTTGCAAAATCATTGTACTACTGTTTTCAAAGGCATTTTGATCCTTCAGGCTTTGGCTGTGATCTACAAGTAGATCTGGTGGCAGCGACGGTTTCAGAAATTCCCACCCCACCCAGCTCCAGCTATTCACTCCTCTCCCTCCTCCTCCTTCCTTCTAGTGCCAGGTCCCCTCTGCTTTACCAGCACAGTAGTTCAAAAGGCTGGACTCTGAAACCCTTTTAATTAGAGCTTCTTCTTAACCCAGACCAGGAAGAGAGCAGAAGAGAGAAACTTTTTAACTTGGCATTGCCCCATTGGCTACCATATCCTCAAACTGCAGATCCAGTAACTGTTTTGCCCTTCTGAGATTATTGTTGATGAAATCCCAAATAAACTATATGAAGGATGTACCAATATTTATATGTATACAAGTTTATCACCTTGCCACAGGAACGTGACTTACAAGTGATAGCTGTACACCAGTTCCCAAGTGCCTTCTTGGACACTGATGATGTGATAGGGAAAGAGAAGGTGGGCAGGTTTAAGCAAACGGGAACAAACTTTTGTTGTCATTCTTGCTTTAAATTTATAGTCATTAAGTAACCTTATCCAGGAGTAATTAGGGATGTGTCTATGTTAAAGTATATCCCTTACCCTAGCTTCAAATTTTTTACCTCAAAATCAAGTCGCACAGGAGGCTGTATTTGATCTAACAACATTAATTGTCATACAGCCACAGGGAAGATGAAAATTTTAAAAAGATTAGTCATGTTTACCAGATGACTGCAACTGAGAAAGCAATGACACTAAAAAGAACATAGAGGTCAATGTCCAGAACCATCTGAACATGATTCTGAATACATGTTGTTGCAAAAACAAAGATATTACTCAGATACAGAAATAGATTTTTTTTAAAGCTGAAGTAGGCCAGTGGCATTATTGGTGTTTGTGACATTGAAAAGTCATGCTTCCTGCATATAGTTTTGATGCCCTCACTGAAATAGATACTGAAAACCTGATGAGGATTCATGCAACAGTCATCTGTGGTTTTGAATATATGCATTACGAAATCAGATGAAAGCTATGCCCGCAATCTCATAGCATTGCTCTGCCTCTGCTGTGCAGCATCAGGGCTACTCTATAGTGCAGAGCTTCTCAGCCATCTGACAAGCTGCCCAGAGAGGTCGTGGAGTCTCCTTCTCTGGAGAATTCCAAAACCTACCTGGATGTGTTCCTGTGTGAACTACCCTAGGGGATCCTGCCTTGGCAGGTAGGTCAGAGTCAATGACCTCTGGAGGTCCCTTCCAACCTCTAAAGTTCTGCGATGCTGTGATTCTGTGACATAGGTTTCCATTAAGTCTCTAACAAAAACAAACAAACAAAAAAACCAAACAAAAAAAGAAGCTCATTACGAGCTATTGTGGAAGTAGTTGATTTAGGAGTTTAGATCTCTTTCAGAAGTAGGATGGATGTGGGCCTGATTATGCCTTGTAGTGTGCAGATTCTGGTTGCTCCCACACTCTCTGAGATTCTGGCTCAGAAATGGCTGGAGGTTCAGTTCTTTTCTACCAGGGAAGAGCCTTCAACTTCACTCTGTCATAAGATGGGCACAAATCACACTGGGGAGATTCTTGTCAGAATCTTCTACATCTCATTGTGCCTGTTAACTTGGGTAAGAGTCCTTGCTCCTGTGTCACTGGAGTATACACACACCAGTGGTCAGGGAAACATTGCAATGTTGCATCTGAATAAATTAGCCATAGCTGTTTGTTGCCTCATCTGTGAAACAGGTACCATAATTCTCTATTTCAGAAGGTTGTTAATGAGGATAAACACTTCAGAAGTTGCCATACATAAAGACAGAACCATAGAGACAGCATACAGAATCAGATAAGTAATAGCAACCATGTGATGATAGATTCCGAAGCTCAAAACATCCACGACAGCTAGTGTGACCCTCTTCATTACATGAAGATTTAAAAAAATTTTTTACAATATTTATTAAAGTAGAGACATCCTTTGGAAAGACTTCCCACCTTGATTTAGACTTAGGAATCAGGGGAATTTGTCCTATCCAAGTGTAGCCCATTACTAACAAGGGTTAATTAACCTTGTGAAAAATTTCATTTTATTTTCTGCTTAAATCGTGTTGACTTAACTTAGACCTATTAGTGCATGTAACAGCTTTGATAGATTACAGAATCATTGCAACACTGGCTGGAGCAATGCCTAAACATCTTTGCAAAACAGGCCTAAACTATGTCGCCAAAGAAGCCTGCTGTAAAAGGAATCTTGACATCTCAAGTCCTGAGTTGGTGCTGACAGTTTACCCATATTTTTCTACCAGCCCTATGAATGAAGAGCACATTTACCTGCCTTTTGGTATGTACAAATAACTGTATGATATTCAAAAGAATATAGAATAATAAAAATTATGATATTTCTATATGCAAACAAGAGCTAAAATTGCTGCTTATCGACCCTCAGTAACCTGAAAGGTCTTTGAACATATGATTTTCTTTCACTTTTATCTTGTAATAAATGATGGAGAAGAGGAAGTCTTTTCCAGAAGAAAATGACTCATAGAGAAGACTCTTAGGAACTCACAACATTCAATACAGCTGGCAGTGAATAAAAAAGCTCCATTTATCATTAATTTCTTTTAGATCTTCCTTGTTCCAATAGTCACAAAGCACATCATACTAGTCAGTTATTTCCACAATGCCCTCCAGCACATTATTATTTCCAGCACACCATGCTGATTCACAAATTCATGTTCTTAATGATAGCAATCAAAAATCTAAATTAATCAGATAAATTAATTTCCACCAAATTTTATTTTTCTGTTGTTAGAGTATTTCTAGTATTAGAGATAGCCTAGATGTACATTGCAATGTAGGTGTAGCAGATAGGATTTATATCAGTTAATGTAGGACATCTCTGTCTGATTTGGTTATCCTCATCTTCTCTTAATATCAGTTAAAAAAGTTAAGACAATATAATTAAAAAGTTAATTTCATACTTTTGTAGATAAGTGAAATGGCCAAAAGAATCATGTTCCTTAGAAGCTCCTGTTTGTGTCCACTGACTATAAAAAGATCACTAGCTGAAATACTGCTGTAACTTCCAGTGTCTAAGGACAAAGGTGAAGCAAAGTATGTAGGTAGAGGTTATGTCTTCCATTTGAACAATTATTGACTTTGCTAAAAGCAGCAGAGTTTCTGGACTTTTCAATCTTTCTGATTTGAAAAAGGCCTTGCAGATCCAAAGCCTCTTTTTTCCCCCAGCTATAACAATTGATTTAATAGATTTCTACCTCTACCTATAGGCCTAGCCTTAGCTCATGTGGAAATATGTACATAAGAAACATTTAAACTTGGACAACTGACCTTGACACTGATGGATGCATTTGTGAAGACAGCCTTTTCTTCAGTATCCAGATGAACAATAATTACTATTTTGGCTGCAAGTTGGACCTATGAATTAGATATACCCTATCAGCAACACTCAAAAGTTCTTGTTTACGCTTCTCTTACAGTCCTGTACCTTCCT
Organism: Ramphastos sulfuratus; assembly: GCA_013399055.1. Lineage (NCBI taxonomy): Eukaryota > Metazoa > Chordata > Aves > Piciformes > Ramphastidae > Ramphastos > Ramphastos sulfuratus. Next base: position 99,189 of record WBNM01026934.1, read on the forward strand.
CACCTAGTTTAACTATCCAAGAAATCTCTTATTCTCAAAAAAGTCAGATATTCAGCACTGACATAGCACTTTATGGATAGCATGACAAGAGAGAAAGAAATAAAAGAAAATGATGAAAACAACAGAAAACAACAGGGAAGGGAAGGGAAGGGAAGGGAAGGGAAGGGAAGGGAAGGGAAGGGAAGGGAAGGGAACTGTGTCAGGAAGGAAGACTGACTCATTGCTTCTGAAATTGTTGTCTTCAGAGACAAATCATTCAATCCAGAGAGACATAGCATCATCCAGTTTGAACTCTGGGCAAGCTATCAAAATGCAGCCCTTCCTACTTGTAGGCAAACATTCCTAAATCAGTAGGTATAATAATATCTATGGGCACAACTTTCTTCTACGTGTACTCTTAGTACATAATGTTCTCAAACTGGTATCTTCCCTGATTTGAACCTGGCAGTTGTTAACTACTTTTTTCTTTTTTTTTAAGTATCAGGCTTTTCACTTTGTCTAGGATTATTGGAATCCTAGTGAAATACTTTTGCTCTGCAAAACTTGAATTGCTGTTCAGTTGTTATGGCCCTGATTAAATAGTATGTTTCTTATTGCAAGCTGTCCATTCCTCACCTGTATCTCCCACAGTTCTTTACTAACAATGTTAAGGAAAATCTTGCAGGGAAGATGGTAGCTGGAATCTCTCATGGGAAGGAAAAAAGAGAAAAGTAAGAAAAGCATGGTCTTCCCTCCTTCATTTTTCCTATTTTTGAGAAAAAAAAAGATAGGCTGTTTTTTACTAAAGAGCTAAGGAAAGAAACCATTAATCCCTCTGATAATACCTCACTCTTCTGTCAAATAAAAAAAAAAAAAGAAAGAAAGAAAGAAAGAAAGAAAGATTATTCAGAGCCAGATGAGGTATTTTTGCAAAGCATTGCATAGTATGAAAAAGACACATTCACTCCAGAGGCTGACAGCAGGGTTCTTAGCCAAGTGATGCAAAATGATTGCATCTGCACTACTCAAGTGTAGACCCTTTCAGAGAAAGCTTGGTATTTCTGATCTGATGCAGCATGCAGCTGTCTTGTAGAATCTGCAAGGGATGTTGTTGGAGGATTGTGTAAGGTAGAGAGAGACAAATCTGATATGGTCTCATAACACCATATTGGAGATTTGTTTCAGAGGAACTACTTGCCTCACTACAGAGAATGGCCTGACAGCAAGTGAAGATTTATTCAGTGTGGACTGTGAAGTTATACAGACCTGGGAATAACTGAAGACCTAACCCATTTGATAGCATCTGATGCAGGTTTGACAAATAAGAGTGTGTGCCCTCATGTAGTAAGCATCTCCTTTTTCTGTCTATCCTGATCTTGAAAATAATGTATGCAAAAACCACAGTGATGGACGGCATAGGAAATCCAGAGCTAGATTTCCAGTACTGCTTGTGTCTCAGTCTTCCTCTGAGCCAAAGTAGGCTATTGCAACAGACCATGCTATTTGATCTAACATTCTTCCTTTGTGGAGAAACAGATTTGAATGGAACCATGAAACACATTTTGTTCAAGACATAAATTATGTCAAAGGTCAACAAAGAGCAATTCTTTCAAATGTTGAGAGTCCCAATTATTGTACCAACTCTAGTCTGTTCAGCTAGAGCAAATTTCAGTCTTTTTGAAAAAACTTCAGGCATCACTATTTCTTATTTCAGAATTTCTCAGGCAAGTCAGATGAATGTCTCATTTTTCGTGGTCCATTCCTGTACATGTCATCCCAAACACTCAGTATTCACATAGGGTCTGCAGACTCTTCTTTATAGGGCTCAAGCCTTGGCAATTTTGTTCCTCATTCCTAAGAAGTTTCTGCAGCATCAATGTTACATCTAGTCAAGGGATCAAAGCACCTCTGCTTGCTTTTTAGACTTCCAAAATAGGGAGTTAGATTGAAAAAAAATTGTTGAATATAGCATAGGTATCTTTTAAAAAACCTGATCCTGTGGCAGGTCCCAAATTATCCTGGATTTCTCAGGGTTTATGCCACATAAAGGCCAGTTTGTAAGACTGATTTTTAAAGTTGCAAGATTACTTCTGTAATAAATGAATATTTAATTTCTTTTCATTACATCATGCAGGTATCTGTTAAAGAGTGGGTTTTGGAAATGCCCTGGAAAATGTCAAATGCTCATTCCTGGACACGATATGAAGTGTAGTTTCATGACATTAGCCCACATTATGGAAATGTTGGCAAAATAACTTCTCCATGTTGTTACAACAAACAAAGAACTGGCTGATTGATTTCATGTCCTACAGATAATTGTTCTGTCTTCATACCAGTTGGATAGATTCTCAATGGAGATACAATTTTACTATCCCAACCTTTTCATGACTATATTATGCGGTAAGTCATTGCACACTAGAATAGGTTGCAGAACTGACAAATAATGCAACTCAACTTAACTCCTGAAGATTAAGAACTCATTAGTAACCTGGAAGGCAGAACTGGCAGATTCATGCTTCTCTCCTGTGGTGACAGCAAATATATTACCTGGGGGAATTTCCAGGATTGGGGAGAAACAAATAGTTTAGTTTTATTTTTTCTTGATTTCTTTTCTTTTTTTTTTTAGCCAAACAAGCCACGACGACTGTCGTGTAAACTCTGTCTCATTCCAGTGGGCTTAACTCAGTACAAAGAAAATTGGTGCTAACAGTAACACAAGGTACGAATTTGTTCCAGAGCCATTCTGCTGCTAAAGGTCTGAACCAAAGGAGAGTTATTCACAAAATAGTTTTTTTCATTAATTTGCATTTTCTTCACGCTTTAAAATAATCATTTTAGGGACAAGGATAGAAACTTTGAATTTCATAAATTTTTTGAAAGAAAGCAAAAGAACAATTACTTCAGATGTTTTGATATTTTTAGTTTGATAATAAAGAAACATTTGCTTTAATATCCTATGTCATCAACATTGTTTTTGCTGTAATCAATATTTCTAAATAAAAAGTGAAACACGGATAAGCAGAGCAGTTTTTTGTGCATTTCAACAATTCCAAACTTTTCCTTCCAAATTTTCAAGGCTTAGTATATCAAACCCAGCTATTTCTCATGAAAAACATTAGCTTTGAAGAACTGCCCTTTTTATTTAAATTAAAAACATTTCATGATCATTTAGTTCTATTGCGAAATCAATTGAATTAATCACAAACTTGGTTTGATTGCCGAAGTTCTTGGATCAGGTCCACAGATGGGATTTATGTGAACACAGTAAAAGAAAAAACACAACCATCCTCCTAGTCTGGATTTTAAGCTCAGATCTACGCACACAGATTCCCTTGACTTCAGAGGCAAATATGTATAAGGGCAACATTTGGCTCTAAGATGTCTTTTCAAAAGTAAATTAAATAGAACCTGAGAGTTACAGTTGAGAAAACAGTTTTATTGTTATTTATGGTTCATTGATTGATGATTACCAGTATTATTATAATAAAAGTTAAAAGTCTACAGTTCAGATAATTATTTCTTTTTAAGTACAGATTTAAATCTAAGGAATCAATTTATTTCTTGTTCTTAACTGTAGCTCATTAGACACAACACAATCGGTTTCTACAAAAAATAAACATAATAGAAAGAAATGTTTGAAATCTACAAGATTTGGGCACATATTCCAAATAAATTATTTTATGACTACCATACTCTCATTTTACTTGTCTTTTTCCTGCATTGATGAAGCTTAATCCTCAACTGTCCTTAATGTATTCAAAGTGATGTCATCACTGTCACAGTTCTAGAATGGGACAACCTTGAAAACTGTCAATCTCACTGTGAGCATCTGGGCTCTTTTTAAGCTTACATCTAACTGGGGCTTGGTGACAAGTTCTTTAACAGTGTAGTTGTAATGGATTAACATAGAAGTGAAGGAAAATAGGACACACAAAAACCCTTTGAGGTTGAGATAAAAAGAATTTAATATAGCAAGATAATGCAGTGCACAATTTCCCTAGCCTATTTGCAGAAAAAGCACAGCAAAATACAGAAAGCAGCAGCAGAAATCATCGAGCTAATACCAACCCCCAGTATCCCTGCCATGACCCTTGCCAGCCCAGTGGAAAAGAACAACTGCCCAAGCCCAAAACCCAAAAGCATCAACTGGAACAGTAGTAGAGCACCACAGAACAACTCATGTCTTCCTGTAAACATCATTGTGCTGATTTGAGGCTAACTGGAATATTTTAATGAGAGAAATTAGATCATTGGTTGTGAAAAGAAAATAATGATGAAGTCTATATCATTCATTGGTTTGCTGAGAGGGATAGAAAGCCAAAAGAGTTAAACAATTTGTCCCACTCTGGTCTGTGATGCTGGATCTACTCTAATCTCTCCACTAACAAATAACAACATAAGCTTTGCTGGTTGTTTTATTTGTCTGCCTGGGAAAGTAGAGGGAGAAAGAGAGGATAGCTTTGAGCCCTTCTTGGCAGTTTTTTTTTGTGTGGGAGGGAGTTTGGATTTCTGTATTATTTCTAATTTGTGTATAATTGTAAATATATTGTGTATAGATACATGTAAATTTTGCTTTGCTGTAAATATAGCTTCATCTTACTTCCAAACCATCTGAGCTACTCTGGTAAATTTCAATAGTGGAGGGGAGGAAATTCCTAACCCATCATAACCATCAACAAAATGAATAGAAAATAGTTTAGAGCTCTTTACAGTGCCTTACAACATCTTGGGACAAGATAGCTCTTAGGCCAAGATTTGGGATACCTTACTGTGGCCTTTCAGGACTTAAAGGGGTCTGTGAGAAAAATGTGGACAGTCATATTAGCAGCATCTGTTGCAACAGAACAAGAATTAATGGTTTTAAAGTAAAAGAATGTCTATTTAGATGACCTATAAGGAAGAAAATTTTTACCCTGAGGGTGGGGAGAAACTGGAACAGTTTTTCCAGAGTGGTAGTAGATGTCCCTGGAAACATTCAAGGTCAGGCTAAGCAGGGCTTTGAGAGACCTGATCTAGTTGAAGATGTCCCTGCTCACTGCAGGAAGATTGGACAAGATGATCTTTAAATATCTTTCCAACATAAACCATCCTATAATTCTATGATTTTATGATATTCTCAGTGAAATCTAAGAGGCTATTGTCTAGTTGCAAAGTGTCAGGAACAAACAATGAAGAATGGGTCAGATCATACAGTTTTGACATACCAATGACATATTGCACACAGGTATATAGAACAATCGACTATAGACATAAGTAAATCACAGCGTCACAGAATCACAGAACTTTAGACATTGGAAGGGAACTCTAGAGATCAAGTCCAACCTCCCTGCCAAGGCAGGATCACCTAGGGTAGTTTGCACAGTAGAGCATCCAGGCAGGTTTTCAAAGTCTCCAGTGGAGACTCCACAACCTCTCTGGGCAGCCTGTTCCGGTGCTCCGTCACTTTCACTGTAACTAAATTTTCTCTTCATGTTGAGATGAAACCTTCTGTGTTCCAATTTGTAGCTGTTGCTTCATGTCTTATTGCTGGTGACCACCAAAAAGAAATTAGCCCCATCCACTTGACACCCAACCCTCAGATATTTTTATACATGGATAAGATCTCCTCTCAGTCTTCTCCAGACTAAACAGCCCTAGGTTTCTCAGCCCCTCTTCCTAAATGAGATGCTCAAGTCCCCCAGTAATCCTTGTGGATCTCTGGTGGACTCTTTCCAGCAGATCCCTGTCTCTCTTGAGCTGGGAACCCCAAAACTGGACACAGGGTGTGGTCTCACCAGGGCAGAGTAGAGGGGGAGAAGAACTATATGTCCATTCTTGTCTACTATGTCATATAGGTAATATGTTAAACTAGACTTAATTCAAAACTACTACTACATATACTGCAGTATATGTGCATTCATGTATGCAATTACATTTAAAAAAAGAGAAATGTTGACTGGACTGCATGTAATGTTATGACACATCACTGAAGAACACTGAAATGTACTTGAACTTTAGATGTACACTGTCACAATACATGTTCCATTTGGACTCCTTTATATACATATACATATACATATACATATACATATACATACACATACACATTTCTTATCTCAGATGTTACATGAGCCTACGAAGAGTGCAGCCCTGCTTGACCTGCTGTTCACAAACAGAGAAGGGCTGTTGGGAGATGTGGTGGTTGGAGGCTATCTGGGGTCCAGTGACCATGAAATTATAGAGTTTTCAATATACGGTGAAACCAGGAGGGGCATCAACAAAACCTCCACACTGGACTTCCACGGGGCAGACTTCAGCTTATTTAAGGAACTAACTCGGAAAGTTCCTTGGGAAACAGTCCTTAAAAACAAAGGGGTCCAGGAAGGCTGGACCTACTTCAAGAAAGAACACTTGAAGGCACAGGAACAGGCTGTCCCAGTGTGCCGGAAGATGAGCTGATGAGGGAGACAGCCAGAGTGGATGGGCAAGGAGCTTCTAAAGGAATTAAGGGGGAAAAAAGAGGGTGTATCACCTTTGGAGAAAAGGGGAGGTATCCTAGGAAGAGTTTAAGGATATTGCTAGGTCTTGTGGGAAAAAAAATAGAGAATCAAAAGCCCATATAGAACTTAGACTGGCCACTGCTGTAAAGGAGAAAATAAATGCTTCTATAAATATATTAATGGCAAAAGAAGGGGCAAGGAGAACCTCCACTCATTAGATGCGGAGGGGAATATAGTAACAAAAGATGAGGAAAATGCAGAAGTACTTAACACCTTCTTTGCCTCAGTCTTCAAGAGTGGGACAGGTTGTCTCCAGGACAACTGGCCTCCTGAGCTGACAGATGGAGCCAGGGACCAGTATAGTCCCCCTGTAATCCAGGAGGAAGCAGTAAGGG
>WBNM01026934.1:106175-305062 GCA_013399055.1 Ramphastos sulfuratus
AGTGCTACAGGCTGGGGACAGAGTGGCTGGAGAGTAGCCAGGCAGAAAGGGACCTAAGGATACTGATAGATAGTAGCTGAACACGAGCCAGCAGTGTGCCCAGGTGGCCAGGAGAGCCAATGGCATCCTGGCCTGGATCAGGAACAGTGTGGCCAGTAGGACAAGGGAGGCTATTCTGCCCCTGTATCCAGCACTGGTCAGGTCACACCTTGAGTCCTATGTCCAGTTCTGGGCCACTCAATTCAAGAGAGATGTTGAGGTACTGGAACGTGCCCAGAAAAGGGCAACAAAGCTGGTGAGGGGCCTGGAACACAGCCCTATGAGGAGAGGCTGAGGGAGCTGGGGTTGTTTAGCCTGGAAAAGAGGAGGCTCAGGACAGACCTCATTGCTGTCTACAACTACTTGAAGGGAGGTTGTAGACAGGTGAGGGTTGGTCTCTTCTCCCAGGCAACCAGCAACAGAATGAAGGGACACAGCCTCAAGTTGCGTCAAGGGAGGTATAGGTTGGATGTTAGGAGGAAGTTCTCCACAGAGAGAGTGGCATTGGAACGGGCTGCCAAGGGAGGTGGTGGAGTTGTTGTCCTTGAAGATGATGGATAGGGCTGGGTGATAGATTGGACTGGATGATCTTGGAGGTCTCTTCCAACCTGGTTGATTCTATGATTCTACATACATGTATATGAAAAAAAAAATTAAAGAAGTTCTTGTGTGCCTGAACATTTGTCACATTTATTCAGCTATGACAGCTCTTTATCTTCACTAACACTATAATTTTTATGTGCACACAAACATATGCATATATTCATGTAAAAAGCTTGTTTACATTCTCAATGGCAAAAATACATTGCTCATATATGATATTAAAACTCACCATAAAAGCTAACTCACCACAAAAGCTCTTTTAACTTGCACCCGAATTTTACTTGTTCTAACAATTCTTGTTCCACTTCGTGATCCATAGTCAAAAAGTTCACAAGCGCACACTTAGGCACAGATGAATCTCATTCAACGTTAAACCTCTAAAAGTTCAAAAATTAGCAGTTCAGGTTCTGTCGTCAGTGAATGGTAGGAGACAGGCAAACCGTCCTTGCGTAAGACAGGACTCTCAGATAGGTAGATGAATCACCAGTTTAACATCCTTATTTCTCTCCACTAAAGGACAAAACAAGTACCTTACATTTAAGCAATTAAATATTAGACATCTAAAGTCGACAGTGCTGAATCACACACCAGAAGGTATGCATGGAGAAACAGAGCTCAATACCCGAAACTGAACGGCATTAACATATAGGTCTCCTTGCACACAACTGCGGTTTGTATGCAGACTGATCTTTCACTCGTGGGTGGTGGGGGAAGTGATGTCCACACTGCTTTGAAAAGTATTTGTGCAGGTGACCTAAATGTCAGCTCTGTCACTTCAGCAAAAAACTTGCTCTAAGAGCTAAACTGTGGTTTGCTACGGGCTTCTTGCACAAAGTAGGGCTTGTCTGAGCAGTCTCAGGCCCACACCATGGAGCCGCTTGGCGATGGGATGACCCACAGGGTCAAAACGTGCTGCTCTTCAGTACCTTTGTTGTGGATAGGGAGGAGGAGGAGGATTAACCTCGTAGTGACACTGTACTCAGAGTAATGTATGTTTTCTGATTAGAAGAGCTATCTCCTTTTCCTTCCCCACTGACTCCTCACCTGCAGGAAGGAAGGGAGTAAGTAGCATTTCTGTGTATTTTGGCCTATCATGCTGCTTAAAAAACGTGTTTAATGCTGACCCACAAGGACTTCCATTGAAAATCATATAGAATAAGAACATTCATGACCGTGGTACATCTCCTTCATTCTGCAGTGAATTCCGGATAATATAGAGGTGAACAAGTTGCATAAAAGTAGATTTCAGGATTAAAATTGTGGCACAAGGAACATGAAGCCACTAATCCTATGACATTGCTAGTACCTGGGATCACAGCTTCATTCTTTCCTGTTATGCAAAATGATTTCTCTGAAATGATTGAAGCCCAGTTTCAAAGTATTGCTCTAGCTCCTGGAATCACACTACAAATGCTTCCCGCTTATACAATTTTTTTCTATATATGATAAAATGCCTTGGTTTGCTCAGGAATGCCATAAACCTCCTGAACAGAGTTAACATAATTAATCACCAGAGCCACAAAATTAATTTCTTTGTATTATCATTATCTCTGTCTGTTGTTTTATCATATACATTTTAAACATTTCTACCTTGAGATGCTCTTTAAGGCATGTTATCTTAGTGTTGTCAGAGTTTATTTAATGTCAGGCAAAGTTTACGCTTTCTATTAAAACTAAGCATTCACTATGGGACTGAAGTAAAAATTAGCATGACCTTGTAAACTATGGGTGAAATGGTGCTCCTAAATATTCAAGAGTCAAGCACCTGACACCACACTTCCAGGTTACCACATCAGATATTGTTCTCTGTTTCTACTCCTACCTGTTTGGAGTAATCCATCTCGGCTTCAAAGATAAGCAAGTGCATGTGCAATGGGACGTTATTTCCCAACAGGTAAACAGAAATACGTGCTACATAGCCTGTTCTCATTTAATTTAAATAAGTAAAACACTAAGTGAAAATATGCTTTCTCCTCCACAACTCCACAGAGAGAAAGAGGCTTTACCTTAGGTCAGTTAATCCATGTCTTTGCTTTCAACAAATACCTCTTGGTCCTGAGATCCAGTCCCTTATGAATCAAGCTCTAATGTATCTCAGGTGAACTTTCCAACAGCTTTGCCACACTTCTGGTTAGAGGTGGCATTGTTCAAGTGTTTTGGCAACAGTTTGGGAAAGAACCAGCTCAGCTGATTTGTCTGGGAGACTACTGCTGAGCCTCTTGGCCTCCAAGAGGGGCTGTTGCCCAATTTTCTCTGTGCATGAATAGGGCAGCATGGCTTGCTCCACTTACCCAAAATATTGTGCTTACCTGTTGCTGGTCAGCTGTAGGCAGACAGGATAGGTTCACCAGCTGCCAGCTGCCTCCATCCCAGACCATGTCAAGAGGCACCAGGACAGTAAGCTGCTTTTGCCCTCAATCCCCACTTCTCTCACACAGGGTTGGGCATGATCTGGCCATAACAAAGACTTCAGCTAACTCATCTTTGAAGTGGGAAGTTGAGTCACAGTGCCTGTGAAATCCTCATTTTTCATCATTATGGAAATGAATCCCAGCGACAGGGTGTCCCCTTGTTTATTCACTATTCCATCACGGCCACGCAAGAGGGTGAATGCCAGTCACAGAGCAATCTGCAAGAGGTCAACAAACACAGTAGGTGAGACTGCTCAGAAGGTATAGACTAGACACTTTCCTTGGAAAGGGATAGTGTGTGGCCAGTATGACTGGGAGCCCTTGAAGTCTCCAGAAATGTGCCCTTCAGTGTCTTGTCTTAGGAGTCAGTTATATAGGAAAACAATACGTGGTGTTACTATGCCCAGCAACACAGTTCCTGCCTCAAGCAGAATTAGATGAGCTTGCTTTCTGAAAATAATAGAGTAAAACACTTTGTACTAAGAGACTGATTCATGCATTTGCAGTTATATAAAATGTATGTTTTTGCCAGAGTATCTCATTATGCAGCCACCATTTTGGCATGCCAATGTGATGAGCATACCAGTTATAACCACATAATTATAAAGAGGATGCAAATAGGACTGTCTCTGGTGCCTTTTTTCTTCTTTTTAGGCTATCAAGTAAACTGCGTGCTCCACCACAGTGTATGTGACTCTTGGAATTAAATTGGGATATCATGCATAGCTTCTTTCAGCTATTGTCAGTGAACAATTCTGTTGTTTCCTTTGTTGTCAATAAGTCATTGTGTGTGTCATTATTACTAATTCTTTATCTGAAATTAGGATTTTGGTAAGTTTTTAATGCAAATACCTTCAAATCATTACATTGTAAAAAATCTTACACTGAAATATATTCCTGCTCTCTCTCCTTATGAAAACTATATAAGGCTGTGCACAGAATCACAGAAATATCCAGGTTGGAAAAGACTTTCAGGATCACCAAGTCCAACCTATAACCCTACTCTACAAGGTTCACCTTAAATCATACCCTCAAGCACCACATCCAAACGACCCTTAAACACATCCATGGTTGATGACTCCACCACCTCCCTGGGCAGCTCATTCCAGTGCCTGACCACTCTCTCTGTGAAACGCTTTCTCCTAATGTCCAGTCTAAACCTACTCAGTCTCAGCTTGAGGCCATTTCCCCTTGTTCTGTCTCCAATTACCTGTGAGAAGACACCAGCAGCAGCCTCTCTACAACGTCCCTTCAGGTAGCTGTAGACAGCAATGAGGTCTCCCCTCAGCTTCCTCTTTTTCAAACTAACCATCCCCAGCTCCCTCATAAGATTTATTCTCTAGGCCCTTCACCAGCTTCATTGCCCTCCTTTGGACCCGCTCCAGCACCTCCACATCTCTCTCGTATTGTGGTGCCCAAAACTGAACACAATACTTGAAGTGTGTCCTCACCGAAGTTGAGTACAAGGGGACAATCACCTCCTACTCCTGCTGGTCACAGCATTTCTAATACAAGCCAGGATGCCATTGGCCTTCTTTGGCATCTGGGCACATTGCTGGCTCATATTCAGCAGCCTGTCTGTTACACCCTCCAGATCCCTTTCTGCCAGGCAGCTCTCCAGCCACACTGCTCCAAGCCTGTAGCATTGCTTGGGGTTGTTGTGACCCAAGTGCAGGACCTGGCATTTGACCTTGTCGAAACTCATCCCATTAATGTTGACCCATTGATCCAGCCTATCCAAATCCCTCTGTAGAGTCTCTCTACCCTCATTCAAATCTACACTGCCACCTAACTTGGTGTCATCTACAAACTTACTGATGACACTCTCTATGCCTGAAACAAGGTCATCAATAAAGACTTTAAAAAGAAGTGGTCCCAGCATTGAAAAACTGAATGATATACCCTGATAGTGGTGAAGGTTCCCTTTCACCTAAATCACCTACATTTGAGTTCTTCAGAGTTCACATCTTCAAGTATTTGTAGAACCTCATTTAATCTGAAACAAGACTTGAGATTGTGCTGTAAGTACAGTACTTCAGGGAGGTGAGGTTTGAAGAAAAATATTAACTATCATTTTAATATTGAGATCTTGAGATGTCAATCTTGATATACAGCAACAAAGAGACATTTTCTGAAAAGGAGGAAATAGTCTTTAATTTAAGAGAATACTAACATCAGACTCCTCCTAGTTACACTGTTCTTGCATGGTGAAATCCCCAGGTTAATCACAATTTAAATTCATAACCGACACTTGAGGTCTATTTGCATGATGCAACAATGTATCACACAAACATGTTCTGATCCTTTCCAAGCTCACATTAGAAGTGAAAAATGCATGTTAATATAATAACACAGCCTTGTTTATAAGCTAATAATGCTGGCTTAGACACAGTCTGAATTAACATGCATACCTGTTCCTATTCTCTATGCTAGTTCACTTAGGCAGCTATTAGGTCTCAAGAATACATGTTCTCAAGATCTGAAGACAGGACAGTTGGTGGGAACAGCATCTCTGGAATGCATTCATTGGGCATTAGAGACACACATGAAAAGTAAATGGAGCAGATTCTCGATTAACTTGCAATATGCATAGAAAGAAAAATCTATAAGTCCATTATGATTTGGAGGACAGAACTACATAAATTGTGTTATTTAAAAAATGCTATCATTAAGGGCTGTGTGATGCTCTGTTTGTTGTGTTTTGCAACACTACCAAAATAATCCTAACTATATTCATATAGCAATTATTCCATGTATCTATAAGTCAATGAAATTCCCTCAAGCTTTTAAACAGAGAAAATGTCAAAATTGTAAATAAAGTACATTAGACCTTAAGACGTTGAGTTTTTAAAGTAGAAATGCATTTTATACTTTTCTCAGGAGGATGGGAGATTTGCTTGAAGCTAAATTCTTTTTAAGTTATAGAAGTTCAAAAGTGGTCCAAGAATGGACTCCATCAGTCATGTAAGCATCTATAAGGTTTCGTGTTTAGAGATACACCCACATCTGGTTTCAGTCCAGGCTACTAACCTGCCAGAAGGAGCCTGGATGTGGTTTAGAGGATAGCATGGTTCAAGGACTGTTCACTTAAGAAAACTGTGGATTCAGTTACACTGTTTTGGGAATGGAGGAGCTTTAAGCTGCTGAAAAGAGTGGTGGTGGAGTCACCATCTCTGGAGGTGTTCAAGAAAAGACTGAATGAGACACTTAGTGCCATGGTTTAGTTGATTGGATAGGGCTGGGTGATAGGTTGGACTGGATGATCTTGGAGGTCTCTTCCAACCTGGTTGATCCTGTGATTCTATGATTCTTAGCTATATGCTTTTAAGACACATTGTGCCACTTGCCCCCAGGACCAGAGAACAGTCCTGTCTCATCTACTCATATACAGAGATAGTCATCTCTAAACATATGAGATGCCCTAGGACACCTGCATGTGAGTACAAATGCCCCACCTGCAAGCAGCCAAACTGAGCCACCTTGACTGTAATGAGAACTTTACACAGGTGTTTACATGGAAGCCTGATGGTTAAGACCTCTACCTTCAGTAACCTGAGTCTGTGACAGGAATCCTGCCCATGGGACCCATATTAACTGCTTAAACATTGACATTTAGCACCATTCATACATGGAATGTTATCCTGCATAATCAACAGCTGCTATAGCAGAATGGCACAGATATCCCATATCTGTAGGTGCCATGCAGGTGTCTTGGATTTCTGTATGCCTTAAGCATCTCAGTCTACCTCAGCACTAGGCAGCTATGTGGAGGCAATCAAACCCCATGTATGGTGATCAAATTTTGAGTCAGCTTCTAAAAGAAATCACCTTCATATGGTATTTGGCTCAAGACACTAGAATAAAACATTTCAGCTCCAGATCTGCAGAGACTTGGGCTTCCAAGACATCAGAGTTTTGTGCTATAAATGACTCTGATACCTGCCCACAGAATGATGGTTGCGTTGAGGCTGAACAAAGACCTTTGATAGTTCTCCTTATAGTTGATAATCCCTGTATTGACTGTAGTTTAAAAGAACTAAAAGGCCCGGCCAAGGCTTACCATCTGTGTGGCTCAATCTGTTTAAATACAATTGCAATATTGATATTGGTCTAACTTTTGTTATGCCTCTCTCTGTGATTTGCAGAACTGGGAGAACAGGTTTTCTTCACCATGACGGACTCTGTGATAGATTGAAGGAAATCATGTTTATATAACTACATAGTGTGTATACAATACATATAAAATAACTCAAACAACTTGTCTGAACAACAAGGAATTCAGGAAGGGACAGTAAGTCACCTCTGTTACCAAAATGAAAACAGAAGTTTGTCCAACCAGAACCTTTCTGAATCAAGTGGCATGCAATAATATGTCTAAAGGTTATGAGTTTATGCCAAAGTTACCCACAATAACTGGCAAGAACAGAAAAGTCTGTCTAAGCCATGTCATCTAAAAGTCCAACTGGTGTTGAATTTCGTCATTGATACAGTACAAAATGTTCAAGAAAAGCAGAGGTGTTAATTTTATGACTAAAATGAAGAAATAATATTGTCTACATGTTCCTATAAAATCTCTTTATGTGTAGAATGACAACAGAGTTTATACTTCTACTTCAGCAATTGTGAAGCATATAGCTATAGACACAGGGTGATATAAATAAAAGAGAGTTCCTCACTGGCATTGGAAAATGTGTCTCAGAATAAGATGTTGAGAGAAGCCAATCAGCGTCTGAAGACAAACTCTGTATCATCAGGGCTGCATGGAACATCAGGGGCAGTCTTTTGCTTAGATAATACTATTTTGTAGCTAAAGTGTTATTTTCAGGTACTTACTGCTGGTCTTTTTCTTAAAGATGGCACTGTAGAATGAAGAAAACTTCTGAGAACTAAAGTTTCTTCCTTTGTCATTTGACTAAATACTTCAGACCTATGTCATAAACCACTGAGGTCATTACATACTTTCAACTGACTCCAACGTTTTCTGAATCAGAGATGTCGTGTAAGAATAGTGGGAAAGAGGGCAATTAGTGTTAGATACTGGGTGACATGACATGATAGGAGAGTGGAAAAAATTACATAGGCAATGTTCACTTCAAACTGCAGGAGAATTTTAAGGAGGAAAGGCTGAATGTAATCCTCCACTGCAGCCACAATTCTGAGTTGCCCAAAAAGTGGCAATTTAATGGCAAATGCAGCATCAGGAGTCTGCCTAGTACCAGCCTGGTTCTGACTCAGGACAAAAAATACAACTTAATGAGTCACCATCATCACTTCCTTCTGCAAAATTAATTTCCTGAAGAGTTTCACATCTGCTCTTGCTTTCCTATAAGATCTAGTAATGGCAAGGTTGAAGATCAGCATTTGAAATTTCACGCTCCATAACAGTAAGAGGAAGACTGGTTCTTCTCAGAGCATGCACAACACATTCTATTTGCCCATATTTTATAGGAATGGCAGCAGAAAAGACAAGTCAATTTAAAAATTAGGTCTATTTCCCCTGTGTCATTTTTCAAGTGAATCATCGCATTAAGTTGTCACATTGCATTTTCTAATTTTAAAAGTTTAAACATGCAGAAAAATGTACTTTTCCTCTCTTTATCTTTTCATGTACATCAGCAGCACACAACCACCTTCTTCTACTAAAAAAATTCTCCACCATGCCAACTATGAACACACCTCAGGCTTGTTTCTTAAGAAATATTAAGCATTACCTCATACAGTGCATTGAAAATATGTCCAATAACAACACGACATCTAAGAAAAATGCAGAAACCATTTTTTGCTGTTAGTGAGGTTAGTAACTAATTTTCGTCTTAGTCTAGGGAAAAAAAAAAAGAAAAGGAGTGTTTTTCCATTTACTTTTTGATTTTCTGGTGCAGATTGCACCATTTAAACTTCACGTTCCTTACAGCAGGCTTAGAAGTGAGACCAGACTGGTTACATCAGTTGATTTTGTTCTATGTCACTGTCAACACCTAGATTTCAAATTCTTATGGAAAAAAAAAAAAAACCAACAAAAAAACCCCACCAGATAATAAAATTAAAGGTTCACCATGCAATTATTATTCATTTGAGCTGGCATAGGTCTTTAAAAGTCAAGAAGTTATGAAAACTACAGAAAATTTCAATGAGTAGGATTCCCCTTTGGCAAGCTGAAGTCATTACTTACCCTGCAGTAACCATGGCTGTTTTAGGTATGACGTCCATTTGCATTTTAGTTTTGGCATGTCTGAATTTCACATACCTGGATTATTTTGGCCAGCCACATCCACTAAGTCTGCACCTCCACCCGCACCCTAAAACTCCTCCATCCATTGTATCAAGACTGATTTTTTTTTTTTCCCTTGCTATATAATTCAGGTGTTATAAAATTCCATGGCAGTGAGAAGGAAAGCTGTTTGGATAACATTTCAGAGAACCCTTGCAGCTATTGCAATTATTTTATCTTGCCAAAGGGAAACCAAATCAACGGAAATTTCCATAACTGACGTCTTTCTTGAGATCCCTATGCTTGCTGCTGCTGCAACTCACAAGCAATGACCTGATGTGTAGGAGGTGAGAGTACTTGGAGACTACCTTAAATAATGGGCATGAGACATGAAGCTCTGCGAACACGAGCTTCAGGTTTTAATTTTTCGACCAAAGAATAATATTGTGATAATTGATGGCCTGATTCTAAATCTTCTCCATATATCAGTGTTATGCACACTTCTCAGGGAAGCCACAGAAGCTGCTGGCACTCTGGTAGTGCTGTGATCTCTAACCTGAATTGGTAGGTCTAATCTAGTTAGCTCATAACAAACTTACTGCAATTAGACACCCACTTAAACAGCCTCTAGCTAGCTGTCTGACTTTCCATCCTATCTGTGAAATCAGCAAACAACATTGGAGAAACTGAAAAGTCTGGTCCTATCCTGATTTTAGAAAGTGATTTGTGTATATTCAGAATATGCAACCTGGTTTCACTGTGCCAGGCTCACGTTTTGAAAAAAAAAAAAAAAAGAAAGGATAATCAAATAAGTAATCTGGTACAAAAGTAAGGATGCGACTGTGGTATGTCTGATGCTCTGATGTGAGACATAAACATGACTCTGTCCTCATGGAATTCAGTGATCTTACTGTGCCAGCATTGCCCTATTTCAGAGGCAAGGAAAAGATAAAACCAGACAAGTTTCATAATAGTTTCTTAACAAGTATCTGGTTTAGAGGTTAGCATTACATTTTTCTGCATCCAGCACACGGTTTCTCAATGTGCTCAGCAATCATCAGTTAAACAGCTTAGCCAGGCGAACTAGATGTAGTACATGGGGATATCCAAGTGTATGTGACACAGGGTTCTCTCTGCATCATCTCTAGGAACTCCTTAGTATTTCCAGTTGAAGAAAACAACCCTGGCATATTTGCTACTCATTTCGCCAAAAATGAGGGTTTCAGGAATTTTAACTTCCTTTAAGACTAACAAAGGGATGGTTCAGGGGTTCATGCAACACACTT
This sequence comes from Ramphastos sulfuratus, assembly GCA_013399055.1. Classification (NCBI taxonomy): domain Eukaryota; kingdom Metazoa; phylum Chordata; class Aves; order Piciformes; family Ramphastidae; genus Ramphastos; species Ramphastos sulfuratus. The sequence continues at coordinate 116,723 of WBNM01026934.1, forward strand.
GCCAAAGACATTCTCACAAAAGAGAAATCTGCAGCTCACCAGGCCAAGTACTGCTGGGTGCTTCATGGCCATATTGGCTTGGACCTCCTTTGTGTCAAGTGGGAACACAATAGCTCCCTTAAAACTCCAAGGTATACTGTCATGGTTTAACCCTGACTGGCAACTAAGCACCACACAGCCACTTGCTCATCCCCATACTCTCACGTGGGATGGGAAAAGAGGCACAAGGGTAATAGTGTGCAAACTCATGGGTTGAGATAAACACAGTTAAACAGGTAAAACAAAACCCACGCACACAAGTAAAGCAAAATGAGGAATTCATTGACTATTTCCCATCAGCAGGCAGATCTTCAGCCATCACCAGGAAAGCAGGGCTCCATCATACTGCGTATGGTTTGGATGGGTGGACAATTTGCTGGATTAGGAGCGGGATGGATGGATGGGCTCAAAGAGTGGTGGTGAATGAAGTGAAATCCAGTTGGCATCTGGGCCTCATTCCCCAGGGCTCAGTATTGGGACCAGTTCTCTTTAACATCTTTAGCAATGATCTGGATGAGGGAATTGAGTGCACGCTCAGTAAGTTTGCAAATAACACTAAATTGGGTGGGAGTGTTGATATGCTGGAGAGAGGGAAGGTCTTACAAAGGGATATGGACAGGCTGGATCAATAGGCCAAGGTCAGTTATACAAGGTTTAATAAAGCTAAGTATTGAGCCCACCACTTGGGTCACAAAAACCACATGTGACACTACAGGCTTGGGGCAGTGGCTGGAAAGTTGCCTGACGGAAAAGGACTTGTGGGTGTTGATTGACAGCTGGCTGAACATGAGCCAGCAGTGTGCTCAGGTGGTCAAGAAGGCCAACAGTATCCTGGCCTGTGTCAGGAATAGTGTGACCAGCAGGAGTAGGGATGTGATTGTGTCCTTGTACTCAGCACTGGTGAGGCTGCGCCTGGAATATTGTGTTCAGTTTTGGGGCCCCTCAGTACAAGAAGGACATTGACTCGCTGGAGAATGTCCAGAGAAGGGCCACAGAGCTGGTGAAATGGCCTGAAATCATGACAAGGGAGGTTTAGTTTGGAGATTACGAAAAATTTCTTTATGGAAAGAGTGGTCAGACATTGGAACAGGTTACCCACGGAGGTGGTAGAGTCACCATCCCTGGAGGTGTTCAAGAAATGTGTAGACATGGCACTTTGAGAAGTGGTCGAATGGCCATGGTGGTGGTAGGTTGATAGCTGGACTTGATTTTAAAGGTCTTTTCCAACCAAAACAGTTTTATGATTCCGTGATTCTATGTGTAATGGTTAATTGGGAAGACAAACACCAGCACTCCAAATAGCCCCCTTCCTTCTTCCCCTCCCCCTGACTTTTTTATTGCTGAGCATCACCTCATGTGGTATGAGATAGCCCTTTGGCCAAGCGGGGGCAAGTATCCCACCTATGTCCCTTCCTAACTTGCTGTGTACCTGTAGCTTACTTGCTGGTGGGGTGATGTAAGAAGAAGAAAACCTCTTGACTTTGTGTAAGCATCACTCAGTAGTAACTAAAATATCCCTGTCTCCAGCACACGGAGTAATCATTTTTTCAATTCAACGTGCCAGATATGAGGGCTGTATCTCAGGCAGTGGAACAGTGCTTTCTGAGGGTATGTGTTACATATCTTGCAGTATGGCACATTCACTTGTGGATGTTTGGGGCACAGTTTTGGAGAACTGTGGAGTACAGAAGGAAACAAATTTGGTAAAGATATGTTTGTATTAACATAAGCAAACTATTCCCAGCACTATTTATCATCTCAGAGGAAATTCCTTGGTTAGCACAGAGGAGATTGAAAGTGAATTAACAAACATAACTAAATTGGGGGATAAAATGGAAGTCAAGCTATTTGGTAGCTGACAGGATCATTGTTCTGCAGATGTTCCTTGTTATTCACTTCTTCACTGGAGGTGCTGCTCACCATGAGGAAGCTGCTCCCCTTCTAAACCTCATGATCACTTCAGTTTGCATGGGCTAGCTCTGAAACTTCTGTTGCAGGTGACTTTGTAAGAAAGGACTACAGTGACACTTACTCATCCTTTTCTGAGATCTACAAGTATTGCTATCTAAAGCAAGAAGTTAGTTTCACTGTCATGTTTACAGCATAATAAATGCTTCCTTCACAGAGGAAATACTCTCAGCAGATTCAATTAGGTGCTCTTTCTAGCACTAAGAAAAGTCTCATGCAGTACCTGCACACCACCGGCTGCATATGATGGAAAAGGCAAGTACAGTTTTTACAAATCAGAAAAGGATGCAAGTGTAAAAATCTGCCTGGGGGTCAGACTCTTTGGTTAGCAGTCCCAAGTGACATGTTATCAATGCTCCTCTACCAAAAAATCTGTTCTAGGGGAAGGCCAACATTGTGATCATGTTTTGCCCACAGCTGTCCTTCCAAGTACGAGCCATGAGCTACCTTTTAAGAATTACATGAAGCCTCTCCTTTTCAGACACCATGGAATGCAATCCACTCTTTGAGTCTCTTGAGGGAAAAATGCTTTTTTCAACCACCGTCATGACATTGTGTGAGGGAGAGACATGGGAGCTTTCCTGGTGATCTGAAGCCTTTGTAACAGAAGGCACAGGGCAAGCTGTCTGAACCAAAGCTCACATTAAGGCTCCTAAAAAGAGCTGGGTCTGTAGCAAACTTTGGAGGGGAATGTGGACTCCAGAACTTCTAAACTGACAGGAAATGCTTTCAGCAATATTCTTCAGCTTCCTATGATCTTTTGTGGAAGGAATGGGAGGTGGAACATTCTACTGGAACATGCATCCCCTGAAGGCCAAAAAATGATTCTATGAACAATTATTTTAACAACACTGAAAAGTGAGAATGATAGTTCTTAGAATCAGAATACTGTTTAGTCATAGAACAAGCTTCAATACTGGGGGGAAAAAAAACCAACCAACAAAAAACCCCAAATTAAAAAAACAAAACAAAACAAAACCACAGCAAAACTAAAACATTTTCTTGACCTAACATTACAAAAACTGCTTTTGCTGGTTTTGTGACAATGAGCAGAATGCTATGCACTATCTCTAACTAAGTGAACACATAACTAAATATTTACTGGGAAAGAAAATTTTCTTGCTCAGAGAAGGAGAGTTTCCTGCTGCTCAAAGAAGGTTCTGCCAAGTGCTCCTATCTGGCAATCACAGAGTCAAAAGCAAGACTCAAGGGAAAGGTGTTCCTGCTCCATCTTTCTTAACTTTCAGTGAAGAATAGCAATTATATGGACCCCTACAACTGTGAGTTATGGAAACACTATTCCCACAAAATTCACAAAACAGAGGCCACCTAATTAATCTACTAGTAGAGAGGTGACAGAACTTTCATATAACACTTGACTACATATTCTATGTATATTATGCAGAGGGGCAAAAGCACAGATGGGTTAAAAGTGAAATTCAAGTGGTAGAAGTGACCTCATCAGTGACTTAAGTACAATGAATTGGATACAACTCCAAACTCATCCAATCATTAAAACAGAGAAAACTGTTAAGAGTAGATGCCCTCTTTATTCATAGAAACTTACTCTAAGTAACTGCTCCTGGGTGGTGTCAAAGACAAAGCTATAGGAAGACTCTTCTTATTTGGCCTAGCAGTTCTGACACTCCTAGACCCTTGAGGCCACCGACAAAAGCTGCTGTGGAGGGAAGGTGCTCACACCACAGTCATAGGGCTGCATAAACAATAGTTTAGGAGGATGCCTTATGTTACATCTTTTCTGCTCTCTTTTAACATCTTCTTGCACTCTGCATACCTCTCTGATAACCTATAGAATTTCAGACTGTTAATTACTTTTGACTGAGACTCCAGGGGTTTCAGAAACTACTCTAGTTGTGCCACTTGGTCACAGCTGGGGAAATTATCTTGTCTCATCACTACCTACTGGTTGGCTGCTATGTGTCAGGGGTGCATATATGCTATCACAACCTGGTTTATGCTGTCCTCATTTCGGTGGTTTCTGCAACAACATCTACTAGCAGGTGTTTCTAGGTTTTGTTTTCCTGAAAGTGTCATATGAAGAAACCCACTGCTAAATGAAAGAATTACTGTATCAGCTTAGGAAAGGGAAAATTTTCAGAGGTCAGAAGTATACCCAAGACATCTCTTAGCAAAACATTGGATTCTAAAAGTAGACTTCCTTCATAAGAATAACCAAGATTTGATGTAGCTCATTCAGACATGGACAAATGTGAACTATTTTGTTCACTGTTCACCTGACTATTGATCCTGTGTTCTGGGAGGCATGTGGAAAAATGAGCCTCACATTTTATCTTTGAGTAAGATGGGGAATGTCAAGGTCTGAGAGAAATTGTGTATGGGCTTTTGGGAAGAATTTAATTTAATGAACATGTAAAACCTCGCTCAGTGCCAAATATCCTACAAACACAGAACAATAAATTAAAATTTCTGAAAGAAAACAATATAGAATTTCTAACAAGTAGAATCAAAATAATCAGAAAGTCCACTGGGAAGTTCCTGAGGGAATGTGGAGATGAAGAATGTGAAGAGAGAGGGTTGCTTTTCTGGAAGAAATGTTACTCACAGTCAATAATGATAGAAGCAGTTGATTACAGTACTAGGCTGGAGGTATAGCTACAGAAAGTATGCTCTATCTGTCCATACACTTTCCTGTCTTAATTCTCTGATCTTCTATTGACTTTTACTAGTCTTTTACTGATCTTCATATTTCCCATGCATTTTCTTTTAAATGTTATTTCACAAAATCATAGAATCATAGAATGGTAGGGTTTGGAAGAGACCTGAGATCATCTAGTACAATCCTTCTACTAAAACAGGATCACCTGGGAACACATCCAGGCAGGTTTTGAAAGTCTCTAGAGAAGGAGACTCCACAGCCTCTCTGGATAGCCTGTTCCAGTGCTCCATCACCCTCACAATAAAGAAGTTTTTCCTCATGTCGAGGTGCACTTCTTGTGTTCCAGTATGTACCTGTTGTCTCTCATCCTATGACAGGGCACCACTGAAAAGAGACTTCTTAACATTCAGATATTTATATACATTAATATGATTCCCTCTCAGTCTTCTCTTTTTCACCTAAACAGACACAGGTCTCTCAGCCTTTCCTCATAAGACACATGTTCCAGTCCCTTAATCATCCTTGTGACACTTCATTGGGCACACTCTAGTATTTCCCTCTCTTTTGAACTCAGGAGCCCAGAGCTGGACACAGTACTCCACATGTGGTTTCACCAGGGCAGAGTACAGGGAGAAAAGAACCTCCCTTGGCCTGCTGGACACACTCTTCTTGATGCCCCCTAGGATACCATTAACCTTCTTGGTGACAATGGCAAATTGCTACCTCGTGGATAACTTATTGTCCACCAGGACTCCAAGGTCCTTCTCCATGGAGCTGCTTTCCAACAGATCAACCCACAACCTGTATTGGTACATAATGTTATTCCTTCCCATGTGCCAGGGCTCAGCACTTACCTTTGTTGAACTTCATTGGGTTCCCTTTTGCCCAGCTCTTCAGTCTGTCCAGATCTTGCTGAATGGTTGCACAGCCTTTCAGTGTGCCAGCCAAGCCTCCTAGTTTCATAGCCAGCTTGCTGAGGGTACAATCTGTCCCTTCATTCAGGTCATCGATAAAGATATTGAATGAGATTAGACCCAGTATTGATACCTGGGGAGCACCACTAGCTACAGGTCTTCAAGTGGACTCAGTGCCACTGATCACAACCTCTGAGCTCTGCTGTTCAGCCAGTTTTCAATCCATCTCACAGTCCACTCTTTCTGATGTTGCCTATAAGGATGTTAAGGGAAACAGTGTCAAAAGCTTTGCCAAAGTCAAGGTAGACAACATCCACTGCTTTCCCATCATCTACCCATTCAGTCACACCATTATAGAAGGCTATCAGATTAGTCTAACATGATTTGCCCTTGATACATCCATCATCCATTCTGGATACTCCTGGTGACCTCCTTTTCTTCCATGTGCCTCCAGATCATGCTCCATATTCTCCCATGCCCTCCAGAACATGCTGCTTCATCACCTTTCCAGGGCTAGAGGTGCATCTGACAGGTCTGTAATTTCCTGTATCTTCTTTCTTGCCCTTTTTGAAGACTGAAGTGACGCTGACTTTCTTCCAGTTCTCAGGCACCTCTCCTGTTCTCCACAATCTTTCAAGAATGATGGAAAGTTGTAGAGCAACATCAGCCAGCTCTCTCAGCACTCATGAGTGCATCCCATTGGGACCCATGGATTTGTGCATGTTCAGTTTACCCAAAAGATCTCTAACCCAATCCTTGTTATCAGTGGAGAGTCTTCCTTCCTCCAGGCTTTCTCTCTTACTTCCAGGGTCTGGGATGCCTGAGGGCTGGTCTTAGCAGTAAAGACTGTAAAAGGTATTCAGCAGCTCTGCCTTCTCTGCATCCTCTGTTACCAGGGTTCCCACCCAATTCATCAGTGTATTTTTAAAATGCGTTTCCTTTTCTTATAAAAAACTCTTGTCAGGAAACACATTTTTCCTAGATTTATGTAAAATAAATAAATAATTTTTTTAAAAGTACTAAAAAGGCTCTATTATGTATTATATTGAACATATATATAAGAACTGCAAAACTTAGAACTTTCATTCATAGTGAACGCCACCACCACTCTAATCCAGTAATGTTGAGTCCTGTGTGCAGTTCTGGAGCCCCCAGCACAGGAAGGACATTAAACTGTTGGAGGGCGTCCAGAGAAGGCCACCAAGATGATCAGAGGGCTGCAGCAGCTCTCCTTTGAGGACAGACTGAGAGAGTTGGGGCTCTTCAGCCTGGAGAAGAGAAGGCTTCGAGGAGACCTTATAGTAGCCTTCCAGTATTTGAAGGGGGCCTACAGGAAGCCTGGGGAGGGACTATTTACAAGGTCTTGTAATGACAGGACAAGAGGCAATGGGTTTCAACTGGAAGAGGGGAGATTGAAACTGGATGTTAGGAGGAAGTTCTTTACAGTGAGGGTGGAGAGACACTGGAACAGGTTGCCCAGGGAAGCTGTGGATGTTCCCTCCCTGGAGGTGTTGAAGGCCAGGTTGGATGAGGCCTTGAGTGACCTGTACTAGTGGGAGGTGTCCCTGCCTATGGCAGGGGGTTGGAACTAGATGATCCTTGAAGTCCCTTCCAACCTATGATTCCTATGATTTTATATGTTTTAAAGTGAGCTCTTGTTTATGGAATTGTAAATATATCCAAAAATAAACAACCAATGTGAAGGTAAATTAAAACATTTAAGTGGATGTATAGTCACAAATGTCAGATCTGAGCATGGCTTGCTGTACTTCAGTTACGGAGACAAGGATGGAGTTCAAGAGCTTGTTCTTAAATTTGCCCTGCCCCTTCACAACTACTTACTCATTTGATCTTTAGAGTATGGAGACATCAATCAGAGTGAATTTCTCTGATGTCAATAAAAATCATAGTATAATGTAAATAATACCTAATTATTATTATTATTATTATTGGTGTCACTAATTGAAGGCCAAATTGATACCTGAGAGATAATGAATGGATTGAGAAATAAGGGACTGTTCAATGACAGCAAAAGTGGCAGAATTCAGACCTTGGAGCAAGATTCCTCAAGTGAAGACCTGGAGGCCAAATGCAGTTTATGACGCCCAGCCAAAGCTCCTGGCAAATGAGCCTGCCTGGGGAGTGTCCTCAAATCCAGATGTGATGAGTGATAAGAGACTTGAGATCTTACTCACACATAAGCATTAGGCAAGGCAAGGAGAAGTAGCTGCAAATAGTGGCTACAAGAACACAAGCACATCCCACTCTAACACTCACACATGACCATACTCCTACTTGGAGTTTGACCTGTCTGCTCTTCTTCGTTGCTTTTTTTCTCCCCTTGCAAGAAGTAGTACACATATGTTCTTTGTTGTTGTTCCCAACTATTCATTCTCAGTGGAATGTTAAAATTCTTGAAGAGGAATCAAAAGTTTTGTTTTGGGTTTTTTTTGTTTGGGGTTTTGTGTTTGGGTTGTTGCTTTTGGGGATTTTTGGGGGGGAGTGTTTATTTAGTTGGGTTTTGGGGTTTTTGTTTGTTTGTTTGTTTGTTTGTTTTTATTAAAACAAAATTTGAGCCCTAAAGCACATCAGTGAAGTCAATTCTCTGTGCATCTGGTATTTCTGCTTTCTCTTTTCTTAAGCCGATCCATCCAAAGAAGAGCCTCAGCTTGAATTCTAGAAATATCATAAAACTTTGCACATAAATATGTGCATAAATGCCTTGAACATAGTTCTATGTTTGTCAGTTGGTTAATATGTTTTAATGGTTGTTATAAAAAGTAGAAACCCGGGACTGGAACAGTCAATGGGGTAAGTGTATACGGTACATTTACATAACATGTTTAGTAACCAGAATAGGATTATCTGCAATCCGTCTTTACCTGTCATAAATCCTAATGGGTGCGTTTACACAGGCAATCTACCAGTGAATTTATTTTCCAGACTCTTCAATCTTAGCTCACTCTTGGCCCTGTCCTTAAGAGTGTCTCTCCAGGATGAGTCTGCTGTCAAAAGGACTGGTGCTAGGCAGCAGTGATGCAAGGCAGCCAGCGTCGCTTGGCCTCCAGGTGAAGGGACAGTCCCTGCTTTCTTTTAGACAGCATCATCTCACACACATGCACAGATGCTTACGCACGAGATTAACACACTGTTATTTTTACCTGGCATTACACACGTCTTTATTTCAACCTGGTAATTATGGCATCAGGTTGATAGGAAGACAGATGGGGTGTCAGCACAGCAATCAAATTTTGTGTGCCTTTCCCTGAAGCTGTCCCATAAGAGTTGAGACATAAGAAACATAAAGGCTAAAGAAGCCTGACCACCTGTCACCTTATGCTGTGTTAACCTGTGGGGCATTGTTTTGACACGTATCAGTAAGATAGAAAATGCAATGAGAGAAATGGAGTTTTATTGCTTAATATGCTTCTTAATATGTCCCTTAGAACTTACAGGGCAGAGGAAATTCTGTCCTTATTGATTTCCTCTGGAGAAATTGTTGGGGGATGGGACTTCTAATCTCAAAATCTCAGCTCAGAGCCTAAACTTGTGAGTGAAGGCTGAAATCCCGATGCAGTCCTTACAAATTCACAGATTTCATTGAGTTGGAAGGCACCTTCAAAAGTCATTTTGTCCAACCCTCCTACAGTCAGCAGGGACAGCTCCAAATGGATCAGGCTGCCCAGGGCCACATCAATTCTGATTTTTAATGTCTCCAGAGACAGGACCTCAACCACATCTGTGGGCAATCTGTACCAGCATTTTACCACACTCATTGTAAAGAACTTCCTCCTTACATTCAACCAAAACTTACCTTTCTCCAGTTTAAAACCATTGCCCCTCATCCTATCACTACATACCCTTCAAAAGTGTCCTTCCCCCAATCGAAGTCTATCCTGTATAATGTATTATTCAATATTATTCCAGCTATGTGTTTATATCACATACACTAGTAAGGCCCACAGCTTTATTATTCTAGCTGTCATCTTTAAAAAAACCAAAATATATAGATCTTCTAGTATTTTTTTTATGCTACAGTTTCACGATTCATTCCGGCTTGGCTTCAGCACAACATTTTTCCACCCACATAGAAACACATGCCAAGCCTCTGAGGCTTTGCAATATTCTTTTGTAGTATTACTTTTATCAGGCAATCAAGTAAATTTTTTTTTTTTTAAGGAAAAGCAACATTTTCTGCCAGCTGCACAACTTTCCATGTGATAATGTGAAGTATCAACATATATCTTCTTTGAGAAATTCAACTTACATATTCCTAAACATTTGTAGCTTTTAACTGCTCATGGGTATGAACTCAATATCATAGGTATTTTTACTTCTCTTTTTTTTTTTTTTTTTTACATACAAATTATTCATGTTGATCAGGACTCAGAGTCTGTTCATTTTATTTGCATGAGCATTGCTTTTTGACTTAGATCAAGTAAAACCAGCAGATTTATGAGCACAGTTATGTGCTCTGGTGCAAATATACTCACACTGGCATGTAAGTTTTAATGCTATTATAGCTTGTTCTAGACAGTATTTTCATGTTTCCCAAACTGTGATAGCATGTTTAGACTGACATATTTTACCAGTTTAACAATATAATTAAACAAGACAGCCTTTCAGGTCTAAATCTGACATCAGGACATAAGAATCTTCCTCATATACCCTTCTAATAATGGGGTATGGATGATTATTTTGGAGACAGGTGAACGCATATATGCATAAGAGATGCTGAGCAGTTTCACAATCTTTTTGCATTACAAATCACTTTTGCTCACTCACGTAAGTGAATAACTATTGTAGCATTTCATGTGAATGCAGTCCAAAGTAAAAGTTGCAGAGCAGAATCCATAAAATATGTAATACAGCAGATAAGCTTTCCAGTCATTCTGTGAAATGATTGTTTATTATTTCCTGTTGCATTGCTGCATGGTAATTTTCAGTTCATGATCCAGTGCTTCCTGCCCAGCATCCTTTTTAAGCTTTTTAATCCACAGCTACAGGAATACAGCTACTATGCTTAACCCAGGCTACACAGAAATCTAGTTCTTGGTCACTAACAAACCAGATGAGACACATGTTTCTTATATCAGTTAACAAACACACACAGAGAAAAAGGAAAAAAAAAAAAAGAAAAAGAAAAAAAAAAGGAATCTATTTCAGGTTAACTGAATTTATTGTACAAATTTCAGTTCAACCACCAAACCCCAAAATCCATTATTTGCACACATCTATTTCCAGCACATGTAAATACGTCATTCCTGTTGATTAATAGTACCACAACCTACCTCTGTCCTATTTTACCCTGTGAACAGGGCTGTTCTTCATACTTCCAGCTCTTGTTTACCGCTTCCATTACATTCATTATGAGAAACTGGGTGGAATTCAACTTGTTGAATTTAAGCTATGCAACACAAGTGTTTATATCTGAGCTTGTTCAAGTTCCCGTCAGAATAACGGGAAAGCTCAGATCCAAATCATTTTCTTAAACATAGACATCTTATTGATCTGCTAGATGCTGTCTGTTGTCACCCTCAGGCTGCTACAGAAGAGAATGGGTCACCCCTAGGTCTTGTGTCTTATCTGCAGGCTTTATGCAGATATCTCATATTCTTTACAGCGCCTGAAATTGCACTAGAAGGCTGTGCTTAGGCAACCTTCAAACTCTCCATTAATTTTAATAGGAGATTAACACCTAATTGTGGTGTAGATATATACACTACAGACACCATAAATTAGGCTGAGCTGAATCCTGCACACTCAAACCCGAGGGGAACAAACACTCACCTGTTTTGGGGCTCATGGAGATTTCTCTGACTAACCTGTTCTGATTCAGTTAGGATTATTCTGACTTCAGACATGGTTCCCATGAGATGTTTTTTCCTTTGTGCTTATATTTAAAATCTTTACACACAGGCTGAAGAATCTCCTATCATTTGTAGACAGAACGTGAAAGTAATTTACATCTTTTGTAGAGATTTGTCTCTTTGTAATTCATTGATGTCTGAGATATTAAAACAAACAACAAAACACAAAGTCAAGAGAATGATCTGGTGCACACACAGTGCTGACTGCCCCAAAGAAACCAATGCTAAAATGTCCATAGGCACTTTCTTCAAAAGGCAACATGTTTTTTTCCAGGACTCTTCAATATTCTTACTGCATTTTTAAACTGTGTTTTTAATTTTGAACATTAGCAAGAGCAAAGTAAACCAAGACATAAAACAATAAAAGAGGAAATTAAATGCTACAGAGGAAATCACAGTCAGCACCATCTCTAGCCTAATTACGGCCAACAGTGCATAGGAGAATACCCACCCACAAGTGACCAAACAGATGGACATTACTAAAGACTCTCCATGCTCTATCAACAAAATATCTTTCTAAGACAACAGACAAAAAATTAAAAAGCACTATCCTAGTCAATATCACAGACAAATAGAATAGCTACAAATCACACTGAGGTAGTTCTAGATTATTTATTGACTTATCTCAGAGCTCTAAAGTGAGCCTTTCCAAGCCTGAGGTATCTAAGGATACATCTGTGTTAAAAATACAGAGTAATGGGAGTAGATTCTGAGGAATGTGTACACTGCACAGATTTCAGGGGTTTGTCATCAGGCTAGTTCTAGTTTGGCATTTTCTAGTTAGTATCATGCAAAAGGAATCCAGTTTACATAGTTTGAGAGGCTTCATGATGCAAACCCAAGCTTCACTGGCAAGCAGGTCTGAGAGATGATTCTGCCCATCTATTCCATTTTGGTGAGCCCTCTTCTGGAGTACTCAGTCGAGCTCTGGAGTCCTCCAGTACAAGAAAGACATGAACCTGCTGGAGCAGGTCCACAGGAGGGTCACAAAAATGATCAGATGGATGAAACATCTTTCCTCTGAGGACAGGCTGACAGAGTTGGGGTGTTCAGCTCAAAGGACAGGAATTTCCAGGGAGACCTTATTTGAGCCTTTCAGTACTTAAAGGAGGCTTATAAGAAAGATGGGAACAGAGTTTTTAATAGGTCCTGTAGTGATAGGACAAAGCATAATGGTATTAAACTAAAAGAGAGTGGATTTAGAATAGATATAAGGAAGGCATCTTTTACAATGAGGGTGGTGAACAAAGAGGCCAAGAGGGGTCATAGGCATCCCTAAAAATACACAAGGTTAGGGACTCTACTGTAGTTGGCAATGTCCCTTCTCATTGCAGGAGGGTTGGATTAAATGGACTCTAAAGATCCTTTCCAGCCCAAAACATTCTATGACTCTATGATTCTATGCTAAGTAGGGGCAGTCAGTAGCTCAAAGTAAGCACTCCCAACTAGAACTAAAACACTAATGAAGACCTCCCTTTAACCTGCTCCTCCTATTTCCTGATTTGGTAATATGTTTTGCTTGTAGTTGCTGGGACACCTTTGTACACTGTATACATCCAGTAATCTCTAGAAGTGTTTCTGTCCTCTAAGAGGAATATTAATTGGAGTAGAAAAAAATTAGAGGTCGGGGCAGATGTGGATATCAGTGTCTGTATATTATATGACTGCGATTGCTCATTTCCCAAGTTACAGATGCACATCAGAGAAGTTATGATAATTAACATTCTTCAAAAGAAGTCCAGCACAGTTTCCAGAAAAAGAGTTGTCAGCAATGTCATACATTAAGTAAACAGGGATATGGCAAGATTTTTGCACTGCAGTTGCTCTGTGACTGTACTAATGGCTTCTTGTGCCAGATTTGGTAACCTACCACCTTTTTCCAGTTCTCAGTATAAAGGGGTGTATGTGTATTCTATCAGTTTCATAGTCACCATCCTATTGCCACACTTCATTCATAGCTTCTTTGCATCTTTACATTCAATGATGTAGTAAAAGAACAAAGGGTTAATCACTTTCTGAAGGGTGCTTGTTTAACAATAGTTGGACTTCTGAATCATGGATTAGCAAATAATCATTTGTTCTGATGACATAATATTTGTAACTTACAGTAATGTTACTAAAGGGAGGAGTTCTGTGAAAATTGGTTTGAACTGGTCTCTCTGGTTTATGATCCTTCCTGTTCCACTGCTCATGCACTGACTTAGTCTTACTCAGTAAACGCATTTGTTTCCTAATTCTCCTTCAGATCCTAATTTACAAACAGCTCAGAGGAATTCTGCTTTCAATCCCAAAAGCACCAAGCAAAAATATAAAACACCCCAAAACAATGTCTTAGCATTGAGAAATTATTTGCTTCTAGTCATTGCATTCTAACTCAGCATAAAATTCATTCTCTGGAGACAGCTGATAAGTACATTCATCTTTCTAAACTTTCATTTGGCTAAGAGTCTGGAGTATATCAAGAGTTTCTTTTTCAGGCACTTCCTGCAAGGCAATACTAAATGTTACTTATTGTTAATAGAGAGTAAAAACAAAAACAAAAACAAAAACAAAAACACACAAAAAAACACCAAACCAACCCCCACCCCGCAAAAAAAAAAAACAACCAAAAACACCAAACCCAAACCAAAACAAACAAAAACTCAAACTCATAAGAGTATATTAATGTATTTGCTACCAGAAGTGTATAATGTTTAAAGCACTCTCAGACATTCAGATGATATTTTTCCTATAGGTGCTAAAAATTGCTATTTCAACAGGGTTGCAGACTTTCTCAGGAATGCCTTGAATACTTGTTGATAAATCCTGAAGTGGAATTACTCTTTCCTCCCCCCCCCCATTTCCGTTCTGTTTCTACCACAGATGAAGGAATAGGAGTAAGAATTATTATGCCTTTTACTCATTCACTTCTACAGTGACTGTTGTACACTACAACATATCTCATAACATGGAACATAAATGGTTATTTTCGAGTAACAGATGCCAACACAGGAAGTACTTCTGTTAGTGAAGACTAACAAACATTTACTTTCCAATGATACAGTAGTGCATATCTGACTTTGTACGATAAAGTAAAACACATGTTAAGGACTGGATGCATTCAAGATAGAAAATCATGCTTAGCCTGTGGAGTGAACAGGAAGGAGGAAACCATTATTCTGCATGATGGATCATGACTGTGGATTTGACAGTTGCATGATGGAGATTCCTGCCAAATGCCAAGTCACCTCCTCTGCATGTGGCTGCAATGTTTCTCAACTTACAAACCACCTTGATTACACAGTCCTGAGCACAGTCCACTGCTGACTGGAATCTATTACTTGTGATAGAATCACATCTCTCTTCACATCACACAAGACTTCTTACTACTCAGCTAAAGTAGACTTTTACAATAAATTCAGTGATATCTGTACTAGTCTTCTACCATCAAGAAGCAGCAGAGCTGCCTTTTTACTAAGAATCCCTGTTTATAAATTGGTTTTCCATCTGAACTTTGAAGATTAGATCTCTTGTTTAAAAGAAGGGTAAGTTAACTCAGAAAACAAATGCAGTAAGCATATATATATAGGATTATGTTTCCAAACTGTGAAACTACTCAAATAGGTAGGCATGCACTGATGCATGGATTACTTTCCAACCCTTCACTCAGTCTTAAAGATGAGAACAGATAGTTGAATGGCTCTTTTGTTGCTGGGACAGAAAAACTGCTTAAAACTGTGAACACAATTAATCTTAAATATAATTTCAAATTTTGTTTTGGTGTTGAGTCACAACTAAAGCCAATATTTTTTTAATTGCCACAGGAAAAAAAATGCATTTTTATTTTAAAACTTAACTTGGAGAGGAATTTCGATTTCAGTTCAACCCCAAATTTCTCATTGTTAGAAAACTGTCATACAACAGTTACAGGTATTTGCTTAATTTTGTGGCTTGATTGTGGAAGTCCATAATAAAACATATGCCACAGCATATTAGTTGAAACAGGATTGCAGGATAATGGAAAGACAGTAAACAGCTGGCTTCATTAATTAGTATGCTGAATGTTCTATGCACTCCTCTTAAGTACCAAAAGGTTTCATCGGGACAAACACATGAGATACTTTGAACCGGAAAATAAGGAAAGATGTTTCATTGATACATTGCAGCCACAATTCATCCTTTCTAACCTTAATCACCTATGTGAGGCATGTAAATTAGGGAGATAGCTACCTCAGTCTCCCTCTAATGTCACAGCAGGAAGATAGACAATTTCTCAGGGTAGCAGGGAGACTTGGTGGCTCCACAAGAGAGAAGGGAGTTGTGGAAGCTGGGCTGTAAATCAGTGCCTCAGTGGTGCAGCTGAATTGGAGGGACCAAATGGAGATTCATGTGCTGCCTCATACCTCCTGGTTTCCAAAGCAAATCTATTACTATATTATTTCATTTGGAGAAGAGTGGTTTTATAGGAAACATAAGAAAAGCATTTCTGGTTCCACAAAAGCTTCTATATCATTAGAAAGAAAAGTACATTCAGTCCAAATCATCTCAACAGCTACAGCTGTGAGCACTACAGAAGAGCTATATTACCCATTCAAACAGGAAAAGGCGTGCTTTTATTCTTCAGCAATGTACATTTATGACCTCAGGAATGGCCTTTAACAGGATTTGGAAAGAAGCCAAGTCAACTTGCTCTTTGGCCTACGGGCAGGTCAAACAGAAGTGATGATTTTGAGGGATAAAATGAGGAGATCAGAAAGACACCTGAATGCAAGACCGATTCAGAAAGAGGCATGTTAATCCTTTGGGTGGTCTCCTTTGTATTCTCTGAATTACATAGTTTTCTGTCACAGAAATGTGAACTTAGACTGCATTACTGCAAGCCCATGGGAATGTCAACATTTTAAAATAATGCAGATTCACATGTCTGTCATCTTGAGCAAAAATAAAAGGAAATAGAATGAGACTGGCACAGTGTAATGTGTCAAAGGTAAGGCTGACTCTATGACTAAAGGTTTTCTAGATTCCTAGAGCAAAGGACCATGGTAAATGCTGTGGGGAGGGATTTCTGAAGGTCATCTACAGCAACCCTCGGCTCAGAGTGGAACTATCAGAAATATTGGATTACTTCCATTGGGTTCTTTTCCTGCTGAGTGTTGGAGTCCTCCAGGGATGAAGACAGCTCTAATTTTTGTACTGGAACAAGTCTAAAGGTTACCCCTGTGGTCACTACTTTCAAACAGCTCTGTCCTTTTGAAATTAAAGACTAATGCAGAATGGAGAAATAGGCTGTTGCCTTTGTATGCACTCCTGCTACCCATGGAGGTAGAAGTGGTAAGGAGGGGAAGATGAATGGCTCCCTCCGTTCCCCTAGTTGTACTCAGCCTGATCTTAAAGTCTTTTCCCTGGATCCCAGTCACTGTATTTCCTCTGAGACCACCACCGCCTCCCCGTATATTTGACAACCTTTTCCTGAAAGGACATCTCTTCCCCTGGTAAAATTTCCAGATCTTGCACTTCACTCTCTTAAGGGTCGACTATATATTGGCTTCTCCTAACCCTCCCTCCACTCTTCTGCAGAAAAATCTCTCCCACTTGAACTTCCTGCATGCCATTTCTCACCCTTCCATAATGATCCCCAAATTTCCAGCAAAGCCAAGCCCCATTTTTTCCTGTCTATGAAACTCCTCCTCTCACCCATTGTCCCTCACCTCAACTCTCCTGCTCCAAGCATCCCAGCTCCTTCTATCTTTTCCTGTGCCCACAGACATGATGCTTCTGTGCTGCTGCCATCTTCTGCTGTCAGCAACACTTCAGAGACAGACATTCCACTGGATATTGAAACCTGTGGCACCATCTGCCTTACACTTCCTACTTTATTATTTTCCCTACAGTTTCTTCTGCTTTGGCAGGTATTTAAAGATCTCACACTCTTCACTAAGAATCTACTTTGACATCTGCACATCCATAAAAAGGAGAAAAGACAGAAGCCATAGAACAGTAGAAGCTTCTTGCCATTGTGAATTATTTGAAATCCTTGCCTACAAAACAGATCAAATCTAATTAAGGTTAAGTAAGAAATATAGGGAGTCCTTTTGCCAGAGATGGCAAAATTAGTTCACAGAATAACAGAATAGATCTGGTTGAAAGAGACCTCAAAGACCAACCTGTCCAACCCTCAACCTGAAGGGTCAACCATGTAACGAAGCACAAGGTCCACATGCTGATTAAACACCTCCAGGGATGAGGCCACCATTGCCGCAGGTAGATCATTCCAATGTTTGATAACCCTTTCCTAACATCCAGCCTGAACCTCTCCTGACACAGCTTGAAACCATTTCCTCTAATCCTGTAGCTTGACACCAAAGAGAAGAGGCTGGTCCCCTCCTTGCCCCGACATCTCTTCAGGTAGTTGTAGAGAATGATGAAGTCTCCTCTCAGCCTCCTCATATGAAGAGAATTCTCATATGTAGAGAATGATGAGGTTTCCTCATAGTTCATGTGCTCCAGGTCCTTCACCAACCTTGTTGCCCCTCACCAGACACACTCCAGCACCTCAATGTCCTTCCTATATCGAGGGGCACAGAACTGAACACAATACTTGAGATGTGGCCTCATCAGTGTTGAGTACAGGGAGATGATCACCTTCCTGGCCACTGTGTTTGTAATAAAAGCCAGGCTGTTAGTGAAGGTGAAAGGTGAAAAGGAACTCAAATTAGTACTACTAAATCTTATTGAGGATAATGAAAACTAAGTACAGCTTTAGATTGTATGGCTGGCGATTGGAGAGAAAACCAGAACCTACATATGAGGCATTAGGCACACAGCTTAGGTAGACCAAGACAGAATTCAAATCAATGTTTTTACCACACTCACCATTCACTTTTAGCTGCTTTCCAGCAAATGCAAAGATTGAGACATGTCTTCCTTCACATTCACAGATCAGATGTAAATAAGTGCCTACATCTCCTCTTTCAAAAAAGGAAACTTCTGAAATGTGCCAGTGATGGAAATGTTGCTGTCTATCTAGTACAGGTAAAGCTGCAGTGGACAAAGTGGAAGAGAAGGGTTTAATTTCTTTCAGTGTTTCAAGAGTGAAAGACTGTTGACTGGAAAGTATATAAACAGTCCTCAAAGGAGGGAGCTCTGCCTAAACCTACTTTGTGCAGCTTACAGAATAATGTACCTCTGTGGAGGTACCTGTCCAGTAACCTGAATTTTCTTTTGCACAGTAAAATGACTTCAGGGGGAGGAGAAGAGAGTGTGCATGGAATTCCATGTCTTCCCTTTAAACCATTTTGCCCCTGGGTACGGTATTTTCCTTGGAGAAATGTTAGTTTCAACTCCTTCAGTCAGAGCATTGTTGAATCTAACTTCCAAAGTGAATGGCTTAACCACAAAGTATTGTATGAAAGGTGGGTGGCAGATCCTCCTCCACTGTCTGTTCTGAAAAAGAAACCACGAAGCAAGGAGCCTTCTGGGTGTGCATTTGGTGTTTTTGAGAATGTTTCCAGGTTTCAGCCCCCCCAGGAGACTTCAGCAGAAGAATAACTAGTTTCTTAGGTGGGAGATAGCTATCAGGCTGCTTAAACTGTTCTGGACATGTGCCAAAGCAGAGACACCCAGAAGAGCTGAAGCTCAGACAGGCAGGTCTGACAACAAGACAGCAAGATTCAAATAAAGCATCCAAGTCCAACCAAGGAAAATGTCATCAGAGAAAAAAGTGATTTTCCCAGTAATGTTTGCCCCACTACTCAAAATTTCCATTACAAATTTTTGTTTCATGCTTAAAATCAAACCCCTGACACCTTGACTGAAACAATTTTGTAGATTGGCATTTCCTCTAGTGCATCTGGGATTTACAAAGTAGGTATTCTATTGTCTAAGACCCCCAAAGATCCCAGTCTTCTAGGCATGCTTATATCATGTTTAATGCATGTCAACAGCCCTGGGTTCAGCAGAGGGCAGAGCTGCCACGGTTGCTTTAATTCAGAAACAGTGGTGTAGGAAAAACAGTGGTGGCGATGATCATTTTTTGCATATAAGCCTACAGGACTGAAAGCCTACACACTTGTGGATGACCCAGGTTCATAGAATTCTGGTGTCAAACTGCAAGCACAAGAGCAGAGAAATCCTTCTTGGTGAAAGTGTAGCATCATCTGGCAAGACTACTTTAATAAGGTAGTAACTGGGGGCTTTTTTCATGATATTCCTGACAAAGTGTATTTTGAAAAAAATGTGTAGATTTCCTGTTCCAGCTGACATCCTACATGGACCAGTTCCATCCACAGTTAGGTTAATTAACCTTTTCATTAAGCTTATCTGCTCTGTAAAAGAATAACTCCGTCTAATGTGTCATATTCCAAATCGGTGGGGACTCCAACACAGCCACCTACCCCCGTCTGTGGCTAGGATGAATTTAGCCCACTTCCACTGAAAAGGGCAAACAGTGACAGCAGCTGTCTGTTGGGACAAGATGATAACAAAGTGTGAATAACAAGCCTCCCTTTCAAGCAGATATTATGCAGATTATTCTTATTTGGTAACACCCGGAGTTACTGAGAAACTTAAACACATGCTGTTTGGCTAAGTAAACTATGAAAGAATATGGGAACCCAAAGGCACCGTGAAAAAAAACCCAAACAAAACTCCTGCCTCATTGCCAGATTAGGTTTAACATCCCGCAATGCTGGTGAATGTAGGCTGGAGAAAACAAAAGACAGCAATGCTATCTATGACACAAGAAGAAAAATAGGAAACTCAGCACAGAGTTTAAAGATGTCTGTGGAGGTGGGTGAGTCACTGTTGCTCACACTTTGAAGTGAGTGAGACAAGCCTGTGCGTCATATATTATTTCCTCTTAATCTGCAGAGAAAAGGCCATCCCAAGCCATTGATGGAAGCCAAATACTTCGAGCACAAATGAAACGTGACTGGACATGGGTTTCTCTTAGTCAAACACTCTGGGAGCCTAGAACCGCAAGTCAGACTCTGTCAGCAGTTGAAATACCTTTGGTTTACAGGTTAAAAACCTGGCGGTAAAAATGAACTGTGGCTGAAACTAAGCCTACGTGGGCTTAATGCAATTAGGAGCCAAGTTTCATACCGCTATAGGGCTGATACTACACCCACTGAAGTCAATGATAATCCTTCCATGAATAACAGAGGCAGATCCTTTCATCTCTCCATGCCAGTACCTATAAAGCAAGGATAACGGTACTTTTATTCTCCTAAACGTGCAGCTTCTAAAACACTTTCCTCCTAGGCGCTCCATGTGGCATTTAGCACCTTCAGATTCCTTTCTTGTTTGAAATTCAAACAAGAAAGCCTGAGAAAAAACATTAGGACTGGCACGACATTTCCAACAAATACGACTGTTGTATACAGAGAACCCCAGATTTGTGTAGACCCGAAGACATAAATCTATGGGTACCACTAGAAAATCTGGTTTTGAAACATCTGTCTAAACACTCTAGCTTTTTTTATTTTTCCTTCTTTGAACTATTACAGTAGTATGAAGCTTGTGGAGGCAGCATAGCTGTTGAATGCCTAAAAATTTTGTAGGAGTCTAACTCCATCAGTGAAGATAACTGCTGAGTAAGTTGGCTAATTATGTATCTTGTATTCATACAGTGCTGCTTAAGCATGTAGCTCAACATATTACATTAAGAACAGTCTCTAGCACGTACAGAATGTATGGCAAAGGCAAGTACTGCATGATCTGCGCTGTCTTGTTCTGTATTGATAATTGAGAGGGACTCCATTTTGTCTTTAAGTCTCTTATATGAATGTACATTTGCATCATTTTCTCCCGTTTGTGGGACACAATTGTACAGGAGTAGACTGTCATTATTCACTGCTTTAGGAGGCAGACTTGTTAGCTCACATCCTCTGAAAGGCTTGGGGCTTCTTTTTTATTTTGTTTTTTTCTTTTCAAGCAAATACATGCTTACTTAAATGTCACATGCTTGAAAAATATTTTACTACTGTTTTGTACCAGTGTCCCACATCATCAAATGCCATACAAACATATATAGTACCTGAAAGTATATTAATCTTTATTTAGGCTTAAATAGACAGTCATGCCCTTTCTAGGCTCTAAGTACCTTATTAACTAATATGGTCAACTAAAATGTTACTAACACACAAGAAGGATCTTTCCTCAGAGTCCTCAAATGTCCTCAGTTAAACCTTCTGCTGTCAAACCACTGCTGCATCACAGCATACCTGAAAGGTTGCAATTGCAGGAGAAAAGCCAGAGGTAATAGCCTGGCAGTCCTTCACAGTATGCAGAGGCCTTCCATCTTGAAAACCTGGTGTCTGTCCTAACGGAAATGTTTTATTTTAAGGCTAGAAAAATCTCCCAAAATGACAGTCTTTCAAAACTTTTGTAAACTCTTTGTTGTTGCTCTTGGAAGAAAACAAATCCTTGGGCAACTGAGCATAGAAAATAGGGCTGAACAACCTGTTTAGAAATCTCATCCCGCCTAAGCATAGCAAGTTTCAGCTTGATGAAGACTAATTGTTCTGAGGATGGCCTGAAGCCTGCATAATGTAGCTAACTTCCGTGTCAGTTAGTTAAGAGCTTGAGGTGAGGGAAACATTTTTTTTAAAGAGAAGGGTCCACTCAGTTATTCGAATTAGATTTAGGTTTTCCCACAAAATACAAACAAGAAAAAGAAAGTGGGAATGTATTGAAATAACCTAGGTGTCATTTTTTCAGTATTATTGATATCATAATCTCTGAGATGCTTGTGAAGGTGTTTTGGATGCCATTATCTTCCACTGCTTATTGAGAAAGTTTCACAGATGTGGGAAATTTCCTTCAGTTTCTCATGATGGCAGTGGAAAGCTGTAGAAGAAAGGAGCAAAGGGGACTGACCCATTACAGTGTTTTATTCCAAAATGACACATGGATTCATTACTGCTGGGATCACTTGAATCATATGAATAAAAAACTGGGTCAAAGAGGTAGTGGATTTGGCTAAAAATAAGAATGAATGTTTTGAGGAAGGGGATGCTGCCTACTTCAAAATACTGTGAAGGGTTTTTTTATGTAAAACAGTAGTGACTGCAAATAATTCATCAGGCTTGTTGAAAACACTTTCACATGACTGTGGGTAACCATATGTTATAAACCAGCAGAGACCTGGGAAAACACTCTAGGCAGTAGCAGGCAGACAGGTAAACTCTGCCTCGTGCGTTGCTTTTAGAAGTTCCAGTATGTACTACCACAACCAGGGTTTTTTGTTTGTTTCTTTCTTTTTCTTTTTCTTTTTTTTTTTTTTCTTCCCAGAAAGCCAATCTATAACCACAGACAAATGTTTTTCTCTATTGAAACTCATCCTTATGGCATGACACCCTGGCTACTACTCAGTTATACGGACTAGGTAATAAGAATGCTCAAACATTAAAGGGCTGAAGGAGTAAAGTGTGAGAAATTTTCCCTTAATTTTTATTTCCAGAAAAGCAGAATCTGGCACACCCAGATCTTTTTGTTAGTTCACAGTGTTTAAACAGTGGAAACGAGCAGCAGTCTCTGATGTCAGTTAGGTCTCTAATATTATTTTAGAAACCTTTCTTTTAGGCTCCTCCTTTGTCCACTTTTTCCTTACATATTTTCTCTCTCATACTCTGGTTTGAACTCACTCTCTTCCATAACTCACAATATACGGATCCTGTCTTCTAGTTTCTATTGTCTTGAATCTGTCATCTAGTTTCTGTTTTGTTCAACTTCTGACTAACCTCATAAATCATCCCTTATCTCACCTGTGTAATTGTGCCAAAAAAAAAATTTCCAAAAAATGATGTTAAGAAGCCTTATGTTCATGTCCTATGACTGCATCAATACTCTAGTTAGCAATTTAAGGTGAAAAAAAAAATTATTCTTTGTTGTTTTCTCTAAGCATTCATCCTTGACATCTGAAAGTGAAACTGCTCTTTCTCCATACATTTCAGCGGCGATAAAAATTCAGCTATGTAAATGTAGGTTTCACTTCAGCACAGCACAACTATTTGCTTAATAATGGACGGAATGAGGCTGATCCAGCCAACTTTGCAATGTATGGGCTGTACAAGGCCAACCAAAGCTAGAGAAGTAAAAGAATTATTTTCATAAGCAGCACAGGTGGGCACAACTGAAGGAAACCATATTCATTTCATATATATGTGTATTTATGCTCACACTCCCCATTGGATCAGGGATCCCCTGCCCTATGCATGTGCTTATCACATCCCAGAAGGGGGTTGGAGCTTCTATCATGGACTGAACTACTTATCACCAGTGGGATCACACTCACACAGAGCTGTTGTTCAGCTACACAGCACTGAAGGATATAATACTCTCTTGTTTAGTTGTATTTCGACTATCTTTACTCATGGTGAGTAATTCTTTTGAAGTCAGTGTGTCTACGCAAGTGAGTAATGTCCTCAGGATCTGGCCCTTCAGCAGTGTATGACGTGCCATGTTTCAAATGCTTCTGCGCTCTTGTTTTTAATACTGCATTGCAATTTACCTACTGGAATTATCTTCTGAATAGCTTCTTTCCACGGATTCCATTATGTATATTCTTTTATTTATTACATTTTTGCTTTGATCTGCATGCCAATCAAGATAAGCTCAAGATAGAATTTTAATGAAC
This sequence comes from Ramphastos sulfuratus, assembly GCA_013399055.1. NCBI lineage: Eukaryota > Metazoa > Chordata > Aves > Piciformes > Ramphastidae > Ramphastos > Ramphastos sulfuratus. The sequence continues at coordinate 140,768 of WBNM01026934.1, forward strand.
ACAAGGAACTATGTGTAGCTGCAACAGCCAGTTTTACTTGTTCTATGGGTGTGTGCATTTATTTTTACTTGTGTAAAATCCAGATGGTAAAGTTGCAGTATACGAAGCACTTCATACTCATCTGGTTGCTGTGAAAAAAAAAAAAAATCTGTATTATTTTCATGGCTATCATAAGTACCTCATTTTATCTGTTCTATATTTTTAGTTCAGTTATAGGGAATTAAAGGAGACTTAAGGAAAAAAACCAAACCACTAAATAGAATCATGACAAAGATTAATATCTTCCAGAGAAGATAACTACAAATCTTTAAGGACAGAGACTTCTACCAGTGAAATGCTTACCACCTGGTTCCAGATAAGCTGTAGATGGATATTTCCAAGGTTAAGATCAAAGAACTAAAAACCTATTAAAACCATTTATCTGGAGTAGAAAAGGTGGGAAATAAGCAGCAGTTGCTGAATATTTGTACCTTCTAAGTAAAAGAGAAGCGGAAAAGGACTGAGAGGAACATATGGAATACACTCAGGGAAGGACTAAGGCTTAGATAGACATATTCAAGCCTTTCATCATCTTTCTTTACTTTTACTTATCTTTTGATAAGTAATACCTGGGTTATCCAAATAAGGCAATCAATACAAGCTCTCGGAGAGATTTTTCTTTATGCGTGTCAAAACCCAGTCAAGCTACGATTGCAAGATAAAAGTAGCCTTCTCCACTCCAAGGTCCAGCCAAAGAATTGTTAGGTGTACAGTTTCTATTGCAACAGAAAAGGTCTGGGAAAGAAGCAGGTTCCAGCTGTGAGAAAGGTTTAAAACAAAACAAAACAAACAAACAAGGAAAGAGAAAAGATCTGTAGTAGAAAAGGTCTGGCATAGGGATCTAAAACAAAGCTTATCCTGCAACAATGTAAGGTGCTTTAATAGATAGCAACCGCTAGAACTGTACATGTACATGAAATTAGCTGAAATGCAAGAGTTATAATTTACTGTCTGCAAAGTAACAACATCAGTAAAAGTAATCATGGCTTCATACACAGTGGTTGTTACCAAAGGGGTGATATTTTGACTATGGACTTTGTGTTACTTCTCATTTTTCTGTCAGTATTGAATTATCCCCCACTGATACTGCTTGTGGAGATTTGGACTGTAGCACAACGCAGGCAGCACATTGGATCAAAAAGTATCGCCCAGGGAGTGCACCCATAGTAGCTACTACTGAGGCCTGAAGGAGCAACCAGTGCTTGACTTGGTGCAATTCATTATAGTGGAGGCAAAATGTTGTGATGCAATTCATTATGGTAGAGCTGTAGTGTTTGGGATCTATTCCACAACACATTGATCTTACCAATGAAGGTGACACCAATTGCCTATCCAAGGTGCACATTGTAATACAAAGTCAGTTTCTAAACAGTCATCCCAGGCTTCTTTGCCATTGCTAACAGAATTTTGTGCTTGCACAGAGCGTAATGCTGCAGGACATAATGAACTTGAGCTTTCTCCCTTTTGGAGGCACCTTGCACCACTGTTGGTGGTGGAGTGCTCTGGATGGAGCCAGAGGTTATAGCAGCTCAAGTAACTAGTGCCACAGAGATAATGCTAATGTTCAGTGTCCATGGGAACTGTGGAAAACATGTGACTCTGCCAGAAGGGTCAGGAAAAGGAGAATGGAGTCCACAAATGGAAATGGAGGATGAGACATAGCACGTTGTTGACACAATGGCAAGAGTATATTATATATATTAGTTAAGCAGCAAGAAGGTATGCCTGCCTCTCAGTAATGCAGGATGTTTGACTGTTGATGCTTTGTCAATGCTTCCACCTCCTCTGTCAAGCTCATTCTCATTTTTTCAGAGTATGACTTCTCGACAACACATACTCTGTGCAAAATCAGACTTAGCTGGATCACCAGAGCTTGGTCTGTGCTCTGCATTTCTGCTGGGACAACTCTATGACTACATGCTGGATTTCCAAGTTTTGATAAATATGGACATACCAGCATGAGGTCTGTCTACACTGGCCATAACCCTGAAAGAAAACCACTCTTACGCTGACTAAGTACTCCAGTAGAGGCAAATTCAAGCACAGAGTATATATCCCTCTGTATATTGCTCAGAAGTGACTATAGCCTTCTGTCTTGTTTCACAGAAAGCATTATTTTATTCTGAAAGTAGTGGAAGAATCTCTGTTAATTTTCAAGCAGAAATGGTAATGGACAAATAATTTCTTTACTAAAGTATGCAGTATAGGTCTGACTTTAAATCATTAGCAGAAACCTATTGCTAAAATTTTGGGATGATAACTAGATAAGAATCCATACAATAAAAAGAAAGATCTCTTATTAAGAAATGAGTTAGTGTCTTATTTAGTTCTTGTGCCTCCTTTGGTATAACCTGCAAGGTTAAAGCACAACATGGTATGAATATAGATTGGATATCAACCTCTGCACTTTCAAGAGCCTGTCCTGCTTCATCAGTTTCAAAGAAATCTGAAGACTGAGAACAGAATGTGGTGCCCTACAGGCTGTGTAAATGCATAGGAAGACCGTGCAGGGTTGTGGGTTGCATCAAGAAGAGAGAACAGTAAGAAAAAAGGTGTTTGCCCATTACCACAAGGAAAACAAATGTTATATACTGGGCAAACAATTTCACCTCCCTTGCCTCAGAGGGAAAATAACCACAAGAGGTGTATCCTCAGTGTACATACACCTTCCCAGGTGAGCAGGGAGGAATAATGAGCAGCTCTCCTGAGATCCCTGCAGGTGTGTGAAACCACACGTGAACTCTTACCAGGGAAGAGTCGAGTTCAGGTTGGTGTAGATGGAATTTAAGTGAGACCCTTGGTAAAACCTCACTAGGCAGAGGAAGCATCTGCTGCAGGCCTGCTGATGCTGTGAAGCTGAAAGGCAAAGCAGTGCACATATCTATCAGTTGCTTTGACCTCTGTCGGATAGCTTTGCTGAGGTGACTTAATGCCTCAGAGATCTGCTGAGGCAGACAGCCAGCCTTGCTCATCCCCCAGGGCTGCAACATTTTCTCTGCTGCCACATCCCTCAAGGAACAGTTTCCCTTTTCTTTCGGCCTGGGAATCTGTGGCCTATGGGCTGGGCTGGTCTAGAGCTTTGTTCCAGAGGACCTGTAGCCACCTCAGCAGAAGGAAGGCAGACACAGGTGCCTCGCTACTGCACGGAAGATGAATGTTAATTGTGTTTCTAGTTATCACAGGAGAAATCTATTGTGTGTGTCAATGTGCAGCCCACAAAGAACGCACAAAAATCCCAACTAAACCCTAGGTTAAAAAGCAAATCCCATCTTGTGACTGCAAAATCTCCTTTGTCCATGAATCTGTAGTAATTGATACAACAGAATCACATCAGATGTTGCAATGTCTGATCCTTCATATGCCATAAAGCAGATAACTCTCCACACAACTGAGACTACATTGTTATTGCTATGAGCATACTCTTGTACTCTCCCGGAGATTAATTTACGTGTCTCTTCTTCTAACAGATGGATTTTTGTAGTGAGCATTATAGATGAGAAACATGTACTTTCACTGAAAGAAATGTAGAATTAAGTCAAAACATTTTTTAAATCACTGACACATTCACTGTTTTTTTTTTTTTCCTAAAGTGAAAGTCTCTCCGTTTCTTCTGCCACAAAAATAAATGAAGCATTTCGGTTTTAAGTAGAGTGCTAAATTCAATTTGAAATCTGCACAGTACCTTTTCTTCTCAGCCAATTCAGGGTGATTTCCTGAATGACAACAAAATGTTCTGAAGATAAAAAAATCTCACAATCTTGTCTTATTGAATGTACTGAGGACAGCATCCAAAGGTCACTATCTGTAGGCAAGTATATTTTTAAAGGACAGATGCTGTGAAACAAAATACTTTGCAAAGCAATGCAAATGAAGCAAATATGATGCAAACCAGCCTCTGTAGTGTCAGTTAAAAAAAAAAAACAAAAAATCTTTGAGATATGGCTTGAAAACTGAAGAAACAGGGCAAGTTGAAAAATATTCAGAATCATGCATTTTACAACTAAATATCAGTATGTACATTAAATACAAATGTTACAAATGTTTGGAGAGAGAGATTAAATTTTTACTTGTGATTAACTATCCTTGAGGAAACAGATTGAAGAGATATTTGCCATCTATCGAACACCTATCACATTATAATGAAACACTTTGAAACATAATTCTGATTTGGCAAAGGCATCCTAAAGCTTCAGCACAAATATTCATGAAAATCACCCAGTATTATGAAAACATTGACATAAGAATTAAAAAATTATGTGTTTATGAAAAAAAAAAGAGAGTGCCATGCTAAAAAAAAACACAACCCAAAAAAAAAGATAATCCCCTAATACTGTACTTTAAAATAGATGTTTGACTTCAGATGCAGTTTCATGTGAAGGGTCAATGAATTAAAACAATCTAAGATTGGAAATTACCTTAAGAGGTTGCTGCATTCCCATGTAACCCTTTACAGGTATTTTTCTGGCCCATCTTTAAAATCATGGAATGGTTCACATTGGAAGGACCTTAAAGATCACCTTGTTACAACTCAAAAAGCTTTCAAAATGGAAAATTTTAAATTCCCTCTAGTGGATCTATCTCTTTGTGACAATCATCTTGCTGCAGTGGACTTTCACTTTCCCACCTCAGTCTTCCCCTTTTAGATCAAGCAATTCTCTTTCTATGGTTCCTTTTGTATGTCATGTTCTCTAAGCCTCTTATCCTGCCTGTTACCTTCACCTGAACCTTGCTTGCATCCTTGTTCAAGTGCAGAGCCTGAAAGTGAGCAGAATCTTACAGCTGAGGTTTCACCAACCCCAAACAAAGCTGAGAAGCTGCCTTCTGTCTCTTGATCATATCGTGTTGATTTTGTCTTTTTCACATCAGCCTCAACTGCTGACTTGGTTTGTGCTTCACAGTAATCTCCAAATACTTTCCTGTCGTGCTGCTGTTTCTCATTCTCCATCTTATTTGTGTGTTTGATTGCAGTTCTCCCCTTGCTTAATTTCATTCTGTGGATTTCAGGCTGTCCCTCCACTTGGCCTGTTTGATTTCTGAGGCTCTTCTCCAAAGTGGTTGGTGCATCACCCTGTCATCTGCAAATTAATTCCTGTGTGTGCTCTCTAGTAACTTGTTTAGACTCTTAATGAACAGCTAGATTAGGACCGGTACCAGGATGAAAGCCTGCAAGGACCCCACTTGGAAGGACTTGACAATTTTGCAGTGAAGCCCTTGCTTTACTCTTTAAGGGAAATGTTTCAGATTGTCCTGCTTCCCAGTGATTTCCAACAGGCTGCATTTCCCTGCCTTGCTCATGACATCACAAAAGACTTTCAGAAAAGTCTCACCAAAATACTTGTCTGCTGTTTCTCCACCCTTCAGCAGGTTAGTTAACCACTTGAAGGGAAAAAAGGCATGCTAAGGCAATGTTTTTACTCTGAATCATGCAACAAGCATTATGTTTTAAACAAAATTATAAAGTAAAACAATTTCTAAAGCAAATGCCTGAACTTTCCCATCAACGATTTAATAAACTTCCTGTTTTTAAAAACAAAACGAACAACAAACAAAGACACTTTTGCTACAGGTATGTATAAATACCTGATTAGATGGCAAATGAATAAAATTTATGCTTGACTTGTAAGCTGTTTGCTTTGGCATTTGCCACATAATGTGTTTGTACAAAGAGAAGGCTAGGTATGCAATGTAATTATTTTCCCACCTATTCTTGTCACAAAGTTTCCTGAAAGTACAGATTCTTTCTTCACTCTCTGTACGTAACTTCAAAACAGCATCTCATGGTCACAAAACTCTTATGTTGTGTAAATATCTCTTAGGGCATTTGATCTTCTCCTTTCCTCCTCTTCCATTAGCAGTTTTTATTGCAGCTGCTTGAACACAAGGTAATGAAAGCTCATGTTTCTGTTTACACTACTAGGTCTGTATTGGTACACAGAACAAGAGAGGAAACAAAAAGTTTGGGCATTCTTATAGAGACTCATCAAAGATCCACTGTTTTCTAGTCTGTACTTTAATCGGTGTGTGGAATGACACTTCAGGACCTGTCAGTTAACTCATTAAAGGCACTTTCTCAGGGATTCTCTGCAAAATGCAGTTTTATTTCTGTGTGCAATGGAAGGTAGCATATTTTAGCATGGAAAGTAATTTAAATTAGATAATAAATTAGATAACAATGCTTGTGTACAATGCATGATAATGAGTGATTTGTGTTTGCGTAATGATTTCTGTCCTTCAGACAGGATATGTGGTTCTGCTCATCATTACACAGGGATGGAAGCTGAATCAACCTGTTATTTGTATACCCTAGGAGTCCCTTGGACTTTTCTGGGAGAGCAATGGAAAGTCTCCAACAGTGGGAATGGTGCTGTTATGTCACAGAAGTTGGACAAAGTTGGACAGTGGACAAGCTAGCCAGAAAGTGCATCCTTCCAGCTACAAGGAGCTGCCTTTTGTTGTTGTTGTTGTCATTTTCCCATTACTGTATTACACAAGGAAAGGCTAGAAAATAGCCTGGCAACAGCTCTCCCAGAAGCTGAATTCCCTCTGCACAGTGACACAGGAGGTGCTAAAGTGCAGTGCCTATTTCATCCACTGGTTCTGTAAGGTCTGCAGGCAAATTTACCATCACTTTGTGCACTTGTGAGGAAGTCTTTCTCTTCTCCTGTACTTACCTGATCTGTTAAACCAGTTCCTGTTTTCCTGTATGGGGTATGGTTTAGAGGATATACAGAATCTCTAGGATTCAGGACAGGTGTTTTCTCTGCATTTTGTTATTATTCTTAGTAAACACACTACAGCCAAGACCATTTATAAATAAGTCAGTCATCATGTGTCACCGATCCTTTGAACCACTGCATTTGCAGCAGAAATATGATCATCTTTTTGGTATATTTATTGCAACCAACACTATTAATATCAACATTTCCAGAAGACAGTTTTCCTAATTCTAAACATAGCAATTTAATCATCCAATCCAGACAGAGACAGCTCCTCACCTGCTTACTAAACTAGCTCTCCTTTCTCATTGATTAACCTCCAGCTTACAGCTCTTTCTCAAGGCATGGTCCACAATATGACAGTGGTTTTCACAGGCAGGACAGAGCTAACTACAAACTACCCACACCAGGTGAGAGCAGCATCAGTGTGAAGTTCAGTATAGGATGCACGCGTATCTCCTATTTGTGGGATTGGTGCAAGCAGAACCCTGTACTGCTACAGCTACACTATAAGCTAGTTACTAGTGTGGTAATATTAAACACTGTCTACCCTGATATCGTTGGATGACATTTAGATACACCCTGAAAAGAGAGAGATTTACTAGGCTCATTATCTAGTAATTTTCAATAACAGCCAAGAAAGACTGCTGGTCCTTGTTTGTTCTCTAACTCAGTAAATTTTGTAATTTTCAAATGTCTATGCAAGAACTGAATTGGTCTCAGTTAAAATTGTGTGAATCAAGCTAAAAATGGAATACAGTAAAAATACACAGGAATTTACAAAACTGGAAAACGTAGTAATTTCCAGAGAAAAAGACTCACAGTGAATTGCAGTTTCAGATCTGTCAAACTTTGAAAGGATCAAAGTGGCTATCTGTGTATTCATGATATTCAAACTGATCAATGGAAGAAGTAAATGGAACAAAAATTTTATTGGGAGACCATCAGTAATATGCATTAAGAATTGAATATAGCAAGGCTGAAAGTGAGAGAATGAGAGATAGAGGGACAGATCTGGAATGAGGAACTGTCTGCCCTGCACAAAGATAAGTGGTAGGGGAAATATGTGTATTCGATTAGTACATAAATATTACAGTTTCCATGGCGTTGGTATTTGTCAAACTACTTTCTAAGGAGAAGTTCAAATACTGAATAGTTAAATGACTAAGAATGTCATTTGAATGTTAGTTGCTTCAGAAACTTAGTATGTAACAATATCCACCCAAAGCATTTATAAATTCCAAACCACCGCAATTATTTTTGAAATTATAACCCCTCCCATGAAATATGTATAAACAGAACTCTCCCTAGTGAGTGCTTGAAAACCTGGCCCTTTGGCCCCAGTCTTTGGTTCCTTGGTTAGATAATTAATAGACTTTTCCCAGAAAATATATTTCATACAAATTAGAACAATGGACAAATTCATGGAAAACGTGAACAACTCACAGGCGGACTCATGAGCAGAAGAAACAGTTGGAAGTCTTCAAACAAATTGATTGATCTTCAGGCCTCTTATTTTGCTTAATTCCAGAAATACGAGGGTCTAGTGCATCTGAGAGGCAGTGTGGTAATAAACCTGTAGGTGATTGATGTAATTCAAGAGAGGAAGTGACAGTCAAATATTGCAATAATTTAGTCTTCCTTTATACATTCCTGCGTTCCTGTTAAATTTAGCCTCTTTTTCCTAATTCCCCATACTACAGAAACTGCAGTTTGTTGAAATACACTACTGTACAAGTGGGCTCTGCAGTAGCTATTCTCTAATTACTACATGAAGTATTAAAGTAATTGTTACAGGGGGAGTGAGCAAAATGGTTAAGGATCTTTAAAAATCCTGTTGCACTGCAACTTAGACATCTAAGTACTTATAAAAAGTTAGCCCTTTGCAGATGCATCATTTCAAACCCGCCGATAGCTCATTACAGTCAGAGGATGCTGTTCACATACTTGAAGTTACACATGTTTCTGAGTGCTTTGCAGAATAAGGGTCTGCTTTATTTGTTAAATGGAAGTGAAAACAGATGGAAACTCATTATTAAGCAACCAGAAGGGAGTAAAATAAAATGAGAATTTAATAAATTATAACATTTTCTAATGACTGGGTTTGCATGAAAAAATAAAGCAAGATCCACACATGTTCGGATGGAAATCTCAAAGGCATATCAATGCATTCTGAGTAATAAAAACCCCCTTATGCTCACATATTTAATTTACCCACTTGCTGGCATAATCCCACACTTTTGAATAAGACAAGCTCTCATTACAACTAATGGCAGTTTTGCCTAAACACGCACCTGCGGGATCGAGCTTCAGTTGCTGAAACTCACATTTACTCCCTGAAACTACCAACAGATCAGCATGTTGATAAGCACTGAATACATTACCACAGCAGAACATACAAAGCTGCGTTTGAACAGGTGACATTTCCTTTTCAAGGGAGACCTGTTCAAAAGTTTAGCATTAATCATTTCCAAGCAGGCGCAACAGAATTATCTACCATATCTGTCAACTTACTTCTTCTTCTAAAGGTAAACTTCTTCAACCTGTAGAAAGTGATGTAAAAAACAGTAAAAGAGAGCCACTGATTAACTACTCAGTGCAATTTAACAGCAGCATCAGGATTTGCTCCTTTGACAGTTGATACATGCCAGCGTTATATGTGTATATAGGTATACACATTTATAGGCTTCTTGAAGTAAGAGACAATATTTGGTTTGGTTACCTCAAGCTCAATTCTACAGATCACTACAGTCACAACTGATTTTTCACAAGTGAAGTCACTGAACACACTGGACTGGACTAGCAGTCAATTTCTATGTATGCTACAAGAGGGTGCAACAGATGCACCTGTGTCCTATTTTTAAGGGCTTCCATGGGCTTTGGTTCATGTGCTTGAACTGTTACAGCCTATTATTTGCAACAGATTAAAAGGAAAAGCTCTTGCTTATTTCTAACAGCATGTATAGCACAGTAGAAGCATCTACTAGTGCCCAGAGAGTTGCTCGTGCACCTGGGAAAGAGAGCTGTCCTCAACTTGCCTGGTGCATGGTTGCCATGGTGTGCCTGGCAAAGCTGCTTGGTGGGCACTGGGATGAACAGTAGGATTGTGAGTCTCTTGGACTCTGCAAAGTGGTTTTCAGCCACAGCTGTGGTTGCACTTGCAGATTTTACTATTTGCGCAGCCCAGCACCTCCACTAATGAATGACACTTACATGGGACCATTCTCCAGCATTAAACCTGGCCAACTCATAGTGTACCATGCCATTAGTATTAAATTCTCCTACTCTCCAAAACAGGGTGGCCATACTCACATGGCCACCTGGGAACAGTTCCGGCCTCTGCTGAGTCCCCAGTCACGCCAAGGAATTGTTTCAGAGAGTGCCTGATGGCCTGGGCCAAAAGCATGTCAGCAACTGCAGTTGCCGTTGACTTAAGCCTTAGTGCCCCAGCACCGTTTAATTTACTAGTGGAGAGGCAGACTCTGTGCATGTGGTCTTGGGAGCAGCCTCAGGGAGCATCTCGAAGTGAATGTAGAAACATCCCCTGAGGCTGTTGGTGGGACAAATAACTCCTTGATCTGAGCAAGATTATCAACATCTGGCCTATAATTAACACCACTGTCCAAACTGGCAATGCACTGATACAGTAATACTTAGCATTGTTGTAGCTTGCTCTCTTTTGATTAATGAGTCTGCATTTAACTAAACAGTATACATTAACTACCATTAACAGCACATTAATTGTTAACTACACACTACCTAGAAACATTACTAGGTAATTGCCTTTTTGTTTACATATTAACCAATATGTCTACAGATTAAATTTTTTTTTTTTTTTTAAAAATCATCTGTACATCACAAATACATTTATTAAATTATTACTTTGTGAGGATACTGATTAAAGAATTCTGGGTATTTTAATTCTTTTGTCTACTGGGATATTTTTACTTATCCAGTTGTGGAAATACCACTTTATTTGTATGATCACCACACAGCTACCACACTTCTATAACCTCAGATCTTATCATCCACCCTACAATCTTTGCAGCTCCAGTTATCAAAGTTTAGTTCTCAGGAAGCTCCCATTCTACAATAAAAAATAATTTCAGTGCCTGAATAAACCTTCCTGAGAACCCCGAATCCAGGAGTTTTTATTTGGAATTAGACTACTTGGTTTCCGCCTCTATCGTTCTTCAACACAAGGTTAAGCAAAACTGAATATGTACCCAGAAGCTACTGCCATCAACATTTACTTGAAAGACCAAGCTAGAACATGGATGGAGAAGGCCTTGTGTTTGTTGGTACAGTGCTGAACATGCTGAATTCTCTGCAATGATGAGTAACACGGTCCAGGACTGGCAGAAGCCTGCAGCATGGGGTTTAACTGGAATATGAGAAACTACAACCAACCTTGCTTTCCTGCAATTTCCCAGTTCCATAGCAGGCACCTCACTTTCATAAATTCTTGGGGTTTCCCCCCACACCTAGAATCATGCTCCCCTCTGGAATTCCCCCACACACACCTAGAATCATGCCCCAGACATGTATCCCACCATGACAAAGCTGAGAAGCTTGGCCTCTGTTCAAGCCTCAGCCTCAGGGGGATCCTGACCCTGAGAAGCATGGGTCCATTGGTCTTTCCTAAGGCATCCTTCATACTGTCTGGATCCATCTTTTTCTACGCATCAGACTGGTGGTAAAACATAGCCAAAAGAAGAGCTGCCAACAATTGCTTTGTGTAAAACAATTTAGTGGCTAGGGCATTTCTGAAGGACAGGTGATTTGGAGCCTATGGTAGTTTTCCATATGGAGAGGTTCAGCCACCCATCCTTCAAGTCTCCAGGGAATGCTTTGGTCACTGCTGTGTTGAAGTTGCCAGGCTGTATGAAAAACAAACACAGGGACCCAGAAAGCAAGAAAGGGTATGACTCTGCATCCATCACCAAGGAGAAGAGTCCTAGGTGTTGGTCCGTATTCCAAGAGTTGTTTGCATACTTTATCTAATGATTACTTCCTGTAAATAGCCCTCGTATGAAAGAAGGGAATCTCTGGGGCCGACCCAAAGCCCATTGAAGTCAGTGGAAATAAAAGCCAACTGAAGTCAATAGAAAGTTTTCCACAGGTCTCAGTAGGCTTCGGATCACTTTGGGAATACTTCTTGGGTGGTAAAGGCTCCATGCCAATGCACTGAAGGCATGCAGCGATTGCATACTAACACACACGTTGTTGTGGCTTATTGCTATATTTGAGCCAGCCTTTGAAAATGATCATAACATCCTGAGGCAAACTAGAGAGTCAATTATTCAGAATGTTTGTCTTGAGTGTTTAAAGGCCCAGTCATGGACTCCTTAGGCTAGGTTCCCACTGCCTGCAACAAGAACTCTCTCTGAGGACAGGCAAAGCTCTGAAGCTCACAGTTGCAGGGTATTTTGATGCCCTTGGCACAGCCTTGACTACAATTTTAATGCACAGATAGCCAACCTGACTTGAAACTACGTAATGTGGGCAGTGAACACAATTTAGCCGTACTAGCATAACACTTCATATGGGTTAATTAGCCCTGCCAAGAGGCAGAGTTCATTAGTCTAAGGAGAAAGCTGCATAGACTACTTTCAACTCCTTGAAAGGTAGATTTGCAAAGCAGTGCTTTGTGCCATGTGGACATGCTGGTTATCCTCCTAGTCCAAATACTACACAGTTTGTGATTCTGTAGCAAATATGACAATTCTGAAGTTACTGGACTCATACGTTCTCTCCATGGAAGCGTCTGTCATACATTTTGGTATTTCTGAGTGAACGTACTGAGCCTTCCCAATGACCAGGCAAATCAGTCACTGGTTAAAGTTTGGCATGCAAAAATTTTACCAAAGAGAGTTTGAATGCTTTCTTTTTCCAGAAGCAGATGAACAAATAAAACCCGATCAGTTCTTTCAGTGATTTCAGAAGTGCAAGGCTTAGAGTCCTGGAGACAATTTCCATCACAAAACAATATAGTCTCATCACCAAACCTTGACCATGTCCCTCGTTCCTGCCTGCAGCGACCATTTCTCTAAGTTTTGATGGGTAGCCTTTTTGCATCCAAAGATTCCAGTTCACATTCTTTTTTCTAAAGACACACCTCCCATTAAACCTGTTTTCCTGGCAACTCTGCAAGTCTAATTTGCCCAATGCAATTTTAAGCTTCAGATATTAATTTGCACAGGATTCCAGTCAACATGCAAGCTACTTCGATATCCTGATTGTCTCAACACCTAAAACTTGACTCCAGGAACAAATTCAGATTCTGCAATCCACTTTCTGCACTATTTATGTGCTGGATATTGTCTATGTGTTGGATCTGTCTATGTCTTTGGCTTTCCATCTCCTCATGGCAAGTGTCATGGTCTTAGTCCCAGGAAATGTGTAATCTGTGAAAGGCTTAAATGAAAACTGAAGTTGCTCAACTGAGAACCCCACAGAATTGTACCCATATATGCTGATAAGATCTTTGCTCCACAGAGCTAAAGAGAGAAATTGAATATAAATACAATCAGATAGACCAGACACCTGTCATGTTTCTCAAGATTGTGGGCATTCATATTATCAGCTGGTGAGGTGTAAGAAAAGGGAGGAGCAGCATTTGACTTGGTGTGATCCATCTTGGTTCTAGGAGCATCTTCATGGCAACTAATTTCCTGTTAATAGCCTGTGCACTATGTGGCATCACATGGCACTGCACATCTGTACCTAGTAGGTAATGTAAAATGTATTTCTGTACAGCTGCCCCAGACTGCTCTAGGTTTACTTGCTGGCAGAATCATGCACTTGTGCAGAGTGTGAACTGAGTAGGGTCTAAGCAAGGCACTCTCTTAGAGGTACCTTGCACCCACACTGTCAGTGGGGTGCTCTCATGTATGATGCATGACTTCATTTATAGACAAAAGGCAAATCTGCACCTCAACAATAACCATTTTCAGAGGATGCGGTAGCTAAAGCAGACCCACTGAGTCCAGCAAGCATTTCCTTATGTAGACTCCAGAAGTTACCAAGGAGGCAGCTGCAACACAGCACTAAACTCTTTGCAGATCCCAGTCATAAATTTGATTTCATGTAATGGTAATGAAAATGTCACCCATTTCTATGCTGAGATTGCAGCGCCGCATCAGTTCTTGACTCCTTCTGCCTAAACTTATGTTTCAAAACTCACTTAGGTGTTTGCATATAGAAAAAATATCCTCTTAAAACAACAAAATGATGTTCAAACTTGACGATCAAATGGAGCTGTCCCCATAATGTAGGTCTGTACTCCAGAGTAATGTATGCTAGGTTTCTTGATGAAAAATCTGGATATTTAGAACTGTGAAAGCAAACAAGAATTTCAACCAGCATTTACAGTGCATGGAAGTTTTAATCATTTGTAACTTTAAAGGAGTCCTCAAACATACTGTGTGCTTGTTGTACATTCATGTGCCCAGTAGGCTAAATAACTTCAAAGAAATCTACTCTACTGCTTATTAAAAGGCCTTTTTTGACATTGTACACCTTTAGAAATGTTATGGTACCTGATGCCAAGAATCTGTATTTTTAAAATTTCCTACTTCAGCCTCAGTTCTGAGCCCATTAAACTCAGTAAGAGTTTTGACATTGACTTAAAAGGGGGAAAGATCAAACAATTATCTGACAGAGTGTAACAAGATTCAGAAATAATTAGGGAGTTTTGAAGCCTATCTATACAGGGGATTTTTCTTTGCTTTTACATTTTTTTAACATAAAAAAAAGTATCGATAAATGTATTTTGGAAATATTAGTTTAATTTTAGAAGTGGCAAGATTTAACATCAAGTCAGATGTTTGACTTGAGGTTTTGGTCTTTTTTTCATGTATTTTGCACATTTTTGACATCTTATCTAGAAGAAGCCAGAATGATAGTTAAGTTGGAATTAATGTAATGCTTTAGGGTTTTGTTAGTCGGGAATGGCATCTCACATAGAAGTACACTTTAATTACTCTTTTCAAATCGTTATTCCTGCTCCAAAAATCATCCTGATGCACAGAAGACATCATGAGAACATTGTTTCACTGAACTGTGTGGGCTATGGTGAGACCTTTGGCATCTCTGCAGTTACAGCTTGAGAGCTCTTCAGTGAATCAGCAGGTGCAAATTATTTCCAAAATTGAATTTATCAGATGAAAAATATGTGGATGCATACAGAGATTGCAAGTCATCGATTTCTGCTGGGACATATTGTGAAAGCACAGTGCTTATTAATAGTGCAAACTGCAGCTGTACTCAACAATCAACCATTTTCTATACTCTCAGGCCATCAGAAAACTTGGGCAAAAGAGTAACCACAAACTGGTCTAGACCATTAGTCTAGAAAAGGCCGATCTGTTATTAGAGTCAACTGATATGAAGGCTGATACACCTTCCATACTCATCAGTTTCCTAGAGCTGAGAATTGCTGGTCCCAGTTGTGGGTAGGTGCATGTCACAGCCTGATGAGCAACCAGCAGCCTAGACATGGTCTTTCATAGATCACACAAAAGTGGGAAAGTCCTCAGGAACAACATAACAGGGAAACACAGAAAGATGTGTTAGTGAGGGAACTTTGTGTCTGTGCAGGTATACACACAGCCCCACTTTACTCAAATGAGAGAAAGTTAGCATCTCTTTTTTGAAAAATCAAGAAACTCTTGGGCACTTCTTGAACACCTCCTGTATTCTTCATATGAGTTAAAATTTTAAAAGTGTCAGTAGCTCTCCCAACAATGTAAACTGTCCAAAATTTTCTAAAATGTGTTGTTCTTGTCAAATCTACATATAGAATCATAGAATCATAGAACGGTAAGGTTGGAAGGGACCTCGACGANATATAAGTCCTATCCTTTTTGCCTTCCATTTGTTTAGTACTTAGATAACAACACAAGCCCTTTTCCTACCAATGTGCAGCCATAGATAGTAGAAAAATGTTGGATTATTTCATAGTTTGTAAAACACAAACTGGTATGTCTTACTATTATAACAGGACAGTTATATTTATATTTTGTAGATATTTTCAGGAGTCCATCACCTTAGTACCACCTTGTTGTATAAGACTGTTTACTCATAGTGGTTAAAAGTGAAATTGAAACATGGAATTGGTCAAGGTGTCACATTTCACAACCTTTTGCATCAAGTACATGGTTATAAAAGTTTACATATGTCAATTTTTCAATGTTTGAAGTCATAGGAAAACTTGGCATTCAAGACCCCCCCCAGACTTGTGCCCTGTGGATGTGCCATTTAGCAGAATAATTTAAATTACCTGCATTTTATCTTTTGATAAATTCAGTGATTGCTTGCTTTCTTTCAATTTTGACTGGGATTCATAGTCTGATGGCTAACCTTAACCTCTGCCGTGACTGCCTAAAGGCATCTGGTAGAACGACCCAAGAAAACCTGGCCCTGTGCAAAGCTTGATAAGGGAGTAATTTTGAAATCCAAACAACAGAGACACAGCCCAAGTGTTAGTAGATAAGACAACAAGAAATGAATGAGCTGAAAGGCTCACTCTTTTTTTTTTTTTTTCTGTTGTTGTTGTCATAGCTGAATTGGCAAAGTAAGAAGAAAATCAAGAGGTATAAATAAAGCACTAACGTAATAATATAATATTGAAGTTTTCCTCTTCTTTTCTTTTTTTTTTCCCCATGAAGAAGTTTTGTTATTTTTGTTAATAGAATACAAATCCTATTAATTAAATTGCCTCCTGCATAAGAGGAATGACTTTTGACAAGGAGAAAAGCATTGATGAGCAAGACCATAGGTCTGTGGCCTCCACTGACTGGATTGGCTAAAACTTCACTGATCATGTGTGGAGTTGAATCCTGCCCCTTCAAACTGTCATTTAGGGCTCACTTCAGTTGCTTGGACTCTGGTCTCTAGCAATTTCCAAGGTGCTGTGAGGTATCTCATATGGCCTCCAAAACTTCCTAAGACTCCTGTGTCCTGTTGACCAGCCCCATGCACCTTCATTTCTGACCATCAGGTCCAGTATTGCATTCCCTCAGGTAGTGCTGTCTATTACCTGCCTCAAGTGGCACTGCAGGAGTCTCCTCCATTCCCTACAGCATGCCTGCTGTACCTAGAGTAGGAGTGGGATCCCCTTGATCAGGTGGCCTGTTGTAGACGCCAACCAGAAGGTTCCCTTTGTTGTCTCTAATTCTAATTCTAATTCTAACTCAGGAAGCTTTTGACCTCTTTGTGGATATTCTTCAGGGACAGTTCTTCACATTCTATCCATTCCTGACATAGAAGGTGACTTCTCCACCCCTCCTTCCTCCGCTGTCCCTTTTGAACAGGCAATGGCCATCAGCAGCCACAGTCCAGTCTTAGGATTCATCCCACCAAGTTTCCAGTCAGTGTTTTCTAGCTGTACAGTACCTTCCAGTTCGTCCTGTTTGTGTGTGTTTGCATAGAGGCACTTCAGCTGGGCTGTTGGCTGCATCACTCTCTCAGCAGAGCTCCCCTTCAATCACTTGGGATATTTCATGGGTTTCCTCACTGGTTTCTACAGTCTCAGGCTTCTACTGCCTCACCACCTCTGGATTTTGACTGTGCTGCAGTGTCCCCAGCACATGTCTGGTCAACCAGGTCCATGCTAGGACCACTTCCCTGTAAACATTGTGGGTCAACCTTCTGTTTACAGGCAAGCTGCATTTCTCCCCCCTTTCCTTTCACATCTAGATTAAAGCCTTGTCAACAAGTCCCACTAGATCCTGGGCAAAGACCTGCCTTCCCCTTTGAGAAAGATGACTCCCATCTGATGCCAGCATGCCTGGTACTGTGTAAGTTAACCCATTGTGAAAGGATACAAAATTGTATTGCTGACACCAGTCACAGAGTCATTATCTAAAAAGATCACTCCATTTTTTCAACAAGTGGTGCAGAAATTCTCAGTGCATTAGCTGTGTGCCTCCCTAGCAGCACAGACATAGGCTCCACAGCATCCCTCCCCAAGCTCTCACACTCAGGTCTCCAACAGGGAGCTTACCAACCTGGGTGAAAATGGTAGGAAAGGATTTCTCCCCCCTTCTTACTCCATGCCTCCTTAGACTAACTCACAGCCTGGTGAAACCAATGGGATGAGAGGGAAGAATGAACAAATATAGCATATGGAGTGGAGTATTGTGTTCAGTTCTGGGTTCCCCACTTCAAGAGGGACAGGGAGTGAGCCCAGTAAAGGGTCACAAAGATGATGAGGGGACTGGAGTATCTGTCTTAAGAAAGACCTGGGGGTCCTTAGCCTGTAAAAGTGAAGATTGAGGACTGGGCTTGGGCTTTTTTCAGTGTTGTCTAATGAGAGGACAAGGGGCAACAGGTACAAACTAGAACACAGGAGGTTTCACTTGAAATTAAGGAAAAAGATGCCTAGAGAAGTTGTGGAGTTTCCTCCTCTGGAGACTGTCAAAACTCTTGAATGTGTTCCTGTGCAACCTGATCTAGTTGTACCTCTTTAGCCAGGGGATTGGGATAGATGATCTCCAAAGATTCCTTCCAACCCCTGCCACTCTGTGATTCTCTTATATCCAACACACTGCTCAGACACTGAAGCATTGTGTCTTAACTCTCAGAGGTTTGTTTGTCCTGAGTTTTCAGTGGCCCTTTAAGTAGCCCAATCTGTTCTCACCACTGTTGAGATGGCTACTTCGAGACAATAGTCTTTGTCAGATATAATCCTTCCAGTTTAAAACAAAGACAACTCAATGAGCTCTATATTTCACTTCTTTAATCCATTTCCTTATGACCCACATTTATGGGAAATCTTTAAACTTTCAAACTTTTAGCTCTCATGATTTCAAACATCATAGATGCTTGGCTGTTACACTGAAATAAGAACTATCACTCTGCAGCCGTTGCTGGCACAGAAAATGGCCCTTTACCTTGGTGTCAAAACCAGACAAAAATATTTGTATTAAATCAGAATAATGAAACATTTCACAATCTTAAAAGCTGTCAGGAACCTGAAGTTTATTTAATTAAGCGAAAATATATTTTAGAATACTGTTACTGGAGACCTGAGTGGCTTTATATGAATTTTGATGTTTACTCAGCATGTTTTCCAAAGGTACCATTATTTAAAAACAATTGTTTATATTTGAGTGTCCTCAGTGTCACATTCATAACTTCCCACTTAATTTACTTCCAAGCTTTATTAAGTTTGTGAAACAAAACTCAAGTGTACAGTGATAGATATGCCCCCACAGATGAGTTCTAATCAAGAACTTGGAAAATTCATCTAAAAATCTGGTTTGATCCCTTTAAATTAGCACTAAACACTGTGTTCAGAGAACAGACACACCTTTTAATTTTTTCAGCTGTCAGAGTAATGAATGAGTGGAACAATCTACTAAGAGACTGAGACTGTTCTCCAGCTGAGACCCCTAAATAAAAACTGGATTGCTCTTTGAAAAGACACGTCCCAGCTGAACCGCCTGTAAAGCTGCAGATCTGCTCATCTCTTTGTTATATTCTGTGTTCTTTAATCATGTCCCAGGGAAGCTACTCTTGCTGTATTCCTATGTTATGTTCAAATTAAAAGAGATGAGTCAAAATAGATCAAAGTGACTGATGGATAAGTAGTCACAGCACCTCATTTAGAACATCTCTTTTCCTTAAACAAAACTGATTCAGATCTCATGTGGTAAATAAAGTGAGTTCCACACAATCTGCTGTGCTGGAAAAGGAATTTTTTTTTTTTTCAGGATGACTCCATGGTGTTTGAAGATCTCCTCCTAGACATCAGTGAATCTTATCCTTTCCACGGTCATTAAACAAACTTTCCTCTAGAATGTCACTTTGTAGTTCCTTCCCTCCTGACTGGTTTTTCCTTTTGAATACCAAAATAGACAGCCAACACGCTTGATGTGCTTAACAGAGGGCTAGCTGCTGAGAGGTATTAGACATACAGAAGTTGTGAGTGCTCATTGCTTTACAGAATCAGGCCAAACTTTGCTGCTTTCTGATGAACTGGCCACGCTCCTCTTCAGGAAGAAAAAGTTGACATTAATTAATCATTTAAGATCCTAGAGAGTTTTCAAGTGCTGTCTGTCACCCCTTTCATGATTGAACGAACAAGTTTTGAAGAAGGAAATAATCAATAGAGTAAATATGCTGTGGTTTCTTGCCAACACAGGGATTTCCATCAGTAATTGAATTCCACTTGGAGCACTTGTACTACAAGGAGAGGATGAGGGAGTGGGACTTGTTCAACCTGGTGAAGAAATAGCTGCTGAGGTACCCAAGAGCAGTCCCCCAATATCTAAAAGGAGGGCCGGCAAGGAGGTGGAGCCAGGTCCTTCACAGGAAAACAAGATGTGGTGGCCTTAAGCTGAAAATGGGGAGATTCAAAATGGATATAAGCAAAAGAAAAAAAATCACTGTGAAGATAATTGGACATTTTCAAGATCCAACCAGATAAAGTTCTAACATCCTGGTCTGAGTCTGTATCCAACCCTGCCTTGGGCAGGAGGTGGGAGAAGAGACCTACAGAGGTCTCTTCCAGTCTGAGTGATTCCGTGACTCTGTATCTTTTAAAAGAGTATATGTTTCCAAGTTGTATGCATAGCTGGGCACAGTATGTGAGCTACAGACATATTTATCTTTGAAATCATTGCACTGATTATCACAGGGCACAGAAAGAGACATACTTTTGCACAGGCAGCATGAGGACAGAAGAAAGCTATATTCACATCATCTATGTTTACTGCTTTTTATGTGTAGCACAGGTGCAACTTAAAATACCTGAAGTCAGGTGCTTGTGGTCTTTATATAATCTTGACAAAGATAGGTGCCTCCAGAAGGTGATCAGAGCATCTATTTTGAATTCATAAAGCTAGGGTCAATGTCTCCTCAGTTTTCAGGTTGTGAATGTGAGTACGGGTATAGATATAATTCTCTTATTCCTTTCACACAACTAGTAGCTATATAAGGACATTGTTATTTTGGTCAGCAGCTGGTGCAGAGATGTAATATGTTCCTGTTGGCTGTTATATTTTCAGCTGTATCAGAGAGATGTGAGTAATACGTTTATTTTCTATGTCTGTAATTTGTAGTTTGCATTCCACAATACTTTCTGCATGTTATTAGATTTCCTTTTATCCTCGACGCTTTTTAGAGTGGCCTGTTGAGAATTTAACTTTAGGATGAAGACATTTTTTCAAATAATAGTTATCAATTTAAAACAAAACAAAACAAAACTTTACAATCACAGATAGCTTTAGAAAGTAACTGGTATGTGCATATGCTTGTTTAACCCCCTAATGTAAGTACATACATTCTGAAATGTAATTTAGTCCTCCAAGAAGCTAAGTGCAGCTCTCAAGATCACATGACAAGCAAAACATTTGTTAATCAGAAAAATTACAGCCTATTCATACTTACTGTTTGATTATTTCCACCCCGACCTCAAAGATCCCATTGTTGATTGAACTAGTTATAGTAACTTCTGTTTATTTTTACAACTAGCTATTATGAGTGCAAACTATTCTTATCTGCAAGTGATTGATAGGCACATTAAGAAGCTGTTCAACAGGTTGCTAGGTTTGAAGAAGTGCTTAAATCATGATTAGTTATTCCTTATCAGCCAAGAGTGGGAGCTAAGCTCAGATAAATACATGGTGACGAAAATTAAATTTTTAGCGTCAAGTGCTCTAAGTCTGTTTTCTGTTTGCTGTGATTAAGCAGAGGTGCTACAACTTCCTTTCAGTTTTATTTAAGAAGCATTTGGCCTTTCTCAGCAAACTCAGTTGTCATACTAGTGTGATTTGGAGAGCTGAAAATCTTGTTCAATGATACCTTTCATCAGGGCATTTAGATAGCTTTTGTCAGTGTAGAACTCTAGAGTTATGCAAATAAGTATTCATACTTCTATAAAAAAATTGAACAACTTTCATGAGTGAACATTTTTAATTGTGGAGGTGTAAGACTCATTAATATTCTTGCAAGGGGATTCATAGCCGTATTTGTACTGTTCGGCATAGTCCTTCTATCAGCTCAGGCCAGCTGTGCAATCTGAGGACAAAGAGAAAACAGAAGGGCAGCTATAGGTTTTACCAATATAACAAACTCTGCAGATAACAAATATTTTGGGTACATTTCTACCTTTATTCTCCAGCCCTGATTACTCTGAGTAACAAACAGCATGATTTCATACAACTTGTGAAGTCAGTATATGAAAGGAGATCAACATAAAAGACAGGAAAATAAAAAGGAACTCAGCTCATAAGTCCTTGTTTTTGAAAAAGGGATCTGGAAGATTCAAAGTTGGCTGCCTCAAATGAAGGCTGTTTTAATATATTTAACAAAATGCTCTCTACTCAGTTTCTACTCCTTAAACTGTGTTTGCAAACAAAGTCACAAAACATGAACTAACAACCACGTGGCAGGAGATTTTCTGCATGCAACGTTTGACAAAGCAGAATATTGCCTTCTGCAGTTTTATACCAAAACTACTCCAAACAAACCTCTGACACAATTAAACAGCAAATGAGAGCAGGGACAGAGACCTAATGTGAAGATATCAATCTAGAAACTAAAGAAGTTTCTGGTTTTTCTATCAGCATTCTACAAGGGGGAAAGGGCTGAGCTTGCACTTCAGTTTACACTTTAGAGTACATGAAAGGGGAAAGGGAAAGACAGTTTTCAGGTGGCTCTGAAGCTATGAAATGCTCCATCAATCCCACAAATTCCTTCCATTAAGGAAAAAAACAAAACAAAACAAACCAACAACAACAACAACAAAACACCACAGGAGAGATGAAACCGAAGGTAATGTGTTTGCATCCAAGATGATGAGGGCCTCAGGAAGAACTGTGTGAAGCAGCTTGGCAGTAAAACCTACACGGGAAGCACAGAAGCCACTCATGCCTCTCTGCTTTATCTGCAGGGCTCAGGGAGCATGGAGCAGGTAAGATAACGAACACCAAGCATGGCTGAGAGAGGACATGGTAGCAAATTCTTTCATACTCAGTACCTCACAGGTAAAGCACTTGTCCAAGGTTTGAGAGACCGCTTCCATTCTTTTGTGTGCCTGAGAAAGCGATGTCCATCTTTTTCTGGACATTGCTACAACCAGCAAAGGATACTCAAGATATGCAGATGGGATGTTTGAGCCTTCTCTCAGAAACAGCTTGATGTTGAGCAAAACTAAGAAATATTCATTAAATAGAGAAATATGAACAGAAACAAAATAAAACATGGTATTACTCCAAGTAAGAGCTGCTGGCTAGGGGAGAGAAATGGATCTCCAAAAATATCCTGCACTGGCAAAGATATGAAAAGGTCAGCAAATCAGTGAAAAACTCATTAGAGGTTATGATCATCTCCAGTTATTTCAGAACCACAGTTTCCAGGTTTTCCACGTTTCCTCATGAAGATATACAGCAACAGTACACAGAAACCTGTGCTGTGAGTCAAGCACTGTTCGCTAAGTCACTAAACAGATGCTGCACTGCAAAACTAACATTTACAATGAGGTTAGAGGTGTTTCTGCATGTGGCTGGCCTGTACAGCTCAGGCAATGATGATATTTTGCCCCCCACTTCCAACTTTCCAGCCCAAATGTCTGGGTGTCCACACACAGATGGTCGACTGGAAGTGGCTCTTAATTGCAGTCTGCACCCAGTCCTGCACTCGCATCTCCAACCCTTCAGCAAGATACAATCCTGCCATTTAAACAGCAAAATCCAAATTACATTAACAAACTTAGAAATTACCATCTCCTTAGTGTTGTGTGTTTATCTTATGCTTCTCCTTGTTTACAAATGTTGAGTCAAGCATATGTAGGATTACGGGGTCAAGGTCACGCTAGATTCTCCCACTAAACTCTCAGCTTGCAATTGCTTCTGGCATTAGTGTACGGTGAGTTAATGTCCTCTGTCTTATGGTCAGTGGACTTTACATCCCTCCACAAGGGAAAAGGAAAAAAAATGACCTCTGGATTGTAAAAGCCTTTTCTATTCTGTCAGTCTACCCACCTTAGAGATATACTGCCTCAAAGGAAGGAAATTTCACAAGGAAATCACAGATGCAAAATCTGCCTTAAGGAAATAAGTGGGTGGCAGCACGTAATTAATAGAAGAAACCCTCCAGAAAATACTTGCTACAGACAGAATCAGTCTTTGCAGGAGACAGCCGTGACAAAATCCTAACTGTAATCTAATTTTTGTGGTATGCACATGTGAAAATAAATAAAAGCAGTCTTAAGAATCTTTCTCCCATACAAGCCAGACTAGAACCCGATACCGTTGTGGAACAAAGAGACCAAGAACAGCTTGATTTTGATATAGCAAATCTAGCTAAAATTCCCAGGTCTTCTTGGCCATACTACCCAAAGGAGTATGAAGGATTGAGGCTTGCTAGGTTCAGGGTGACTTTGAATGTAGTAAGTGACCTGGGCTGTTCCTTGGTGTTTTCTGTCAGTTAGCTGTTAGACATCAATAGTTCCATCAGCCCTCACACCAAGGAACCACGGAATCAAGGAACCATTAAGAGAATATGAAGTGTAAGAAGACAGAATGCAAGGAGATAGGGGAGAAGTGTATGGAGGGAGGGAAAACACAGAACTGTGAATGTTAATACTACACAAAGGGAGCAAAAGTCAGCTTATTGGCAGGTCCCTGGAAGACCTGTGTGTATGGAGCCCCTTTGAGCTTCTGTGTCTGGGTGCATGCACCAGCCACATCCTGACTTCTGAAAAGGGAAAACATGAGTGCACATGAGCTCCTGACTGCTCTAGAAGTGCCAGCAGCACCACCAGCAGTGCAAGTCAGCATGAGAGACTAGAGTCCAGGACTGTAACCGCCCTGCAACAGACAGAGTGAAGTGTTGAGGATCAGACCCCAGTGACCTTACTGAATGAACAGCTGCTGATCCTGAAGTCCCTGCTCTCAACCTGTCCCTTAAAGGCCATGACCAGGTGAGATTAATGTTTAAATAAATCTTTTAAATATAATCTAGAGATACGGGAAGCTGAGTGCTTCTCCTGAGCATCCTGTCCCACAGAGTGATCCTATACTGACAAAAAAAAAAAAAGGATTTGTGTCCTAGGTTTATGAAAATACACAGTAACAGACAGTTACATTTTTGAGTGCAACCTAGCCTGGGCTAGTAATAGTATAGGCAGTGACGACTCTTGGGTTAATAGCAGCCATGCTGCAGCCACAAAACTAGCGGGCAGCTCAGAAATAAGTCTGATGGTGAGGGCACATAGGGCCCCTTCTCCATCTTCTTCTTAGTGAACAGAGTGTAAGGATGTCTGATATTTGCATTTGTCCCTGCAACAGCAAAAGATCAGAGAGCAGAATGATACAAGACCCACGGGGGTGTGTGTGTGGTCAACATCCTGTTAGGCTGTGCTATCACCCAGCAAGATCTAGACAGCTCGGGGAGCTGGATAAAGGCAAACTTTATCCAGCAAATAAGGCAAATAAGGACAAGTGCAGGGTTCTGCACCTGGGAAGGAATAATAGCAGGTACAAGTACAGGTTAGGGGTGTCCTGCTGGAAAGCAGCTTCACAGTGAAAGACCTTGGAGTCCTAGTGGACGGCAAGTTCTTCTAGGGACAGAAATCTGCCCTTGTGGCCAAGAGGGCCAATGGTATCCTGGGGTGCATCAAGAAGAGTGTCCAGCAGGTCTAGGGAGGTTCTTCTCCCTCTCTGCTCAGCCCCAGTGAGACTACACTTGAAGTAACATGTCCAGTTTTGGTCTCCCCAGTTCAAGAGAGACAGGGAACTGATGGAGAGAGTCCAATGAAGAGCCACGAGGATGAATGGGGGACTTGAGCATCTGTCCTATGGAGAGAGACTGACATACCTGGGGATGTTTAGTCTTGAGAAGACTGAGAGGGGATCTGATTAATAGCTACATATCTGTGGGGTGGGTATCAAGTAGATGGGGCAAATCTCTTTTTGGTGGTGCAGAGTAGCAACACAAGGAGCAACAGCTACAAATTAGAACACAGAAGGTTTCACCTCTACATGAGGAGAAACTTCTTTAATGGGTGATAAAGCACTGGAACAGGCTGCCCAGAGAGGTTGTGGAGTCTCCTTCCCTGGAGACTTTCAAAACCTGCCTGGATGCATTCCTATGTGAACTACCCTAAGTGATCCTGCTTTCAGCAGGATGATTGGACTTGATGATCTCTGTAGGTCCCTTCCAACCTCTAACATTCTGTGATTCTGTGATTCCCTTTTCAAAATCTCTGGGCACTGCTTTATCCACTCAGTTCTTTGCCTTCTGTCTTCTCCCACACATTTAGAAACCTTGAGAGCACAAATGTAGGCGTTTCCCAGCTGAGCTATCATTGCTCAAAATGTAACAAAATGTAAAAACGAGGCCTGAAATTTTACAGATGTCTATCTCCTGCATGGTTTTCTTTTTATTCTCCTGCTATTACTGAAGTTATTTTTGAGAATTTGGCATGTAAAGCAATTCTTGAGCTTTTCTGTTAAACATCCTGGTGTTCTCATGTTATGTAGCCCTCAGAAAGTCCACCAACAATGACAGCCCTACTCCTGTTTCCTTCCCTGTCCCTATGAAGATCTACCTACTATAGTTTTCTATCTATAGAAAACAAAAAAAAATTGAAAATTTGAGGTCTGCACCTGCTAAGAGATTTGTCTGAGCAGGTGTTTTAGCCTGCTTAGGGTAAAGTCCTGCAGCATCACTGAACACATTTAAGTTTCTCACAAGTTCCTACATGTCATTGTGCAGCACAAACATGGTACCAGGCACAGCATGCAAGCCTGGGCAGATATCTAATCTCACTATGTATGCAAAATGAAGTTCTTTGCTCACACTTTGATCATCACCATGTCCAAGGCATTTGGCATCAGACCTTTGATGACCAGGCTATAGGGCCCTTTTGACACCAGAGGTGGAAGCACAGCCTTTTTCAACCCAAGCACTGTGTCCCCACAAAGCAACTGTGATGAAGGAAAGCAGACTTTCTTCATGACTTAGTGGCTGGTAGAAGCCATTAGGAATAGAAAGAGATTATCCACAAGAACCATGAGGAAGAAATGTGTATTTCCTACATCCTCTGTGAGATCATGGCTGGAACCAAAGCAACGGGAAGAGGAAACAAAGATGTGATTTGAAGGGTAAGATGATAAATGTTGGGTTAGAGGGTCAGAATGGGATCTAGAGGGAGAAAAAGTTTTGTGAGATGGTCCCAAAGCAGATAACAGAAACCTAGACTGACTGGGTGTGGAGACAGAGAGCAATGACTGAGTATGGAAAATTGGACTGGGACCTGAGACTACAGAGCCAGCTTGCTCAGAAACAATGGCTGTATCTGTACTTACTTGCTTTGCAACATATCTTACGGCCCTCATTTCCTGGTCATCTGAATTGTCAGACTTGTTGGGACTTGTTGCAGCTCCAATCCAGCATACATGCCCAGGTTTCCATTCCAGCATGGAGCTGGGGATATGACTAAGCACACATCCAGACATGGGAACTGTGAAGCACTCTTGAGTTCAATGGTATAAACACAGACAGCAAGTCTAGGTAAGGAGCTTGAGAAAGAGGAAGAAAATGACTACATGGCCATATTTTGCTAGTGGATATAAGCAGTTTGGGCATGGGGGAACAACAGGAGGGATATAAAGAAGACAGTGAGATGGAGCATTGGAGCTAAAACCTTGTGAATGGGAAACAGGCTGGGGACAGCACCGGGGTGGAGGAGACGTGGCATAGTGACATAGAAAGACCATGGGCTGGGCATTGTGGCAGACTACCTGACAAAAACAAGAGGCTAGAGTACTGTGACCAGGTTTGGTTGGAGCAAGCCTTGGCATAGATTCAGACAGCAGATGAGAGGCTGGATGCAACTGCTGCCTACTCCTGATGTTATGCACTGCCCATTTAATCGTGTTGTTTAATTGTTGTCTGACTCATGACATGCAATCAGACATTGCAATGAACCCTGTCCAGTAAAAAGATACTTGGCATGCGTGATGACCTGCCTGGTTGTGGTACTCACAGGCAGAACTTTATGGCTAAATTAATGTATGCTTTTGCTTCCACCTTAATCATGATTATTTGGGTCATGAAGCCTACTTTATTTCTAGTTCTAACCTGAATACTAAATACAAATTCTATCACTTCTTTCTTATGTATCAAAAACACAGGTCAAGTTTCTACAGATTTCTCTGTCTAAGGCCAGTCTCTTGCACCTTTCTTAGACTGCTTTCCTGCTGCTCATATTATTCTTTAAAACACTTACCTTTATTATAACACTTTTAGGCTCATTCTCCTGACCACTTAAACCGAAATCCTATTAGTCCTAAGAGCTTCTTTTAACACTGATAATAGAAACTGGAAACAGACTTTCCCAGAACCATTATGCTGAAAGCTTCAACTCCTTTTTGTGGGATCACATTCTTATACCCAGCAGTCCCACTGCATATTTTGTTTCAGATAGGCTTTTCAATAAAAATGCAACGTAAATAGCCTACCACTGGACTTTATTTCACTGCAATTTTTCCCAGGTACTCTATAGAGGATCTGTCTGCTTCACAAGTCTCTCTCTCAGGCTAGCATTCAGTTTGAAATTCTTATATTTGTAACTGAAAGAAAAATAATAAAATTGTTTCCTATTAAGATGCTTACCATGCCCTCTTTAGAATTGGCAATAAGTAGTTTATGATCAGTTTCAACTAGCAAACATTCCAATAAAACTTTTTTACGCCTCGTGGCCTGAGACCAAGTCTTCCTTCTCTATTTGAGTGCTGTGACATTTCATTTCTATAAGTACCCATGACACATGATCCACTGTATTGCTACTTGGCTAGTCTCCAACCAGCCAGGCCAGTTTTGCTGTGGCTTGTTAGCTGCTGGTGGAACAATTTAATTCTGGCTTTTCCTTATTTGAGGGGATTGGGACACAAATGTGGCAGAAGAGAGAAGAGGGACTGCAATAGGCAGGGAAGAAAAAGCTGAGTCTCTGTCTTGCTCTCTTGGTACATGGTAGCAGGGTGGTCATTTGACCTTGGTTAGGGCTGATATCCCACCATGCCACCAACTAGACAGTGCCTAGGGCTGCTGTGACCACAGGTCTGACTGGCAGAAGAAAGCAAGGAGGAAAAAGCAGGCCATGAATGATCAGGATAATATGGTGCTAGGACTGGGAAATAACGGGGAGATGGGGGCTAGGGGGGAGGGAGGGATGAGGGAAAGAGGGTGATTCAGAGAAAAGGACATGAGGCGATGGGCTTTTAGGTTTCTGCAAAGGTGAACAGGCTAGATAAAGGCATCAGGACTAGTTAAAGACATCTTGGTCAAAGGACCAGAAGAGCTGTAGCTCTTGGTCACTTCAACTCTGAAAGTTGGCTGGCTCTGAGATGGCCTAGCTTTCAGTTAGGGAAACAGGTTTCTTCTAGATTGCTAATATTTGTTTTGTTTTGTTTTATTTGGGTTGGTTTTGGTTTTGTTATTTTATTTCAGAGAATAGAACCCTATCTGCAGGTTAAATCATGCTGTTGGAAGAGGTCTGAACTAGTCCGGTCACAGAGACTACTTAATTTTGCATTTAAATTAGTACTATCTTGATTTTGGATGTCTGCTTTACTTCTATGCACTATAACAATCATTAAGTTCTTAGTTAGCTGACACAAATCCAGTCTGCCCTTCATATAGTCTAACTTTCCAAGCAGTCCCTGTACCTTTCAAGTAGCCTGGACAAGGCTACTAGGGATGCCATGCTGGTGGCAACCTCAACAGTGAGAAAATGTGAAATGTATTGTGCACCTCTGAGTTCTTGGGAAAGTAGTTGCCTTTTATGCAAAAGCTGGCTGCCATCAACATCTTTCCTAGTAAGCAAAAGAACCACTGGTTCATAGAGGTACCTTTAGAAGTCAGGCACTATTAGCAAGCTGGCCATCTCGACCCACTGTCAAAGACCAGGCATCAAAAGTACATGGAAATTTCAATTTTAAATCTTAATCTAGATACAAGAAATTATCTACAGACAATTACAAGGGTTAGTATTTACCTCTGCTCTCAGCTGGGCCACAGTCATGCCATGTTCGTAACCAAGGTAGCTCTTAAGGCTTTTATTTCCTCAGCTAGGATATTGCAGGAGTTACTTCACTAACTTTGAAACATGAGGATTAACAGTTTTATGGAAGATGCCACTGGAGCACTGTTAAAATGAATTTTCTATGTTCTCTTAAAACAATAGGCATCTCGGTCTAATGCAAATATTAGTAAAATGAATCTGATCGTTTACAAGCACAGCTGCAGGCAAGCATATTCACACAGATGTCTGCTAAAATGCAATGCAAGCAGCCTGGGATGCCAAAGGTCTGTGTGGTAATTGCTCATTTAAAAGGCTGTTAAAAGCACTTCTTGGGGGTGGGAAGACAGGCAGCAGAACAGCAGAAAAGACTGGAAGGGTAGGTAGGAAGCCACAGGCAGACCTGTCTTTTGCTGAAGTTTCAAAGGAGGGAAAGGTAAAGGCTTTGAGAAGGAACCAAGGCAGCAGCAGGAGTAACCACTTTGGCATCTTCAACAAGAAGCAAGGGAAGGGGCTGATTGCCCATGAGACAAGGTAGCTACTCTGGCTTGAGCAAAGTCAACCACCAGATGTAGAAGGAAGGACAAGGGTTGGGAAAATACATGGATGTTGCTAGGAATTGATGCCTTTATCATAGTGTCTTTCTCTACCACTTCAGCTACTGAGCCTGCCCCTCCTTTGGGGTGCTCTTATTTCAAGGTTTGTCAGTAAATGGGCAAGAGTGCTGCAGGGTGGGGATCTTAAAGGACTGCTGTCCCCAGCATTCTCTGAGGGATGTGTCCAGTCAGCCTGATTGGGTGCTAGTCAATGGAAAGATATCACTATGGCCACACTCGGATACCAGAAATATGCTCTCATTCCTAAAGGAGCCAGGTTGTTTTTTTCTCAGCTCTCACCTGTCCAATGGATTCCCAAGGTCACGAGCAATAAAATATTAACATCTAATCTGTCATACCACCAATGAAAACTATCATCTGGCCCATGACCTCACATGAGTATCAGGTTGTTAACTAAAGAAAGGAATCAAATCTTCCTCTAATAAATACTCTAGACTGTGACAGGTAAAATTCAGGTCATACATCTCCTTTGAAGTTTTAATGGCCACTCCAATTTTATGATAAAGCCACTCACCGTATGTTTGTAGTAATTTTGCAAAGCCCAAAGCGGCTCTAGTCATCTTTGGTGCACAGCTCCCAAGGACAAAGCTCTCATAAAACTGCAAGCTTCAAAGGGATTAGATCTTTTCTCTCCTTCTCTCTCGCTCTCTTTTATTTTTTTGTTATTGAAAAAAAAAAAAGAGTTGCATTTCCAAACATTTCCTCTTGTTTTCTACATAGCTCCCTAAGAAGCCTCCAAGATGAGACCCTGAACTCCCCCAACTAGACTTTTTCCTCAAGCTCTATCACTCACTAAAACAAATACCCTAAAATAATAAAGTAAAATAAAATAAAGTAAAATTTTAAAATGTCTTTCCCCTTTTTCTAATAGCAAGTCAATTTTCTGGGTAATTTCTGTTTTTTGTCTTTACTCTATTGTCAATGTGGAGTAATTTGAAGTAAATCAGTAAAGCCTGTGTATTTGCATATTTCTCAGGCTCTAAGAAGGACCACATGCAGCAAAACAGCTCCCCTGAATGCCAGTTTGTTTGTTTGTTTGTTCTCCTCCTTTTAAAGTCAGGGGGAAGTTGAAGTGAATCTGCCAAAGCTTGAACTCCAAAGCTAATGTCCATCTTGGTAAATGAAACAGTGCTGAGGAACATTCCCAGGCACTGAAAGGCAATTGTCTGTGTTGTTTAATTGTTAGCATAGTGCCTGGCACAGCAGAGCTGGGGCCAACTTTCCCAAACAATTCCCAAGTGCAGGCCAGCAGCTGGCATGGGCTGGGGGCATGCTAAATGGGTGGTTTGTGTGCTGGGCA
Organism: Ramphastos sulfuratus; assembly: GCA_013399055.1. NCBI lineage: Eukaryota > Metazoa > Chordata > Aves > Piciformes > Ramphastidae > Ramphastos > Ramphastos sulfuratus. The sequence goes on from WBNM01026934.1 coordinate 172,475, forward strand.
GAGAGGGGAGGTCAGTAGTATGAATGTGATGATTTTCATCTCCATTGGCTTCAGAATCAGGGAATAGTCCTGACACACTCAATTTACTAGTACAGAAACAGCCATGGTTGCTCAAACTTAGTGCTTGTACAACTACACCATTGTGAGGAGAATGATGCTTATTTAACTTCCCAACATAAACATACGTATTTGTCCTACAAAAAAAAAAAAATATTGATTGCTTTGGCTGTAAGGCTTATTTGTTTCTGCTTATTGCTAAGGGTGGTGGTTTTTTCCAGATGTTTACACTTAAATGCCATGGATGAGACACTTAGGGGGAAAAAAACATTCGTCCACTTTGCTAATTCTGCGGTGGCATTAAGAAGTAGAAGGCTGAGAGGGAGCAGATGGGAAATTTCTGCCCTTATGCATTGGAAAATGATTCAAATTAGGTGTTTGCCCAGGCATAGGCCAAACCACTCTAAACCATGGTTCTTCAAATAACACACAGTTCAAGTTTATTCAGCTTTATCAATAAATGTGCCAGCTCCAGATGTGTTCTCCAGACACGGTAAGGTATAGCAATCCAAGAACCTTGTGGCAGTGGTTGCTGGTGTCATTTCCATTAAAAGAATACTTGATTGGAAACAAATTTAAGACTGAATGACCACTTGGTCATCTTCCTTGCAGCCATAAGACCTCAGCTAGCACCACTGTGAGGACAAATTGAGTAACACTGAGAAGAAACAGCTGGAGGTACCTCTAAGTGACCATCACAAAACAGCAATGCCAGCCACAAGAAAATGATGGAATATCTACCAGTCACTTTATGCAAAATAAACAATGTAAATGTAAGAAATAATTTCACAAAGATGATAAAAGAGGAATCTGTGGGTCCCCTGAGCCTAATTTTTCTGCAGATGGTACATGTCAGAAATAGCTGGTATTTAGAACTGTCTTTTCAGGGCATGCTTCTTTAAGGTTACTGAAAAGTTCCTTTATTCGAGAAATCAGCTTAAATGTCCTAAGGCACAGTATGTACTCTGAAAATACTCACATTTCATTTGATTGCTGTTGTTAATGTTTCAGAAATGAAGTAAGTTTTCCCCTGGGGACATTTAGCCTGGCTTACCCATTTGTCTGAGCTTCTTCAAAGAAGGAATGATTCTTAGTTCTAGCCTGATAACAGCACAGGAGCAAAACCAAATGCAGTATAAGGAAAACAGCAATATATTCATTTTGGGGGTGGAGGGGAAGCCCTAGGTAAATTTAGTGATAGAATACAAATATTTGTGTCATAAAACTGCTACTATTTCATTATTTATCTGAGAACACTGAGAACAGAAAAAAAGGCACCAAGACAAACTAATTTAAGTTTCATGTGTACCTGAACACATTACTGTTGCTTTTTCTTACTAATGCTTTGTGATTTTGATAAAAGCTGGAGAGGGACTATTTATGAGGGCATGGGGCAATGGTTTTGAACTAAAGCAGAGTAGATTTAGATTGGACATTAGGAAGAAGTTCTTTACTACGAGAGTGGTGAGGCCCTGGAATGGGTTGCCCAGGGAAGTTGTGGATGCCTCATCCCTGGAAGTCTTTAAGACCAGGCTGAATGAGGCTTTTGGTCTAGCAGGAGGCGTCTCTGGTCATGGCAGGGGGTGGAACTAGATGATCTTTAAATCCCTTCCACCTCAAGCCATTCAATGAATTCAAGGGATTCATCAGAGATGGGCTGAAGGAAAAGGTTTGGACCATGTCAGGTACTTATTGATAAAGGGCAACAAAGAATGTGGTGTTAATTTTGCAAGAATTATGCCATTTTCTATAGCAGAAATTTTAAAAATTTTGACAGATTCAAGCAGAATTGGAAAATAAACCTCCTGTTAAAGATGAGATCTAGACTTGGCACCAGGATATACTGCAGATTAAAAGACAGGAATCCAGAAATTTGTCATGAAAGATCCCTGAGAGCAATACACTCAGACTTCAGGTGGTCTTTTGTGTCATACACAAATACAGTAATTTTTCAAATTAAACCCTATTTCATAGTATCATTTCAATCAGCTCTGGAAGTTCCCTGCCCAGCCTGAAGCATACAAGGTGCCCAGAGCCACACAGAAAGTGGTGGCAATACTCAACTAGTGCCAGATCTGATGACAACTACCAAGAGAGGTGACTGCTTCTACAGACCCAGACCTCAAGTATGGCTCTGGTGGCAGTGGCTGTGGTGGCGGTGCAGCTTGCAGCAATAGATTTCTCAAGTGTTCTCCAGTCATGTGAGTTACTGAAGCTGCACATTGCTGCTTCTCACTGAAGCAAAAATTAGGTCTGATCCACCTAAAAGAGATTTATCACTTAAGGTAGGGTGTAATGTAAGCACATAATCCCCAAAACCTTCATGCTGCTCCTGATTAACCCTAGAGGTTAAACTCTGCATGCTGATAAATTTATGACCTTGAAATTCCTTATAGTCCTAGAACTGTGCTTGTGCAGATATGCAGAAAAGCCTCAGGCTTCACACTGTTAGGGATGTAGGTCAGGATCCAGAAATGAGGTGTTGCCCTGTCTAAATGTTCTGGGGATATTAACATCCAAGGCACTCTTCTGGTTCGCTTTCTGCACGTATACAGGATGACTCTTCTCACAAGCTACTCCCACTTTTCTTTTGCAAAGTTGTCTGTTTGAATGAATTTGGTGATGGTGCCTGTTGTAAGTTTAAGAACCACAGAAGTGAAAAATTCTCCAGGGGCTAGACAGTCCAGGAGGTGGACCCAGGAAATGGTAATTTTATTATTGAGTCCAATAACTCTGCTATCTCTGTATACTGGCATCAAGGCCAACTCAGCCTCCTTTTCTCCCTCCTGCCTGCACTCTGGCGGGAGCTCCTTATCCTGTAACATGGGGGAGTAGACCTGTTTATGTAGAGGCCTGATTAATTTGGCCTGTGCAAGTCTGGCCTGTTGAGGCCTAACGGTGGCAGAGGCAGTGGAGGGGAGAGAAGACAAGCACTGGGGCTTGAGGTTTAGTCAGACTGGGGGAAGGTTTAAGGGGGTTCCCATGTATCCTGTATGTGTATTAGGTGTTAAGGATTCATGTGTTCCGTATTTTTTGGTATTTTTTGGAATATAATTCTGTATTTCTCTTCCATTCAATGAAAGCATTTTATTTTACTCTTAGTGGGGAGTAAAATTATATCTGTCTGCTCTTTAAACCACGACAGTGTCCCTCTTTGATAGACTGACCTAGGAACCGGGACAATCTTCTAGTGGCTGAGATATGCAGTACCCACTCCTCCTAGGGCAGAGACAGCTGAAAGTCAAGGTCCCAGACTTCCCAGGAGACCTACCAGGCCCTGTGCTATTTAGAGGCACAGAGGTGCCTCACTGTGTTCACTTTTGTCCTCCTCAAGGCCACACCAGTGAGAAGCCAGGAGTAGCAGATTCATGGAATTGGAAAAAGAGAGCCTTGAGTCCACAACCTTGCAACATGGGTGCTGACCTGGAAGACTGGGGACTCTAGTCCCTCCAAGGGTGCCTATGTCAGTCTGGCAATACACCCCAATGGGTTGGAAATAATGACAAACCACAATAACAATAGCCAGCTAAACAAAACAAGTATCAACAGAAACAACAACTGAGGCTGGGAAGAGAAAAGGCCTTTGGGATATTATTTAGAAGAGACTTCAGATTTTGACTTCCCAGCCAGAGGAGACGACAAATCATCCAGTGTGACTCCTTGATTCTTGGGAAAGAGGCAAACCACATTTTCCTAAAGCTTCCTGTAGCCAAAGCCATTGAACTGACTCTACTACAGTAAAAGAGTAAGGCAGGAAAACAAAGAGGTCAGCACAAAAAGCAAGGCTGGAAACCTCCATGCTGAACAGCTAAACATTTCTGAGTTGCTGCCTTGAACTGTGAAAATCCCTCTTGGCACCACATGCCTTTGCTTAGTTCCACAGAAAGGAGCAGGCTCCAATCGTCTTCCCAAGGCCCATGAAGAAAAAAGACCACACTGGATGCAAAAGTCATTATGCATGTAATAATAGTGTGTCCTACGTACTGACACAAACACTGTACATAAAGGTAAGAAAGAGGGCATTTGCTCTGGTTATATACAGCACAACACAACACAGGGAGACTGGCAGAAAGTAAACAAGCCATGATGTTATCCTTTATGCCACAAATTAAAACCTGAGTCAGATGAGATGTGTAATCCAGCCAGGAGCAACACAACAGTGGGTCATGTGCAGGTGGAAGGAAGGAGAGGGACAGCACTAGCCCAAGCCCATCACTGGCAGCTGGCTGGTGGAGTGGGAAGGAGCAACAACAGCAGCTGGAGCTGTGAGAGCAATGGAAAATACAAATTAAGCCTGAAGCTGATGGGAGCAATGGGAAACATAAATTAACCTTGCAACCAATGGGCAACAGAAATGGTGGTATGCAGAAATCAGGGAGGAAAAGTGGATCTATGGAAGGAGGAAGTCTGCTTTGACAAACTACATCTGAGACATCATTTCAGGATGCTGTCTGCTGCCACCTGCACAGTTCTCCTGGAGAAATAACACATTTTTAACTTGCCTAGATGAAGAGAGAGTTACTCTCTTTTTTAGTGTGAATTCACTTTCTTTCTGCAACATGCCCTTCATTCTCTCCAGAGATCTCTTTGTCTGATTTAGAACACTTCAAAATAAAGAAATAACCTACTCCTTGGAAACATAAATTTCTTTATTCCCCCATTATTCCTCAGTATAGTACACAAAGCAGGGGAAACAGACCTTTATATCTCCCCAGTTGTCTGGAAATCCTGTGTGGAAGCACAGGAGCACCCATTTTCTTTTCCCTCATCCATTCCTGAGCTATCCTGCGGAGCTCGCTGCTGTGCGATGCTGTCAAGAGCAAATATTTGCCAGGATTCGGAACTGAACTGAACGCTCAAATGAATGTGCACACGCAAGCACGCCAGTATATATCTGCATACATATTTATATATAAACAGTGACTATTTTTAAAAAGCACAATAACAACATCAAAGAAATTTCAGGAACCACAGCACTCTTCATTTGCCATAGATGGGCCTTTGTGCACTGTAGACAGACTGGATGATGCTTCATCTGCCTTAGGCTTCTTCAGTGGCTTGTGTCAGCTCAAATCCCAAATCCCAAACAAGCAGCATTGTTGAGGGTGCTAGAAACACAGCAGATGACAGCAACAACCTAATGGTTAGTACTGGAGGAGAAGAAGAATTAAGTAAACACAACAAAAGTATGTCAGTCACTTTATTAAAAGCATACCCATCAGGCTGTTTCTGCTACTTACAGTGGCCAATAAATTCGCTCTGTCCTAATATACTTGAAGTGCCAGGATGCATTATTCAGCACATGAGTAACTCATCACATTCTTCCAGCTAATAGTCAGTTGTTGAGCTGGACTCTCTTTCATGCAGGTCAACAGCCACACCACCATTGTAGTTATAGAGCATGGCAGTCTCGTGGCACAGTACCAACTAGATTAAAACAAGGATCTGTGCAAGGATCATAGAATCGAATCATAGAATCATAGAATGGTAAGGTTGGAAGGGACCCCAAGGATCATCTAGTTCCAACCCCCTGCCATAGGCAGGGACACCTCCCACTAGTACAGGTTACTCAAGGCCTTGTCCAACCTGGCCTTGAACACCTTCAGGGAGGGAGCATCCACAACCTCTCTGGGCAACCTATTGCAGTGTCTCACCACCCTCACTGTAAGGCCAGAAGGTTCCCATGTGGGCACAGAGGCCACTGTGGCGTATCAGGCCCTAAATTCACATTGAAAACCACAGGCAGGAACTGGGTACAGTAAAGAGGATGACTAGGTGTTCATGTGGCCACTAGAAAAGCCAGTTGGCCCACTAGAGTTTCCCTCTTTGCGTGCAATGATAATTTGAGTGCTGAAGGATAATTGGACAGTTGAACTTGTGGATGGCTTCAGCACCTTGAGGGATTCTGCTCCAACTGCTTTAAATGAACTGAACAGGGTTGTGGTGACACAACTTTTTCTTGCAGGGTTTTCACTCAGCCATGCTGTTGAACTCCTGCATTAATATCATGTGTTGCAGATGTATTCTCTGACAATGAAATAAAGCTCCTCTGCCTTTGCTTTGGTAATGCATTCTCGTCCACGGGTTTGCTGTGCCTGTCTCTGTTTGCATTAGGTTAAATGCTGCTGAAACAGATGGGCCTAATTATGGCCTTTCATTCAAGATTAATATGAAGCCATTAAGCTGGTTTATGCAACCAGGTAGCTGAGCAATAGAAACATCTAAAACAAGTATGAGGCAATGTTGGAGGCCGAAACCATACAATCAGCAGGCTTTTGTTGTGAAAAGGCATGGGAAATGCAGAAGCCAGTGCTGCCTCCATCTACGGACTTGAGACAAAACACAAGATGAGAGAAGGTTCACTGTGATAGACTAGAAAAAGCTACCAACCCCACCACTGGCCCAACCCCTTTACCAGCAGGCTGAGCTAAACAGGGAGGCCTGGTGGCTCTGAACGTTCCATACTGCCTGTTGTTTGCTTTAACCTGCACTCAGCAAAATAAGCTCTGGTAGTGTTTTTTTCAGCAGGACAGTTCACTGCCAGCTTTTTTTTTTTTTTTTTGGTGATTACCCAGATCTTCACTAACTTTGCTAATGTTATCCTGTATGTTTTTTAAAAGGAGAGATCGACTGACATGTGGGAGAGACTAGCTGAGGAAAATCAATTGAAAAAAACAGGAGTCAAAGGTAGCTTGCAAGGAAAGAACATTACAGAAAGTATTTATGAGCCAGACTTTGCAAGGCAACAAGTGAATTTTTAATAAATTGCCAATTCATTTAATTGGATGCTTATAATTTGGTATTAAAGTATTTTATGGATTTCAAGATAAATTTCTTTCAAAAACCTGTGTGATAGGTGGTCTCCAGAGGTCCCTTCCAACCACTATCATTCTGTGATTCTGTGAAAGGGCAAGAAGTGTAACCCCCAGATCTGAATTTACACATCCACTTAAATTTGTTCAAAGGAAGCACTCTCCCACCTCACAAGGGAAAGAATTACCAAAAATGAGCCACTGCTGCATAATACTGCTATGGGACTTTCCTGTCTTTCTAGGACACTAAAGAACCTTTTGGAGAAAAAAATTCTTCTGGGCAACACTGTAAATGAGTGTGAAAAGGTTTCGCCCATTCTGAAAGTGGGAAAGAAGTTGTATACTTCTACATACCCAACAGCTACCTTCAATTTACAATCATACTACTGTGGAAGGAAATCACAACCATTTACAGGCTGCCGTGAACTTTCTTTAAAGTTTGGGTGGCAGAAAAGCATTCTCATCCCTTCACATTTATGATTTTCCAAATGGCAGGATGCAGAACGCCAGGTACTTTCCAAAGAGACAATCCCTCCTATGAAGAAGAGACATTCTTACTGTTATGATTTCCAGCTCCCAAAGCACAGAATATCCATCATCAGGAGCTACAGAGAGTACACGTGCACGCACACACACACACACATTAGGCACTTTGTTTTATTTTGCAAAAGGAAAAAAAAAGTCTTTATATATAAACCATTTCATTCTCTCTCAAAACATTCTACAACTATACAGCTGTTTGCTCCATCATTTGCATAGGAAATACCACAATACAAAAATAAGGTGAGGGGGAGGCAAAAGAAGCAAAACAGCAACCATTTTATGCATGTGTCTTTACGTATAAACATTCGAAGCCTTACAAAATTATTTACATCGTTTGTCAACTATTTACATTAAGAGCAACATTTCTAACTATAACAAACAAAACTATAATTTATCAAGTATATGTAAAATTGTCTTAAAAAAAAAAAGAGTCTATCATATACCACAAATAAATAAAGACAAACAATAGCTTTAACAAAGCTAGGTTTTCCTGCAAGACCCTTTTTTGGTATTTTGATTGTCTATTCTAGCCTTTGGTTGACAGCTTAATGTTACGGCTTGTGAAGTCCAGACACTTACTAGGCTTGTTTGGTTTTCTCCTGTTGTCTGGCCAAATTCTACATGGTCTAACCTCATCTTTGGCCCTTCATCTATTATTTCAAGGCGGAACATGGTGGATCAAAGTCAATGTTCGCATAAAATGGCACCACTTCATTGACTACAGTGGAGTTTCAGCTACCTTTGTCAGCATTTAATTTTCCCCTGTGTGTGTCAATCTGAACAGTGGATTAACTAAACTGCACTGTAATTCTAAACAAAATTACTGTATCCTTTACATTCCAGTAAATTACATGCCACATCCACATAAAACTAGATCATACTGGTGCTGAACCAGTTTAACGTGTCTGTATATAAAAACTGCATCCTAAATCCTTCTTTTTAAAGTGATACCAAGTTTAGCTTATAGTAAGAGGTTTAACATTCTGTGTTCACTGTAACTATCCCTGTTACCGAGGCTTCCAACATTGACTTTACAGCTCATTCTACACTTTTTGCCCTTTTAAGCAATTTAAAAGATAAATCCTGCTTTGAATATTCAGTGCACACCGTTTGAGTTAACAGGTACAAAACATCTGAATGCTTAGCTTATTTCTCTTAAGAAAAATGAAGCTAAGTTGGTACTGTTTTGAGAGGTATTTAAACAACTTTTTTCTGTAAATGTGCCGTGTTATCACATGTAAAACAACTGCTTTTTTTTTCAGACAATTCTTAGAAAACATCCGTATTAAACCTAGAAAGCTGATTTGCATATTTACAAAATCTTTGTCATAGCAAACATGCAACATACAGAACAAAAGGTTTTGTTCTATGGCTGTTCATGATTTTTTCTATGTACTTTATCTCCACAGAATGACTTAACATTAAAAAAAAAACAACCCCACAAGTACTAAGTATGTCCAGTAAAAACCTGACAGGTTACCATTCATGGCTGTTCCACTGAGTTCATTCATCTGCAGCCTCTCATTAATTAATTTACTAAACATTGTCACAATAATGACAGTGCTTTGGTCAAAACACCGCAAGAGAAAAAAAAAAAAGTAATGAAGCTGCAATGTGTCAAGACGTAATACTTGTAAAGAGATGAAACCTGCTGACTAAAGCCATATACATCATGAGAGCAAACAAATGACTGCACACTCTGGTACTGTTATACAGTGTCTTCCCTTTTTCTGCATAAATATACAAAATATACATTTCCAGTTTCTTTTGAGATCTCCTTTAAATGGATAACCCATACTCAAAAATTTAATTTTAGTTGTACACCAAGAGTCAATAGGAAATTGCATAGACACAAAACAGCCTCAAAGACAAGTCCAGCTTTTAGTTCTGATGCCTCTTCATGTGGAGAGCCAGGTGGTCGGAACGTGAGAAGCTGCGGTTGCAGACAGCGCACTGGAAGGGCTTTGCCCCCGTGTGCTTCCTGTAGTGGCGCGTTAATTCATCTGAGCGAGCGAACCTCCAGTCACAGCCTTCCCATGTGCACTTGTATGGCTTCTCACCTTAAAGACAGCACAGAGAAATGAGATTGTCAGCTGTGACTCTTTGGGAGAAATCTGATTCAAGATCACATTGAATGGCAATGCTTCTCAATTTAAAGGAGAAATAAAAGACAAAACAGGAGCCAATGTTTCCTAATTAATCACTGCTCTGTTCAACAGGCCCCAAAATAACAGCCCAATTGATTTTTTCAGCAAATTTTACTCTGGAAACTGTGACTTAATATCTCAGCAAAATGTAAGAAACTTTCAAACACACAAGTTGGAGATAGCTACAGTACAGAAATGCACAGAACCAAGAAAAAAATACATGAGATTGAAATATGCTCCCTTACACTCATCTCAGCATGAATGGGAGTAGGAAAAAAGGCCATTTCATGTGACAGTCTGGCCTAGTTTGTTACTTAGCTTGCACCTTTGAAAAACTGATAAAATGAAGTTATGCAGAGCTTTTTTTTAAGAGGTCTGAGACAGGAAGGAAGATTTCTATGAAGATTCTTTGTAGTGCACAGATCTGTTTGAGAGCTTCGGATGTGTGAAGAAAGGGGCACTGTGTGTTACAAACGCAATGAGGATAGCATTTTCTCAGGGGCAATCAAAACTTGTGGTATCCTTGTTTGTACTAACTACATATAGGAGGAAGCACCTAGAAGCACCCATTTTCAGAAGCAAATGTCCATAATTAGGTGCTCAAATAGTTGTATTTTAGAGGTGGGAAGTGCTTGCTGCCTATTGATATAGCGGGGGCACGGTGTCTAAAAACTTGATGTGTTACAGCAGTGCTAAATACAACTCTGAAGTACCCAGCTAGTCTTGAACATACTCGCCCAGGCAACTAAAATAATTCCATTCATCCAATGTAGAACCGTAAGCAGAGTATTTTAAGCATGATTTTAATTTGTAGGTGTTTGCTGAAATGGGAGAAATAATGAAGCCACAAAGTGAAGGCGATTCTCTGTGAAACCAGAACTTTACACAGGTACGTACAACTGCTCAGAAAATGGAATGGACATGATGTCATAGGCTATTGCTTGATATTGGTTGACAAAAATATCTTTCAGTTGGGAAAGTGGATTGCTATCTATATCCTTTATATTAATTTGACCCATTTGGCAAGAAAAGAAAACTGAAATTATCAAAACACTCAGCAGTAGCTTCATATGGAGCAGAATTAGAACAAGGCTGTGCTCTCCAACAAGCTCCCTCCAACACATCTTACAGATCTTCTCTGTCTCCATTGGTCTCAGAACTTTATCCACATAGACTCAGTCCTACAGCACTGTGGAGTGACTTTTGCTTTTCCCTGTTTCACCATCACATGAGGACACAGAAGAAAGACAGAAGCTGGTATCCTGCAACCAGACTGTTTGTTCTGCACCAGTTATGCAGAGAGTGCCATTTGAGAAACTCCAAAACATTACTTCAGAGATGCTAATTTATTAGTCAGATGAAATTAAGAAATTGATTTTGTCTGGAAGTTTCTACTGCTAGGTCAACAAACTAGCAACTTTCTGTCTATTGCTGAGCCGAATCAGTCCTTTGCTCACAATGGGCACACGACTTCATGTTCGCAGCATAGTCATAACCAGAACCAGATCTCTACAACAAGAACTAGCCACTGTACCAACCAACCACCTCTTTGCATAAACAGTGACTGGGACTCACTGAAATTGCAGTGGAAACATATAATCTCTTACGGAAAACAAACTCATAGCTTGGCATCTTCTCTCACAGAATTCAAAATTACTTGGTGGATGGCAAATCAGAACATAAATCATTACAAATTTCTGTCATAGGTGAAATTACTCTGTCTGATGCTGACTGAAGACCACAAATCATAGAGGACTCTGTTGCTCCATGCAATATACAGATACTGTAGATTAAAATCCAGATTTCATTTAAACCCAGTATGTAAAGCTTTTCTAGCATCAGAGAAGCCAGTCAGGACAACGCGTTTGATCTTCAGGATAGAGCTATAGTAAAGGTCTCTATTTAGCAAGAGATCTTTCGCACTATCCACATCATCCTCAATGCATTCAAACTGGGTTATTTATGAAGTCTGTATAAGGCCATGTTGCTGATCCACAGGCATGGCATCAGGGAGATCTTCTGTGACTACTCTGTTAAAACACATGAGCACACACAGGGGCTGCACCAAAGCATTAATAATGCATTAAAAACACCTCAAGTTACAGCCAATGTATATATTTTTTTGTTGTTGGCGTTTTTTCCCCCTTTCTTTCTCCTTTTCTCCTGTACTGCCTTCAAAGTCTTCTTTGAAAGCCTTTACTTAAAACTGCCGTATTATACTAGATGCTAAACTCCTAGTTTTTTTTTGTCATCCTCTCACTCCAACTTCCCGGAAAGACCATATACAGAGTTAGGCCTCTATATACTGCAAATGCTTGCTTACCCACTTTGCAGAATTATATGAGGAAGAAGAGAGATGACAAAGAGAGGAGAAAGCACTAGTGGAACAAAAGCCTAGGAATAGACTGGACTGGAATGGAGACCAGATTAAAACCACAGTTTCCAGCCTTGGCATCAAGGAGGCATTATGAACAACCTTACCACATGTTGGACTACAGTGTACTGAAAAAGCAATTGCAAAGTTGTCCTGTGTAGGTGATACCTGACCCTGTCTGAGCCCAAACAAAACTGCTGTCCCCTGTTAAAACCTTTTCTAACTTGCAAGTAGCACCAGCAGGTGATAAGAATGTTCATACCGAGTTAGGGCATTAGTGAATTCTGTTCCCTTGATGGGTGCGCACAGCTTTCAACTCAATGGAAGCTGTTCAGTGGTCAGATCCTCCTCCATTAAACTCCAGGGGGGCCTAACTTCCCAGCAACACTATGTAGAAACTTGCCACACTGTCACACTCACCTCACCATCTGCCATAACCACAAATCCTCCTGGGCAACAGCATTGCTCACAGGAAAACCAGGCAGTGCCATCCCGAACAGCACTGCTCCTCTTCATCACCCAAGGACTTCTGCAGATCTGAGCTAAACTGAGCAGCACTCAGGAGACTCACGCAGGGGAATGAGCTGGTGCCTTATACAGATTGTTTTAACAGTGTTACTTTTATGTACTGGAAATTAAAGCCAGAATGCTGCTTTTAACCCCTGCTTTGGCCAACAGTGAGAACTGGAAAATGTATTTTTAGCGCCAGTGTAGAGGTCTGGATTATTTTGAATAAATCCTAGGGGTAAAATACTGAATATCTATGTTTGTAATGCTAGTTTCCGTTGGAAAGTTCTATTTAAGAACTGAATCAATTTCAAATGTTTTTCTTTTGGGCAAGGAGGAAGGGGGGGCAAGAAAAAGAAGGTGGAGATTATTTCCACTGCTTTGAAGAAAGCAGAAAGACAAGTAGCTGGTAGTATTTTCCCTCTCTCAACCTAAATACACACTTTTTGTCATTTAGTAGAAACAAGAATTTGGTTTAAGATCCTGTGGCAAGGGGAAAAGAGCCTCATGTTACAGATTTTCTGAGTGATCCTACTCGTCTCCTACACAAACTTAAAAGCGATGAGAAATCTCGGGTTGAAGATTTATTTTTTTAAAAAAGCAGGTATACACAACAAGGGACACTGAACCCTTTATCCACTGTTTTCATTGGCTACATAGTAATGTAAGATTTGCTTACTTTAATGATTGTGAGAAATACAGTAGCTGTAAAGTTTCAGAAATATTTGGTTTTCCTCCAGCAATTTAGGGCTTCTATAGAGTGTTAAACCAAGAATGCCACTGGTCATCAAATATGAAGGCGGCATGACTTGGTTACTGGAACACGATCGCAGTATCAAACAGATATTTCACTGTAAAAGTAAGAAAACAGCTAACTCCTCCACTTCAGGGGAGCTTCCATGGGATTTGTTAGAATGTCAACACTGTTCAACTAAAACACCATGGAGGAAGCTGGTACCGATTTCCAGCCAAATAGCACACTCCAACCCTTTCTTCCCAAGCCAGAAATATTATACACAGCACTTCTGGGAAACAGAACTGCTTTCCTTTAAATTATACTTCAACAGGATAGGGATTTCATAAGTTTAATTGGATTTCTGCATAACCTTCTTCCAGTATCACTGATTTAAAACATTTTGCTAGGCTTATACATCACAAAATATATTTTTACGTTCTTGAGCTGATAATATGTATCCCCCCTCCATTTGTGGAGCACGAGAAACAGACTTGTACTTCAGCACAAAAATTTTAAGCCCTAATGTTTAGTTTGGAAGCTCTTTTACAGAAAGTACCTATCGAGAGATAAGGAAGTTTGGCCTGAAAGGAGACTTAGTTTGCTTTCAATGTGTCTTATCTGTTAAAATAAAATAAAAATATAGTGCTGGGAAATTGCAAGAATGTCAAGAAGATCTCTGGCTATCCACTTGTAACATGCTAACCTAATCAGTCACTTCAACAGATAAATTATCCTAAGATAGATCCCCAAGTTCAAGATCCTCGTGATACCACAAAAGAATGGCCTGGACCAGTGAGGCACACTGTGTTGACTCATCTCCTTTTGATTTATTTTCCTGGGATTTAGTCATGTCAAAATGCACCTATTTTTTTCTTAACATTAATTATAGCCACTGGCAGTGACCATCATGGCCATATTCATTTGGGTAAGGTACAGTGTGAGGGGGTGATGGCCATTTTGAAGACACTCTATATTAAAAATGCAGCCCTATTCAAGATATCTTTCTGTTTGGAAAAAATAAGTTACTGAAAAACTCCATTAGTGATGAATTTCTCCATGAACAAGAAAATAAGCTTCCTTACTTCACCAAAGGGTTGTGTGGCTTTATTTCTGCAATTCACTTCTAGGATGGCTTTCTTTAAATATAAAGCTGCAAACAGCAAGTGTTGGATTTTCAAAACTAAAGTTAGGTAACTCTACTGGTATGCAGAAATCCAAATACAGGTATTACACCAGCCAACGCCTGCAACTTCTCCTATTTCCTATCAGAGATTTCTGTCAGAGCGGCAAGTTTGGAATTTCCTTGAGGAAGAAAAAGCAGTATGCATAATAAAGTCTGCAGAAAGACAACATCTAATTACAGTTCATAAGGGTATAAAAGTATAAAGACACCCTCACCCTTCTTCTTTCCATCATTTTAATATTACTTTTGTTTATGATGGAATCACTTCTAGCAGAATTGTTTGTCCTTAAAAAAAATAATTCAGCTAGGTGAGATAAAAAGGTGGTAGACAAAGTAGAAGTTTCTGCACCATAATTGCATGCTATGTACATAACCTGTATTATGTCCAGTGTGAAAACAGGTAATTATAGAGAATTGTGTTGTCTCAAAGTTTTCTGGTGCACCGACTTTTATATTTTTCACACCTTAATATGAGTTCTCTCAGTTCCATGACATGGTATAATCTCAAATACTTAGAAGAAATAAGAACAAGTGAAATATGGGGTTTTTTTCTTGTTTTAGTTTGCTTCCAATAGCTTTCCTCTAGTTCCTAGCATCACAGTCTTAAATCCTGGTCTCTTCCAGGCTGACTGGAACTAAAAGTAGCTTCTTGGGTGTATGTCTGCACTCATTCAAAAGAAGTTTTTAGTTCCCAACATTTACCTAAAATTAGACCTTCCTCCTGTCATTGAGTCATCATTAAAAGCAGCTTGTTGGTTGGGGGTTTGCCCTTTTTCAATACAATTTTGTGGTTTTCACAGATAAAGGGCAGAAACCTGAAATGTCAAAAACTTTCTCAAGTGTTTAAAAGCTCTTTAGTGCACTGAAATTCCCATTTTTCTGAAATGGAGATGGATCAGAGGGCTGACAGCACACACAGTACGTCCAGTGTATTTTATGAGTGACAAAATAAATGTAGTACTTGACATCTAGCCCAACAGTGATATGAAAGCGTAACACATGCTGCACGTTATAACATGTGATATAGTCTCTGCTTTGTATAGTGAGAGTGTGACCATTAAAAACTACTTTACAATGAAACAGCATTTTAAGGAATCCTCTAACAGAGAGCTGTTGCATGTCCTGTCTGATCACTGATCAGTCAAACGGTACTTGATCTTTCTAATAAAAGCACAAAGAGGAAAAACTAGAACTGAGTGGTAGGCAGTAAGGATGGTCAAAAGAGTTGTGCAGCATTCACTTTCTGACTACAGAGGTGCAAAAGGCATTAGCTTCTCAGAGCTCCCACCAGCGCTTGAGGCACTCTTATTTTGCCAAGCATTGTCTTACACAGTTCAAGGATTACTGGGGAATCTTGACTGGCCTATGCAATGGTTTATTTTCTTTGTGGTGTAACATTCTGTGTTAACAGAGGTGGTCTCTCTTTAAAGAGATATGCAAACAAAGAGGAAAAGAATTTTTTTAAAGTAAGTTTATAAAAAAATCCATGCCATCTGGGGTGCAAGGCTGTGTCTACATGTCCTGTGCTGAAGAACACATTTCCTCATCTATGCCTGTGGTGCAAGAACAGCTCTTCAGCTCCCACATCAATAACACTGGCTCTTGTACAGTCAGATAAGAACTGCTCTTAAAATGGAATTTATTAAACGTGTACTGTAGACTTGCAGATTCCATCTACTGTATGCACACACACACAAACACACACACACACACAAAAATTGAATGCAATACATTAAAGCTATTTTAACTCAAAGCGAAGCACTGTACACTTGCCAAAATCAAAGGTTTTAATATGTCCCTAATCAGAGTTGTTAGAGATCACTGAATATAAATAATGCAGCCTGACAAGACAGGAATGTTGCTACCAAGATACTCAGACTAAACTAGGACATTGCTTAAATGTTTCTAATCTTTCACCAATGGGAGGTGCAGGTCATCTAACAAACAACAAACAACACACTACCCTGGAACCAGGAGTCAATCGTTCCGGTCAGTCTCAGAAATTAATTACATAAAAGAATGTCTAATCAAATAATGGAAAGTTTTAATCACTGGCAATCGCTGTGAATCTTGGGCCTATATTAGCCTATGTAGGGCAGTCTCAAAATAAACTATATTTAAAGCCAGTCTCTCAGGTCAACAGTTTCCTTATCGGGAATCAAATATCCTGGAACTGAAGTTTAATCCTCTCAGGGAGCAATTGACAGAAACAACAGTTTTTTAAGCTTTCATGCTTAGAGGGACTTTCTAGGCTTTTAATCAAAAAGAAAATACTAGGCTTTTCTTGTCAGTATCTAAAATCTAACAGAAGTACCCTTCACCTGGCACCTTGGAATTTAAGTTCTGATTCTTAAAAACTGTGTGCAGGACGCTGATATGAATGACCAGTAGTATTTCATTAAATTTTAAGTTTACATTGCAGAGATTTCACCCTCTTTTACCAACACATTCAAACATACCTTCTTTAGGTTATGATTACAGATAAAGAATTAGGTATGACTAGAGATCAATTAATCCCAAGGTCTGTAATCACTCACAAAGTGTTTGGGAAAAAAAAACCAAAACACATTATTTTCCCTTAAACTGTGGTTTGCACAGGAAAATAATGTACTTCCATTTCTCACACAGGCAACTAATGGATTTAGCAGAATTCATAAATAAAAGATACCAACATATTCTCCAGCACAGTCTTGCAACACTGCACTTTAATGCACTTTGTCAACACTTTTATTTAACTCTTCTCCAATTTTGCTTATTGTCTCTATCAATGATGCCATTTACTGACACCTCCATAAAGTATAATCTCTGCAACTGACTCATCTAACAGGTTAAAGAAGCAAAATCTGAACAGAGACGTTACTTAAATAGCTATTTTCATGCAAAGATTTTTCCAGGATGAGGTTTGCTACATACACAGAAAGCTGCAACCATGAGCAAAGGCATGAGCCTTTTAGGGTCTCCATTCCCCTCTTGGACACCATGAGTGAAATCCCTCACCCAAGTCTCAGGGTGATTTAAGCCAATACACAATTTTGCAAAGTGTAATTTTTCCAGCAAGAGTCCAACTACCATTTCTCTTTCTTTCTAAACAATGGGTGTCCTCAATTTCCTGGCAGTTCTATTTGGTAGCAGTTTTAACAAGCTATGGTAAACTCAGAGTGCCAAGTCCTACCGACTGCTAAAATCTATTGCACACAACTGGTTCTAATGCTGATGACCACCAGAGCCTAATTCTGGATCTACTGAGGCAGTGATCTAAAATAAAATAAAATGTTTTAACACCTTGAGGAACAGCACAAGTCAGCAGCTGTCCCATGCCTACATAAACATTTGAAATAACTAGGGACGGTGGAAGTATTTTGAGTGCATCTCATTTAGAGAAATGCCATTTCTCTTGAGTTATCTCGGCTTCCACTTCCCATCACCAAATACAAGCTAGATCTATAGATAGAGATGAAATAGTTCTGCACTTAATGCTAGAAACTATTAATGGCAAGCTCATCATGTGACCAGAGAACATGCCTGTACAAAGACTCTGTATACTGAAAACCAACATGCAGCTGGAAAATGTCCTCAATGTGTGTGCCTTGATATGTTCAAAACTCCACCCCACCCTGGAGCCAGCAGCTCTTCTGTAGCATGAGAGAGAGGGTACAGGTAGGGTATTTCAGATGCCTGCATATGGAAGGCTCAACTTCCACAGCCTGAATCTTCAACATACAAAGAAATCTAACAGGAAAAGTTACAGGGCTGCTGTTTCTAAAGGATTACTTGATAAATGAGCATATACTAGACACCAGAGAAGGAAGCAAATGAAGTTTACCCACAATACAAAAGCAACTTCTTTTCACTGACATTTGGCATGTTTTTCAAGTTGGATATATAGGTATAATGACAGAGACTTAAGGTGGTTTTACAGCTGGACAGCCTACAACAAACACATAAGCCCCTCCCCCATTATATATCGCAGTTGCACAATGCCAGTTATGGAAAAAAAAATTGTTCCAAGACTAACAGGTAAAGTTATTTTAAAAGAAGATCTCAGCTCCAAAAGGTAAAAAAAATCCAATCTCTTTTGAGAGATATTCCAACAGGTACTTTAGCATACCTGTTTCAGGGCCAACGAGTATCAAGAGAAGACACTGCACTGAAGAGTTTTAAACTATTAAAATGTACCAGACATCTGCTCCAGAACTGCACAGAGATGGATTTAAAAGGCCCTGTTATCTTCATAGCATTTCAATCATGATCAATTTAGGGGTTACCAGTTTGACAACAACTAAAATTTAGTCCGTAATTTGCAAACACTAACAAACACTAAACCTAGAGAAAGAAAAACATGTGCCTGCTTCAGTGAGTGGTACAAATACTTAAACTTGCTTAGCTCTTTACATGAATACCAGAATCCTAATCAACAGCAAGAGTCCAGTGTAATTGCATTAAACCAGAATAACCGTATCAGCTTATGCCACCTGACTTGATGTAAGGTAAACACCTTGGGAACACCTAAGAAGAGAAATGTAAGGGGTGTTCCTTGTGCCCATTTCCTACAGTTTTACTGAAATGTAATTTATAAAATCTAACAGTGTGTTCATCTAACTGAATTGCAATAAACAAACAAAAAAACACCTACAGCCTACATTCCACCTATCAAAAATAACATTTCCCTTAGGTTTGTTCTCAAAGAACATTTAAACCCAGTAAAAGCCTTTCAGAAAAGAAAGCCTGCTAAATAAATACTGTGAAAGGGCTGAGATTTTCCAATACAAAAGGAGAGCCATAAGGTCTGTCTTGACTTTTAATGGCAGACAAATTTTGCTGCAGGCTCTTTTATTTTAAGATGACAGATTTCTGAGAAGGGCGGGTACTGGTTGGGATGAGAGAGACTGCAGCCAATTTTAAAAGGTATTGTTAAGAAACTAAGAATAAGGAGAAAACAACTTCAGTGGTCCATGATTACTAAAGAACAGGTTTAGCCAGATAAACAGGTCTGCTATCCCTGAAGGGATTTGAAAGAATATCACACACAACTTTATTAAAATGGATTACGTGACACTTGCTTTAGACTTTGAAGGTAAAGCTTCACTAAAGTCCTTTAAAAAAAAATTAAAAAAAAAAATAAAATCAAAGCTTAATAGTGGTGTATGAATTCATAGTTCTGGGGGATGGGATGCACAGAAGCACACACCCAAATTTTGCCCTCGGCATCAAGCTCTTTACTTTGGAGATCAATAGCAAGATTCTCCTGCACTCCTGGGAGAGCTGCATAACTTCACCGATTTCCCTGAGTTTGTGCCCATTTACTTTAGCATTTCATCAATTTACAGCATTCGGTTAAGTCAGAGATCTCCCTCCTAATACACATTTTAACCATATGTTTAAGGTAGAGATGAGAATCGGTGCTGGAAATTTTCAAGTGCTAAGTGAATATTCAAGAGAGTTGAACTAATGTAAACTCTGAAATAATGCAGGTAACAGTATAGGGACTCACATTCTTGCATGTAATGCACGCTTTAGACGGTTTATCCTTTCATTCACCTCCCCAGAAGACCCTTTGTATTACAGACCTGCTTAAGTTCACTAGATTTTTATCTAAAACAACATTCTTGTTTCCATGAATACATCAGCTCCTCTGACCTTTGCATATTTATCCACATTTCTAAGGTCAAATATCTATAGGTAAAAAAGTGAAGGCAACAGTAAACATTAATGGCCCTAAACAATACATATTAACGAAGTGGCATTTATTTCTATGCCCACAAATACTAACTTTATAAACCCTAGTCATTACTACTCAAGGTACAAAAACGACGTAAATTGATTTTAAAAAACAAAGGTGTACTTTTCAAATGCTGACTATGTAATGTTCATTTTTTTTAGACTAAAGATTTGCTTTTATCTCTCTTCCTAGTTACTGTATAATAGCAAGTGAGATATTTAAAACCGATATTCAGTTGCTGGTGAAAGTGCGTAAGTGGAAATTGCACACTCTTAAATTTACAGATTATTTATTAAAGAGCAATGGGATTATACTGTGACATTCATATTTACAGCCTCATTAAAATATTCCTTTCTTACTAAGCTTACTGCTAATGAGTGATTACATATATATCAGAAATATTTTTTAAAATGCTCGTTTAGTCTATTACTAATGTAAAGCAATGATCTTTGTACAGTTGCTTTTAAATTTTTTACAGCAACTGCAAAACAGATAACTCATTTATCAAAACAAAATTTCAGGTTTTTTACAATAATCTAACGATTCATTCAAAATAGCTGCTGAATAGAAGGCCTTGTTTCCATAGAGATAGTGAAACATTTTGGTAGATCATAGCTCATGTTATGTGTTGTTTTTACTTTTGGTTTAAACTTAGGTGAAAACTCCAGTAATTGAACAGCACAGTCGTAGCACCAGCAGCCTGCTTCAGTAAGTGAGTTGCTTGAACTGTGACTCATGTTTTGCTCTGAATAGAGTTCCACATGTAAAAGAGCTGGGGTTCATACTCAGTTTTAAAAACAAGAGTCATAGCCCTTTCATTTATTTCTTTAGAAAATCAGTCATGTGCTTTTCACCAATTTAGCATGAGTAGTTCTGTGCTAAGATTCCAGCAAAGAACTGTCCTAAATGATTTCAGGCACCCTGTTAGTCGAGCTACATTTTTCTCCCTGCCTTCCCCCCTCCTCCTTCCTTAGCAGGTGAACGCTTAGGAAGAGGACCTAAGATGGTTCCACCTCCCAGATGCTGCCTGCTTCGTGCATTGCTTCTGCGCCCACGCACAAACAACAGCGTCCCAGGTCCGCTCCACGTAGGCTTGTGAATGGAGATTTTCTCTGCGACTGCGTGCAGAATTTGATCAAGATACAAAAAATTGTGATGCACTGACACTTTTTGTTTCCTCTGTTTTAATGTCTTTCACTGACAAAAAAATTATGTCTAAAAAAAAAAAAAAAAGGCATAAAACTGTTTGTCTTGAAAAACGCATTTAATTTTGAGGACAAAGAAACTGGAGATATCTTGGGAGTTTTCACGATGTTTCTGAAAAATTCTAAGATTAAATAATTCTAACACGTCACAAGAGAAACCCCAAACCAGAAAATTCTGTTTAGATAAATCTTGAATGTTTACTATGCTTCTAATGTTTACTATTATTCTAAGGGGAAAATCTCTTATTTTTAACATCTTATAGAATTTTAGATCAAAAAGGAAAGTTTTCATCTGTTTTATCCTTATCTCTTTTGAGGTCTTTATTACAAAGTCTTAATAAAACTGCATTAAGAATAAAATGCTTTTTTTTTGCATTGCTCAGATCTTAAATTTTTCCTAATTGCCATCCTAAAACACACACCACTCAACCGAAAAGAGGGAGTAGATCAAGCATACTTGCTTTCTCAGAAAACATGTAAGCCATCAGTGAACGAGATACAGTGAGAGGGTGAGTACATACCTGTGTGAGTTCTCAGGTGTGCTTTTAAGTGAGAGGACTTTGTATAAACTTTTGTGCAGCCTACAATGAAACAAAACAAAAAAAGGGGAGTTAATTCCGTGACCACTCCACGTTACATTTACATTTCCTCACTCAGCGCTAGGGTACTATCTGGAAACACTTAAAGTTTACTACCTTCTGGCACCACCATTTGTTAGGAGTAAAATCTGAAATAGAAAGCTCCTAGGAATATGTTACTTTACATAGAAAAGAGAAAAATTCCTATCTGCCTTGAAGACTTACCACCTTCTAACATGGTATAGACTCACAGCTGCTAAAATGCTACGTGCAGCAACACCTGCTAAATAAGGCATAACTCAGAGGGAGACTTAATTTTTTTTATATTTCCCAGAGGATTTGATCAAGCCAGACTCTGTGCCAATGACACTCAGAACTCAGCATAACTCTTTCACTATCATACAGCAACCAAATCAGTGTTCTGTGGTAATAGGGGAGAGCAACGCAAGCAGCAGTTCCTCTCTGCATTCAGACAGGCGTGAGCATCTTGCATCTGGGATCACATTCTATGTGGAGGCATCATTAATAGTAAGGTCCCTATTCCCTTTCTGCATATGGGAAGGAGAGATTGGAAGGGAATCCATCTGGACAATTTTCAGAGCTGGCTTCAATGGATTTATGCAGGTAGCTGAATCCCCTGTTCATAACAGGGAAGACAGAGCTATGGCCTTGGTTATCAGGAGTTGAAATGACACTTCTGGCACCAGTAGATTCAAACAGAGCTGCAGTACATCAGACAAATCAAGCCTCTGCTCCATCACAGGCACCAGGAAAATGAGAGCAGGAGCTGCACAGTCACTCTGGCTTACTCGTCATTGTTTTTTGTTTTTTTTTTTCCTATGGACAACAGGGTTTAGAACACGGTAAATAGAGCTCAGGTGTTTAAAAGCATTACAAATGACATGAAGGATATATATTATTTATAGAATGTGAATGTGTGCCATACAAAATAAAACAGGAAGATAAATTCTTCTTTGACAAGGAGTTACTTGGTTCTTCCTAGATTCAGACTACAGCTAAAGAAAACCACTTATGCCTCCATTCATGATTATTCACATTTTAAAAAGTTTTGTTGCAAGAGCTGGGATTTTCTGGCACAGATTGCTTACCAGGATAGTCACAGTAGTGGATACGTCTTTTCTCCAAATCTGGGTTACTTCTCCTGTTATATCTGACTGGTTGCATGTTCTGGGGGGTTATAGGCAGAGTCGCCGGTAAATTCGGATTGTGAATTGCCAGCTTGGAAGCTATAGTTGCAGCATATGATGGAGGAGGGGTTAAATTCTGTAGCATCTCTGCTTGTCTGTCTGGACTTCCAGGCTCAGAACTTGGAGGGGAAGGAGGGAAGTAAGTGGCCTGCTGCTGCAGAAACTGGTTCGGCATGGTGTAGGTGCAAGAGGGAATGCCCTGGAACTGTTTCATTGCAGTCTGTGGAACAGCTGAGGAGAGGGTGTTAAGGCCCGCCATGGCTGACGGCATGGATACATTGTTAAGGGGGTCCATTACAGCTGCCTGAGTAGTAGTGTTGGGCATATCTAAATCCGGCGAGCTCAAGAGCTGATATAACTGGCCTTGCTGGGGTGTGACAGAAAGATGAACATCTGGTGTAGGAAGCTCCTGCTTGATGAAGATGTTGTTCACATCAGGAGTTTGGTGGGAGCTGAAGATGCTGGTAAATTCGGGGAGGGCCTGAGTCGGGGCAGGGGCAGTAGTTTCACTCTGGTGACTGAAGATGGTGACCGGCTCTGTTTTGATGTGGGTTACACAGGGTCGCTGGGATTTGTACAGGCCAGTTCTCAGATGGCTAATGTCAGGGAGGAAGACGTTCATGTTGATGCTGTAAGGCAACCCTTCGCTGTCAGTGAAAAACTGGTCTACAACTGAGGCACTGTCTCTTCTGTACTTCTTATGTTCAGGGATGACGGGAACGGGTGGGAGCTGAGGTGTCAGGTATTTCTCCATTTCACATCTTGTCTATAAAAACAAAATAGACCATAATCTACATGATTTGTTACTAACTAAGAAAGATGACGGCATGCACATCGCATGAGGCTTTGCAAATAAAAGCCAATACTATTCAGCCAGCCACAAGCTACCTACTGAGGAAGTTACAAACATTCACGCTAATGAAAATCTGTCTTTTATAATCAGTGTGCTAATCAACATCATCAAGGACAAGGAGATAAAGTCATGGCACAAGCTGTTCACGCACAGCAGGCATTAAGATCGATCTGATGTTTAAGTGTGCAACAAACTTTTCATCTTTTATGTCTACAAGACAGTGCAAGGCATAGAAATGACAGGCACTGTGCCTAATCTGCAGATCTCCTGCTCTGGAATTCACTGCTCAAGCAGCGCAATTGCCTATCTGTTTCACCCGCTTCTCTTTGAAATGCTAACTCTAAAAGCCACATCCTCAGCTGGCTATTTGAATGTTAATACTTCAAATAATGTTTATATATATATATATTTCCAGATTTTTTTATGCTTAAAAAAAAAAAAGTCTCTGATTAGAAACAGAACACTGAAGTGTAAAGTTATAAATAATACTGAATAAAAGGAAGACAGGCTGACTGCATCAGACTACCCTTGGTGTAGTGTCCCTGAGACTACACTCGGAAAAATAACCTATGCAGTGTATCACTGACTAATAGCGTGATAAACATGTCCCTAGCCATGCCTCGATCCTAGGAGAGCTCTTTAATTACTGGAAAAGCATTCTCCTAGAGTAGTGGTGCGAGGGAATCCGTGGGTGGCTGGAGCCCGATACATTACTGGTACAGTCATCGGCAAAACATTTATCACGCACTCTCCAGTGGGCAAATGCTACATTCCCCCTTGCCCTGTCAAGAGAGCGCTCATACCAGACCCGTTTAGCACCCCGCAAGGGAAAGCAGCTGACAAACAGCAATTCTGCCCGAAAGTGGATTTTAGGATCTTTCTTCAAAGACCCCCGGTAAACACCACAAACAAACAGTGCTGCCTTTGATCTGGATCTGCCCGGACAGGGCCAGGCTACTTTTTCCAGCTCATGTTTACGAGCCGAGGGCAGCTCGCTTTGAAGACGAGCGTGAGTTATTCCTTAGAGAAGTCGCAATTGAAACGCGGCAGCACCGGGGACCCCTCGGTCCCACAGACCCCTGGGGGCTCAGGCGGCGGGTGGCCCCTCCGCTCAGAGGCAGGGCCAGTGCCTTGCCGAGGCGCCGCGGCCCAGCGTGCGCGGGAAGCCGCCTCTCCAAAGAACAACGTCCGCGGGCTGAAGTCCGGCTGCGGTCGGCGCTTTCCTTTTAGCTCCTCCAGCTGTTTCCCTGAGGATCCTCTCCCAAATAGCCTCCTGGGACAGGCAGAAAGTCCCGGGAAGTCCCCCCTTCCCCAGTGCGTCGTGTCTCCCCCCCACCCCGAACATGACTCCCTGCGTGGGCGAAGAGGACAGGCGGCCGCTCTAATTCTGCCGCCGGGCAAGTGCAAAGGCAGCAGCTGTAGCTTTCAACACACCCGCGGCGGCAGCCCTGCTCGCCCCCCCTGCCGCTCCGGGACGGTCCGTCAGCCGCCGCCGGAGCCCGCGCTCCGCCTCAGACCCGGCAGGCTCAGCCGCGCCTCCCGTCGCCCCACCGCGCTCCGCCAGCGGGAAGGCGGGAGTTCTCCCTGCTCCACAGCTCTCCGCACTAGCGGGATAGACGGCGAGGGCCGCTCCCACTCGCAGAACGCATCCCCCCACCACCTCAGCCCCGCACCTCGGGATCGCTGTCCCGTCCCCGCAGCCCAGCCCCACCCAGTCCCGCCCGCCCGCCCGCTCCTCAGCTGCCGCTCGCCGCCCGGGCGGGACCGTCACGGGAGCGGGGCGATGCCCGGTGGACTGTGAGGAGGGTGGCGGCCACCTACCTGTACCATTTCCTCCGCCGGCAGGGTTGCGCCGCCGCCTCCTCCTCCGCCGGCCGGGTGCTGCTGCTGCTGCTGCTGCTGAGGCGGCGGCGGCGGCTGCTGCTGCTGCTTCAGGTCGTCCCCGGGGAAGATCGGTGCCTCCCTGGCCCCCAGTACGGGTTTGAGCTGTGCGAACACCGGCTCCTCGGGCTGCTGCACGGGACCCAGGCGGGCGCTCATGGTCAGCACCCTGGTGGCCATGAGGCAGGCTGGTGGCGGCGGGTGCGGCGGGTGCGGCGCGGACGGGTTGCCCGCCCTGGCGTAGGGGGACTGGCCCGCGGGCGGCTCCGGCCGGGCGGTGGCTACTCGGACGCTCACTCCCCAGGAGCCCCAGCCCCAGACCGCATCCACGCTGGTGTCGTCAGTGCCTCCGCCTGTACCTGGCCACGAGTATCTACCCGGTGACACACGCCCGCCTCTATTTCACCCTACTCCACCCCCAGCCCCCCCTACACCCCACCCAGCCCGGCGTAGGGGGCTGGCTTTGCGGGGCTGCCCTGCCTACGGGGAGCCCGGACGGCTCCTCCCCGCGGCGTGCCTGCCGTGCTGTGCCCTGCCCCGGCGCGGCGTGCCCGGCAGCGGGGAGCGCGTCGGAGGTGGCGCGAAGTGTTCGGCTGCGGGTCCCGGTCCCGGTCCTCATCCCAGAGGGGCCGTAGCCGGCGGCCGGCAGATGGGTTGCCCCCGGCGTTGCGCTGCCGGCCCAGCGCCCCGAGTGAAGGTCCAGTCGCTGCAGGCGTGCTTCGCTGTGCCGGCAGGGCTTCGCGCCGGCGGGGCTGTGGTGTGCAGGCAGGGCTCTGTGCAGGCAGGGGCCCCCGGTGTGGTGCTCGGAGTAAAGTGGAAGAGGGCTTTCAACAAGTGCGGCGGCCTGCCTAGGCCCCTCTCGTGCTTTAGTATTATTTATAGTCTTTTAAAGAAGCGCTGCTAATGTAGGCATTCTAAAATAACCGTCTCTCCTACCTTTCATCTTCAAAAGGGCTTTAAAGGCAGTCATTCAAATTTATTATTTTTTGTCCTGAAGGCAATTTGTACTCGAAACCTGCTGGTAATAAATTTCAGCGCTGCAATGTACATCTCCACCATACACTGTGAAAATGCTGTTACAGAAATAGTTCAGAGAAGGAAGAAGAGGAAAGGAAAAGAGGGAGAGCGACAATTGTCTCTTCCCTCATTTCAGATGAGGCAAGTTTCTATTTACTTGCTTCGAGGTGTGGTTTCAACACAAAGCTATTTCCCTGTAGACACAGGATGGTGAGCTAAGCTCCTGCATGTTTCACTGAAGGAGGAGAAAAAGGAGGGACGCTGTCCTTTTGTGCAACACCAAACTGCTCGTGTCACATGGGAAAAGTACAGTATGTAGTGGAGCCTTGGAAAAAACTCTTTTAACTTTTCACCATTCTCCTGGCCCTGCCAACCATGTGCTCCCCCAATTTGTGGAAACGTTGGCATCCTTTTCCTTCCCTGCATATATCTTCTATCATTTGTAGACAAGGCTTTATTTTTTTCAACATGGTAAAGCATTCTTCTGGTCAACTTGGACCTCCTGTCCTTCACCTTTCAGTCCATGGTGAGGACGATGTCTCAGAGCCTCCATGCAGAGAGCTAATTACAGAACCAGGAAAGAGTTCAGCATAACATTTCTTTACACAAACTGTTTAGCAATACGTAGCCGCTTGAAGCTTGCTATTACTAACGCAGATCCGGCTGCTCTCGTCAGCATAGCATTTAAAGCTGTGCAGGCTAATTTCCATTCGACACTAACACGTACTGACATTTATACAGTATGCAAATACATTGTCCTTTTCCAAAGACTCATCACTGGCATTTTTTCCCCCATTCTAGCCTAGAAACAGGTGTTTTAACCAACAGATTTTAAAATCATGTTTTGGTTTTGTGTGACTGTCCTTCACATAAACCTGTATTAGGGTTATGCTAACTACTTTTTTTGGAATGCCCTCCATGTACCCTATTTCAACCCAGTTAGGCTTTGAACTATGTTTTAGTCCCTCTGAAACGTAAACTGCTCTGCAACAGCATTAAAAATGCAAAACTAGTAATACTGCACTATGCTGTCTGGAAAGTAATTTGGCTGCAAGTCTTTGAGATCAGGCACAATATAGAGCTATATTAGTAAGACATTTCAGACATTTATGTAAATTGTATAGCTGTAGTAACTGAAATGTTTTTAAGACTTGCATACTTTAATTATATGTTTTACCTCCATCTGATTAAATGAATGATAAACAGATAATTTCAGAATTGTTTTTTTGTTTTGCCTTATTTTATATACATACATTTATAAATATGTATATTTGCTCTGGCAAATGCTTTGGCAGATTAATTAGAATGGTATTGTTGAGTGCAGTTCTGTGTATACTAAAACATTTTCAGAAGCATCTCTGAATGTGTTTTAATCTTTTTCAAAGGGATATAATTAGGTCTGAACTGCAGGTAAATAAATCCATTCTCATCACCATGTTTTTGTGCTAATGGTGGGCCAGGTTCTACAATCTTTTTTCAAGCAACAGTCAATGGAAGATGAATAAAGACTATCTAATTTTTAGAGGGTGATTTTTTTTTTTAATTTTTATTTTGCATTCTACTGTGACTAACAATCAAACAGGCAAGTCAGATCAGCTCTTGTTCTTGCTCGGGTTCGCTTCTTTGCTTACCTACGAAGTGCCACATTATTTAGTTTACAGATAATCTAAAAGCATGTTCAGATCCAGGAAAAAAAAACCAACAAAAAAAGATAGTACATTTTAAGAATTCCCATTGTTATTAGATTTTTCCTTTTCTCTGAACAAAGAAGTTTTAACAAAAGTTTTTATTTATAAGGTCAGTAATAAGCTGCCAGCTAACAGCTACTAAATGAAATTGAAATGAGAGTTTGTTCAGAATTAATCACTAAGAAAAAAAGATAAGAGTTTACAGGTGTAGTAATTTTGGAATATTTTTGTTTCCTCATTGGTTTGGCAGACCAAGTTAGAAGTGAGTTTACATCTTAACAGACAAATTTCCTGCAGAAAATTGAGAGTAAGTCCTTTTAAACTCAGTACAGTTCTGTTTGTGTAAATAACACTTTCAGCAGGTGTGTTCAGAGGTTTTGGTAAGTCAGTTCTTTGCAGCACAGTTCCCTGTCCTATAAAAAGGACAACTCAAGGTCTTTACTTACTGTCCCACCAGAGCAATAAAGGAGAAATAAAACACCAAGTGGTAAGCAGCTACAGCTAGATAATATGTGAGACATCGTTCAGTGTGTTTGGTCACTGATAAGAAAGGCACAACACTCTGTGCTTGAAAGAGTGTTACCAGGTTCAATTAAAAAGGGTTAAACTTTCTGAAACTATGTAAATGCTGCAGGTTCTGAGCGGGCAAGGATCCAGGTTTTCTGAATGAATGTAGACTCAATTACTTTGAACTCCCTTGTTCTGTGCATTCCTCTTCGCTTAGTAGTGCTATAACCATTAGGGGAGACAGGAGAAAACAAGAACAAATGTCAAGTCCCAGGCAGTTCAAGCTTGGCAGTGGTGGAGCACAGCATTGCCTTGTGGGAGAGGGGTTGAGAGCAAAGGAGTTCAGGATAGGTGGGAGGAGAGATGGGATGGAGACAGGCTCTCTGCTTTCCTAACCCATCATCTCTGCCTGACATGCCTCTTAGAGAAGGCATTTAGGTACTTACGTTGCACTGTCCTGGTAGGGAGAATGACCAGAGTTGATCGGGACCTTGCACATGCGTTGTTTGGAGGGGCAGGGAAGGAGTGGAAAGATATGGACAAGTTGTTTCAAAATAATGAGGTGAGGGAATCCAGAGGACCTCAGATGAACTGAACCAAAGTTGAAGCCATAGGAAGATGCCTGATAATAATCTCAGGAGCTTTCAGGACATTCAGAGGCCTGTTCTGAGTCAGTGAATACTCACTTCATTTTTTCATGTAAACTTACTAGGGAAGTGGAAATAAACTTTCTTCCTGAAGAATCAGTAGCCATCTATACTTTTGGCCACCCATAAGACTCCATCTCCCCAAGAGAAGAAATGATTCTCCTTCTTTTTGACTTTCAAGAGCCTTAATGATCTCACACTAACTTCCCACTGAAAACAGAATTGCACTCTCCATGAGGTACCCTCTTACCTTATGACAGGTTTTGTGAATGCCATTCATGCTATATAATACAGCACCACCACAGCGAGGAATGTAGCAGGATGACTTTCTGTTAAAGTGAACATGGAAAAATCATGAAACGATAGCCTACTGCTGTTGTCATAGACTTAGCTATTGCCATTTCATGATTAGCTTAAGGAGGTGTTCCCTTTGCTTATGCAAAAGCAAGCCCAGTTTCCATTTTTCATTTAACTTTACCAAAAATACTGTGATGGACCTTATGGCCAAAACTAAATTCTTCCAGAAATAACAAATAGCACTGCCTAATTAGCTCAGCCTGACCTTTGGAGTAAAAATACACTTAATCTTGACTTCTTTCTCCTCTTAACATTTCAAGAGTCATCCAGTTCCAGCTTTCCGCTCTGGTGTGCAAAGTCTTCCTATCAGGAGAATACTTCTAGTTTCTCCTGGACAAGGCTGTGTTGTGAAGCATGTACAGAAGGTGAGTTATTATTTTGCCATCTTGCCTATGCAGCCTAGGACAGCTGTGTAAAACCTTCCTGTTCCCAGTGCAGTCCCTCACTCAGCCTGACATTTCTTGTTACTGGAATTGAATTGGCATATCATGGCAGGTTGAAGTCTCCTCAGCAGTGACTCCAGCACCAGACAACTGGATTTAACAGACTTTTAGAATATAAAGTTATAAAAACTGCAAACCAAACAATTCCTTTATGCTGCAGGCCAAGAGAGAGTCACCACTGCAAAGCCTAGTACAGACTTTATAAAATGAGTGATGTACACAAGCTTCTGTATTGCAGTTAAAAATGAGGCCAAGCTTTTAAAGTTTTATTTGAAGTTTGCTAACATTACTAAAAGCACCCAGATACAACTGTATTTGTGGCTTGTTTTTATCCTTTAGCTAAACATATTTTTCTTTCACTGTAAGATGAGTAAGTTAGAATAGCAGTGAAGGTTTGTGACAACTAAATGAAGGTATGTAAACTTACCCACAACTAACCTCTCCTTTTTTTTTTTTTTTCCCAGCAACAGGTAAAGAACCTACCATGTCTGCGTTTTCTGTGTTTTGACCTGAGTCAGTCTGCAGTGTATAAAGCCTAATTACAGATTAATTATATAAATCTGCCTATGCAGAGATCTGTTCAAGTATGTTCCCTCAAGTTTAACTGAAGCATGTGTGTATGCACTTGCATGCATCAGTCTGATTTGCTATTTATCAAGGCCAGTGCTGACTTGGCGGAACAGATGCTTCAAGATGGAAACTTCAACTGCTCATTACTTGAATTCTTGGATTAAGAATCATCAACCTGTCTGAAAGGAAACAAGACATCTTACTCAGTAGCTAAACCCAGTCTTCACATGGATTTAATAACTTTAGGTAACAGTCTCACATTTCTCAGTTTCATGCACATTTCAAACATTTTCAACCCACGTGAGAAGAGGAAGTACAGAAAAATCTTTTATTGTTTCCAGTCCCATTTTGTTATCTCTATAGGTCTAACATATATCTGAACTGGAGGCTGTTTATTAACAGCCTTTTTGAGAACAACAGGTCACTGACTCAGCTTAAGGAGATGAGTATTTCCTGTATTTTCATCTGTTGTCATACAGCTGCTCAGCTCTGACTTGTTGTAGGGCCAGAAACTACAACATCATGCTCCTTAAGTATGTCATTTAATTATTTATGTACTATTAGTGCAGATGGAAATCTATACATGGGGGCAATTAAACAAGATTAATTAAAATCTGTACTTAGAAAATAAGATTCATGGATTTTGGAAAGGTAGTTTGCCTGCCACTTGGAAGTTTGGCAGGAAATATCACCACTTTTTTCTTCTGCCTCCCTCATGCAACGAGGCTGCCCACTGTATAAAAACAAATGCTGTTGACAGCATTTGTTAGCAATGAGTGGTCCTATGCTGAGGTTTAACTGCTTGAACATATGAGGCAAACCTACATTCTTTACTACTGAAGAAAGTATTCTTAGCTTCAGAGTGTTTATACTGAAAATTTGTTAACAAATGCTAACTGTAAAAGTGACATACTTGCATGTTTTGTCTGAAATCTCCTGATTAGAGAAGTAATGTAGACTGGTTTGGGGTTTGTGAAATACTGGTCCACCAGTTGGGAGATAGAGCCTTTACAGACTTGGTCATGGCAGGGAGAATGGTCTGGCTGGACAAGCAAGGAGAGCATCAAAGCAATGACATGCTACTTGTTTAACAATCCCTGGGAGCATAATAAGGTAGGACAGCAAATACTCATTTGGAACTAAATCCTGATGTTAAGAGCAAAAATAATTAAAGGATGTGGTCAGAAAAAAATCCTTCACCTCTTATGCTGTGTTCTTGCAAGCAATGGAAGAAGGAATCAGCTTCTTAATCAACTGCCTGTAATGTGCAGAAGAAAGATCCTGGGGTCTTTAGAGCCTAATATGTGCAGGATATAACGTGCTGCTTACTGCCATACTGGGAGCACTTCAGAAACACTGACAGACCACGTTGCCTACCCAGAGAAGCTAATGACCCTGTGTCACTATGTTCCCTGTGGTACTTGAACTATTCAGAGCAAGGGTAGGAACCTAAATTTCAGTGTGTCATGTCACTATGCCCTTAGTGGTGAAGCAGTAGAGCTCAGGCTATTGGCACTAATGTCTTCCTAATTTCTAAAATTAAGCAGTAGTCTTTCTACTCAAACAATCTTTCATCTGGCATAGGGGAATTCTGCACTAGACAAATTTAGAATAATCAGATCTGATAACTGGTCAAAGAAAGGGAAGCTTTTGGTGGGCATCCCCAAATGATTACATAATCATACTGTCTGTAATGAGCAGAAAGAACTGAAACAAAAAAAGATTCAGTTATTTAAAAGGGCTAATTCAACAAAGCTGAAATAAATAGTAAGCTTAAGTAGCAACCAGCAAATAAGGAAGCAGAGCCTGAGTGAGTTGAGTACAACCCCCAGAAACTAGTCAAAACAAAACGCACTTTCCTCAAAAGAACGGCCTCTTTCCTTCTGCCTCTTTGGAGGGCAATCTGTAAAGCGTTATAATTATAGATACCCAACAGCTGGGAAAAGAAGTTACTAGTAACAGCAAATATAACTTTGATGGCAGTGATTATGGAAAAATAATATGGAGGAAGAAAGATGCCTGAGAAGTCAATGACCCGCATTGAAAAGAACATCTAAAAAAAAAATGAAATGTATTAAGAACTCTAACAATTAGCTCTTTTTAGATAAAATACGCAGAAGTGTTGATAAGCAAGGAGAAAAAACATGCTAAGTATTACTGTGCTGTATGTGGGAAAAGAGTGGGAAAAGTATTTGTATCATATAATGACTAAATATTTTCCATTTCAACAGTAATTCAAGAGCATATTAAACCAGCTACTATTAATGGTGTTACATGAGTATGTCTGGATAACTTCACAACAAGAATTTTAAAAGACCTGGTCAAGGAGCTTTCAGGATTAATACTCAGTAATTGTTAGAATATTAGACATGTTCCAGAAGGCTGTTAAGAAAGCTAGAGATAAAAAACATACTTAGAAGAAAACATAAATTAAATTATACAGGTAATTTAAAATGTGTATAGTGACACTAATTTAAGCAGCTTAATGTGAATAGTCAATGTGGGGATTTATTAAAAGAGAAAGATAATAAAATAATTGCCACTCAGTATATGCTTATGAAAAACCAAGACCTTCGAATAAAGTTGGTCACAAAAGATCAGCGTTTATACAAAATGCATTTTTATAAAGTATATCACTTGATTCAGCTCAACACTTTAAATTAAATTTCCAATTCAGCTCAACATGCTGAATTACATTCCTAATTGACAAGTCAACAGTTTTCAAACTAAATATTGGTGGGTTGGTGTATAAGGTTGTCAGAGGATTTTTTTTCAACAAGCTGTTTACCTTTTTTTTTAAAAGAAAACAGAACGATCAATTTATTCAGGAGATAAAGCATGAAGGAAAAATAAATATGAAGGCAGGAAATCTGTCTAGTGAAACAACAAATTGCGATATTTATTGGCATATTGGATGTTTCTAAACTACAGATCTTCCAGTCTAAATCTATATGAGATTCTTGCTTTAAAAATGGCTGATTAGCCACATGGATAAGGATATGTATCTTAGATGCCAAACCAAGTGAACCTCAAGTAGAACCCTTGCACTGCAACTTAGGACTGGTAAGGGTGTTTTACTGAAATGCTCCATGTTTTTTGGCATTCACAGTTCAAGGGGGGGTGAAATCCACTCTCTCACACTTGTCTGAGCCCACGCTCACACTTCTAGTGTCTCCAGAAACAGTCAGTGGAAAGAGCTAGGCCTCTAAATGTCTGCAAACAGTGTTTCCCTCTGAAGGCCTGAATTCTTTACTGACCATGTAGTAAACTGAGGTGTTTATTTAAGAATGCAGTTTTCAGTCATTCCTTCTTATGGCCCTTGTTTGTTTTTTGTTTTTTTTGGTGTTTGTTTTTTTTTTTCCCCCGCACTAGAAATAAAACCCTTGTATAATGAATTAAAACTGATTACCAATAGGCTTGCTTTTCTTAATTACCTCTTGAGGAGTCCTAGTAGTGCATGAACACATACTGGCAGATTTTCAGAAGGAACTTTTCAGTACAAGCTTAAAACATTTGTGCAATATAGATTCCTAAAAACTCTTGTGAATGGATGCTTTGAGCTATCAGATAAAGACCTACTGTGGTTTAATGTTGAATAGGTGGAGTTTAAACCTCGACAATTTTGATCAGTTTCTCAAATTGAGATTGCTTGAGGATCATCATTTATGTTCTGATGGATCTTCTTTGTTAGTATTTGAGAATCACTCCGAGCAGCTTGCAGAGCACTAATGCCAGGTGCACCATAGCTCAGAGTTCTCAGTTTAAGTGAACTGTGGTTTTATGTGGTTTTGTTGTTAATTTTTGCTGTTGCACTCCTCAGTTCCATGACCTGTCCAAATGACCTCCCAAAGGAGCACAAAGAATTAGGTAGTATCTCCTGTCTATCTAAACTGTGTGTCTTTGGGGAGAAAAAAAAATTCCCATAGGAAGGAACCCGCCTTTCTGCTACTGGAAATGGCTGCTGTGGTAGCAAAAGAAAATTTTCAGTCAGCTGGAGGATATTGAAATTACAAGAGTATTCTGTCTTGCTTAATGATAAGAACTCAGATGACCATTACCTTATTCAACATATCCTGGAAGCTTGCCTGACTTTTTTTTTTTTTTTTAAAAAAAAGGAGGCTTGGGAAAGAGCAAGTAGTGAAAAAAAAATGTCAATAGCAAATACTGATTTTGTATGCATCTGCCTCAAGATTGAGGTTTGACCTCCACTGACGACACATTAAACATCTTTCAGTAAGTGAGATGAATAACGAATATCACTTGTCAGGAGGGATGACAGAAAGACAAAAACCTACCTCAGGCTGCAGTAAGAAGGGTGAGTCAGGAGTTTGAAAGGTGCTTCCCATAACAGCTTCTGAAGGTGTACTTGATTTTTCATCCTAGTCACATCACAGAAGAGGAATGTGATTGTGTGAAGAGAATGTTTAAAACTCCAGAAGACAAAGAATGTATTTGGACTTCACAGTGAAGCATGAAACTCCTCAGAACATCTGCTGCATTCAGTTGCCATCACAAGCTGACTGATAAGATGAATAAACCAAACACCACCATCCTCTTAGTCTCCTGTCCTCCACTATGAGAAAGCTGATCAGCCTTGATAAAACGTGGCTGCACATGCATCCTATCTCCTGTTCACTTTGGGGCTTATGGAGTTGGTGAGAATATTCATCTTGGCGAATGGAGAGCTATCTGTATTTCTCATCGTGTACTGTAATGAAAAGGCACCGCTGCATCCCCCTTCATGGTTTCAGTTTGCCTCATGATGAACTCCTCCCATCAAGGAAGCAAATTTCTCCACACGATTTGTCTAGTTTAATTTACTTAGGCAAGGTGTAGTCAGGAAATTACCGATTTGCCAACATTGGAACAATGGAACACAGAAAGGTCTCTCTTAAAGAAATAAGTAAGATGTCTCTTAAAAAAAACAACAAATCAAATGCTACAGAAGGTAAATGTCGAATGACATAGGACAGTATTACAGATCTCCCCTTAGTGTAGCCAACTGTATTATTCCCATGAGTTGCAGATGCATTCAAAGTTCTTTAAAATGCTTTTAGTTTCATTTCTCAGGCATACATTAAATAGTAGATTATGTTAATACATGACATAGTTAAACAATTAATAAAGTGTTGGGTTTTCCCCCTTCATTATTTTCTGCCTTTCTGAAAGTACATAGAGCTTGATCAACAGAAGGAAGTAATTTTTTTTTCAGTGAGAAACCCACAAAACACTTTGTTAGGATATTGGGACTTGCAGCTTCAAGCGTTAACATTATTTTCTACAAAAGATGCTGGAAAAAATATGCAACATAATATTCAGTAAAATATTCCACCCAGCTTTATTCTACACTTATTATGAGGATATTCATTTATTCAGGTAATTATTGTTTTCCAGAAAGAGAGATTTAAACAGTAATCATGTTACAACCAGCTTAGCTAGTTTTCACTTGTATTATACTAACATTTATTTTTACTTATTTTAAAATATTTTTTAAAAGATATTTTGAAAAGGAATAATGAAAAACTTAACTTAAAAAAAAGTTTATTCTCAGATCAAGAGGCCAACCAAAAGCTTTTAAAAAATTTTTTATATATATATATATTAAAAAAACCAAATATATATATATTAATTAGAGCAGCTCTAGATAAAAAATATTTATATATCGCAACGTTCACATTTGATTCCCAAATATTCTTGTTGCTGGGTGACTGAACGAAGTCTTGGTCTATGTCTATTGTGTTATGATATGGAAAACTGCAGGTCATGAGTTGTAGCCCATTTCAAATGCATTTACCTGACCGGTTCACAACATGCTTAGTTAAGCTACAGAGCCTGCTTACGCACAGACTCGCAACTCATGTGGCAAGTTGGATGAAGCAAGACTTTAACAACACGTTTTAATCCCTGTAATGCTTCAAAGATATAAATAAGATAAAGGAGAGGAAAAGTTGATTCAATCTTTTAACAAAACAAGGCTTCTTTCTCCCTAGATTGCATATGGGTAACTTTGTAGAGTAACAAAATACAAAGCTTTTTTTAGTGATTAGAACATCTTCTTCTGTGCAATTCTTAAATCTGGCACACAGTATTGGGTACAAATTGCCATAAGATACTACATCACTGCATGCAACATGTGGGTCGAAAAATAAAATCCATATTTTACTGCACAGGAGAAACAAACTAATATTAAAACACATATTTTGGCAGGACCGAGAGCGAAATAAAATCTCGTTCTACATATTTTAAAGTGTTATACCATGCAGCACTAAAATTTTTCAAATTTTAAGTTTTGTATTCAGATATGACTTCGCTGAAAAGGGAAAGAAGTAAATGTGGAAGGGACAAAGAGGATGGTAACTCTTTTCTTTTGGCTTCATGTTAGCATTGCCTGACCATGTGAATAGAGCAGGTCGCAAATGCACAAACTGTCTTTTATCAATACCACATCAGCATCCATCCCTGTTATTTTAAATCTTACATTAAAACAATTATTTGAACACAGTGAAATTCCCCTATGAGATAATTATTAATCACAGTAGGTTAGACTGGCTTGGTCCACTGTTCTATCAGCAGAAGCATTTTGCAATGAAGCATTGCATCACTTGCAATCCAGGTGACATATAGTTTGAAGCAGTGGCAATAGCTTTTCCTGGTATCTTAATTTAAGAAGAACAAAAAACCCTCTCTATGTTCTTTATTCCAGGGATAATGTGGTGCCACTAAACTAGTCTCATGTCAATGATTCTTTCAAAAATACCAAAGAGAGACAGTGTAATGCAATGCTTGCTTCCCTCTGAATGCAGGAGTGAAAACGGTGCTCACTGGAAGCAAAGCAATAGGCAAATAGCCAAAAAAGCTGCCTGTTCACACTGAATTATGGAACTTAAGGAAGTCTCTTTTACGAATACTTTGTTAAATCTTAATGCATTCTATTTTTAAATATCCATCACCTATCAAATGCTGTGGCCCCATAATTTGCTTCATTGGACTAAATCTGCTGTTATTGGGAACATAAAACTGAAAGGCAAGTGCTAACCTTTGCGAAGTTGTGTTGAAGTAGTCATGGTATCCATAGTCTCTAGGATTTGTTCAAGATTCCCTGTTGTTTTCTGAAGTTAGGTACTTAAAAATGGGATAATTAAAAAGTGGAAAACCAGTATTTTTAAAGTAAACATGATAAAATGAAGAGGAGGCATACATTAAATTCATTATACTGTCAGAACTTAGGAGCTTCATGTAGTCTGTAGAAGTTGCTTCAACCTAATAGACCAGAAGCTCTGAATTTTGTCTTGGCCATTTCTTTCCAAAGCTGAAGGTCTGAAGGTCACTCCTTTCCTTAGAAATGCTCCCATCATTACCTTGCCAAGAGTTAACTGCTGTGAACACTCAAGGGGGATGATCCGATTCAATCCTATCGACCACTTGAAGAAGACAATAATGTAATTTCTCGTGGAAGCAATATAATGACTATAGAGCACTGTGAAGCCAATAGCCTTGCCAGTCCTCTTCAGACTGGGCTCCAGTTTCTGGTCCAATAAATGCACGTTCAGGATCACACTTATTACCAAACCAAACAATTGGTATTTTCATAGAGAGCGAAGCACTTTGGGTACTGTCATCTCTCTATGTAGAAGTAGGACCTAGTATTGCCACAACTTAGGACAGGTCTAGGTGATCACTGAGAATGTGGGTATATCTGTACTTTTGGTACCTCCATGGTTAAGTGGCACCAAAGCAGAGTTTTAAGAACCTTACAGTTACATCTTTGTTTTCAGAAATTGGAAGTGATAGAGAAAAAAAATCAGAAAATCTCTTGATTTGAAATGAAAGAATCTCTTGATTTGATATGAAAGAATAATAAAACACAGAGCTGAGAAGGTGGATATGCCATTCCTATTTCCGGAACCATGCAGTGAATCTGAAAGCTTGCATATTAAAGTTGCTGCATATTCTAGTTAAAATTAGGACTCTCATTCAAATTATTTAATGCCAGTGCTGTCCACTGTTGGCCCATGGGGAGTTTGTACTTCCTGTTATGAATCTGACAGTAGATCAGACAAGCCCACAAAGATGATGCAGGACAGTAACCATTGTATTTTAAAATAAAATTATTTTCAAGATAAAGCAAGATTAATTCATGACCAAAAGCACCTTGAACGCCAGAGAAAAATATTTTGTTTTGTATTAAATATAACTCAAATAATTCAACAAATGTATGTTAAAAATGAGTGTGTATTTATATGTATTATTTTGTTTTGTATTAAATATAATTAAACTCATAATTAAACACATGTATGTTAAAAATGAGTGTGTATTTATATATATTATTTCAGTTTATAACTACAAAAGAATAAAAGTGAATGATCAAAGATTCTTGATGTTACTGCATCTGGAAAAGTAAGAATTTATGTAGTTTGCTTCTTAATAATGTCAAGAGCTGAATGTACTGAAAATGCTCTGTACTTGGTTTTGAGTCATTCAGCTGTCTCAGAATTACTATCATGGTGTAAAACTGTTTGACAAAGGTTTCAGCCCGCATGGATTTGAAATGGCAGGTCTGAATGAAAACCCACTATATTTCATAGGACTGGGCATTTGGTGTTCATTGACAGCAGATCTAATCAGCTCCCTTAGGTTTCCCTAAGGGAGGTTTCAGACAGTCACCATTGTGTAGGAGGGCACCCTAGCTGTGCATTGAGATTAGCCTGTGGAGATTTTACAGGGTTGAGAAAGAAAGGTAAGCTCCCTCCTGCTGTTGGTAAATACTGTTATTGTTCTCCATTCCCTGCTGAATGGAACAAATGCAATTCTGCAAAGTTAATTACTGCAATAATGGAAGAAATGACACAAAATGACAAAGAATGTGGTAATTCAGTAAGGCTCAAGTCACTGACATATTAGTCCCTTTACTGCTAGTCATTACTTTCAGGCACGTACTCCTTTACTTACAAATAGGAGTGGATTTTGGGGACTTAGTATTTAAATTAGTAAACTAAAGATAAATGTGCAAGAAATAGTGCCTAATGATCTCTTAGGAGTTGTCTGAACTGTACCTGAGACCTGAACAGAGATCTCTGATGAGTGTCTGTAAATAAGGACTTGCAGCATGTTTCTTTTTCAATATCCAAGAAAGAAGACTCCCTATAATTCTATTTATATCCTGAAGTAATTTAACCCCCAAGAATGAAAAGGTGACAATTGAATAGACTGCACCAAAACATAGTATTTTTTTTCCTTGCCTACACTTTCTACAGCATCACAGAGATGAGTGATACTAATTTTTGTGTCAATGTTTTACACATAGCTTTGGATGACAGCTTGTGAATCTCTGTTTACACGGCTCCGCTGGCACTGGCAGCTGTGTGCTTGGAAACCATAGGCCTGTGAAACGTAGTGACAAGTCTCCTCTATATGTGGCACTACACTAGCGATGGGGAGCATAAGAAAGCTTGGGCACAGAAATGACCCTCTCTTGAGGTCTCAGAGAGAAATAGGTGAGAATATTTCTTAGTCTTTCAGAAACAACCACTGCACTTTAGCAACAATCCTGTTTGAAATCCACATACACATTCAAGATGACAACTCTCTAGTCAAAGTCAAGCACTACATTGCAAGGCTATATATAAAAATAATGCACAAAGAAACAAATTCTTCTAAAGAACTGAATAAGAAAGCAAAAAGAAAGTACTGCATGCTGCAGTATGTATCTCTAAAATTATGATAAAGAGGAGCACTGGGAATTGCTAACAGTTTCAGCTGCAATGATGAATAATCCAAGTAATCTTTTTTCTATTTAACCAAAAGGAAAAATGAAAAGACTTTCATTGAAATACAGTCATAAATTCCATCCATAAGACTTTTCCTGCAATTAGGTTACATTTACTGATCCACTACTCCTTAAAAGAAGCATTAACACAAAGGCTTCAATTATTCATGGTCAAACAAAGTTGATTCTATTGCTTCTATCAATGCAGCATTCTCTTTTACAGTGGTTATTTCTGTAGTATCTTCAGAAGGGCACACAGTCTACAAAAACATGTAAGTTTCTGAGTAAAAGCTAGTTCATGCTTGATCCCAACTTTCTGCATTTAATACTACTGCCATTTCCTGCTTCCACGGAGATAAAATTTGCTCATTTCTTGGGGTCCCTTTCATCCTTTAAAGGGTAAGCTGATTAAAAATCTCTATTTACTTGAATCCAGCTTCAATGTCATAGTCTCTCAAAAGAAAAAAAAAAAAAGAATAAAAAAAGCGTTATTACTGTTATGGAAAACT
Organism: Ramphastos sulfuratus; assembly: GCA_013399055.1. Lineage (NCBI taxonomy): Eukaryota > Metazoa > Chordata > Aves > Piciformes > Ramphastidae > Ramphastos > Ramphastos sulfuratus. Next base: position 213,782 of record WBNM01026934.1, read on the forward strand.
TATCAATGAGAAAAAATTCCAGGGAACTCTGCAAAATGGATTCTGTGGAACAAAGCTGATGGTTCTTCTGCTGTCAGCAGAGGGCTTAAAGAGCTGCAGAGGGTCTAGCTTCTGTCAAGAGCTGTACCTACTTCTGACCAAAGCTTATGCAATACTCACCACTCTTCCATAATTCCCAAGTACTGCCCATTTCCGCTAGCGATGCTGTCCCCCAAGAGTTAGCACCTTGTACTGCTGCTGATTGCTGCCCTGCTTCAGCCTGAAATACTCCAAGTGTAACTGCCTTAGTTAAGCTATGGAAGTGCACATTTCAAAGGTCAAGAGTTCCCAATGAATCCTAGGAATTTAAGAAGGGGATAATATTGCCCAAAGACACTAAGCAAAACTTGATCTTCAAGGGATACTTGTTTCATTTTCAAAGGTCAAGAATGAATATAGATTTTCGGTATCCTTTGGTATAAGAAAATACCAGGGATACATTTCTTTGACTCAGTAAAAAGTCTGGTAAGTGTTCTATTAAATGTAATGTTAACAGGGAGATAAATTCTTTCCTCGGTAGACCTCCCTAATGAGAGCAACCCTGAAAGATGACAGGCTGTTACAGACTCAAACTGTTGTGTATAAAGCTGTTTTCATGTAAATGTGCAACAGACTGAGGACTGAGACACATGTGCATGGTAATATCAACACTTCTTCAAAAGATAATAATTTGCTTTTAAAAAGTCATCTTCCAAAGGCCAGGAAGCTGATGAATGCCTACCAGGAGCAAAAGAATTCCACCTGACCATCCTGCAGATGTTAGAAGCTTAGTAGAGTTGATGTTCCTTTTTTTTTTTTTTATTCTGTAACAGGTACCATACAAAATAATAATTGAAACAGAAAATAACAGCTAAAGTATAAAGGCTAGCAAATTATATCCCAGAGATACTGAACAAATACTAGACAACTAGTATTTGAATTTACAGTTCTTCTTCTTTCACAAGGTTTCATCATGGTTTTGTAAGGAAGTCTTGAAGGGCAGGAAGACTCTGTGTCTTTGTACAGATAATATTTAGAAACTACAATTTCAGTTCAGCAACAAGCCTTAAAAGTGTAGGTCCTTATTAAACAAAACAAAACAAAAAACAACAACAAAAAAAAACACAGAAAAAAGGGCAATTTTATGTTTTAAATTTTTTCCTCAAATAAGGAATTTTCTTGAAGTATTAGAGCTTCTTTGCTTCTAGCAAGGGACAGAAAGGTGAGGAAGCAATTATACTGCTAACCCCCCCACCAAGAGACAAAAACATCCTAACCTGCTCTAAAGCAAATGTCCTTCCTTCTTTCCTGTTCAACTCATATCTTACGAAACTTACCACTTAAGTAACACCAGCTTAACATACCAAGAAATGTAATAGTGGGTAGAGATTTTTCTCTTTCCTCCCTTTGGTGTGAAAAGAGGAACTGAAGATGATTATATGGGTTGGACACTTCAGTCACAAGTTGCTTCCATGCATGACTACCCTTAAAAAATTCTCATCGTCATTTTCGACTCATCTATCGTTGACACAAGGTTTACTACAATGGGAGAATGCAAAGACCATGAAGATGAATTTTGGAATAATTCATTTGACAGATGTTTGTGAGAAAGAACATCAGTAAAATGCTGTACAGGTAATGCAACTGAACCTTTTCATTACTGAAGTGCAAAAAGGTTCGTTAATTTTTGCTGTAGGGCATTTCACAATTGAATAGTTGTATTTAAGTGACATTCTAGCTTTCACATGAAAAGCTTAGAAGATCTCCTCCTAGACAATTAATTATACCCTTGGACTCTATTGAGGAGACACAGGAAAAATACAGTCTTCAAGATTAAAAAAAATTACATACTGAAGACATTTACACAGGGACTAAATGGATTACAAGAACTAACCAAGAGTGTAATGTGCTATCAGTATATGCTAACAAATTACTTTTATTTTTGCAAAGTTAAAGATGGACCTTGTTAATTTTCTAAAAACCCCCACAAATTTCCAGAATATGTCATTTTGTCATCTGAAGAACTGTTTAAATGTCAGCAAAATTTCATCACAGATCAGCCAAATATTTGGACCTTTCTAGAGAATGAGTCTGCCTAGAGGACATGGAAATGTGCTAGACACAAGTCATTCTGGAAGCATCAAAATGTGCTTGTATTTCCACGGAAGAACTAAACACTTTGTGTCTTTTGGATGGTAAGAAGTAAATGAATGCCACTACATTAACTTATTTATAAATATTACCATAGAGTAATTAATGTTGGATAGGAATTATGAAAATCAGTCATCTAGTCCATCTCAAAATCAGGTCCAATTATATCAGCTTGCTCAAGATACTGACCAGGTGAGTTTTGAAGATCTCCAAGGATAAAGATTCCACCACCTCTCTGGGCAACCTGTTCCAGTATTTGACTACCCAGTTAAAACATTTTTCATAATAGCTAATTGAGTTTTCTAGTGCTATATCTTGTGTCCATTGCCTCTTATTCTATTGCTGTGAACCTCTGATAGGAGTCTGCCTCTGTTGCCTCTCTACCATCCCATTTGGTGGTTGGAGATTGCAGCATGTTTCTCCACCAAGCCCTCTAATCTTAAGGTTGAACAAGTCCAGTTCTTTTGGCCTCCCTTTTATATCAGGTGCTCCAGTCTCTGATCATCTTAGTGAATCTATGCTGGACTCACTTTGATATGTCAAAGTCTATCCTGAACAAGCCCCAAACCGGACGCAACAGTCCCAATGTGGTCTCCTGTGAACCACACAGAAAGGAAGGACCACTTCTCTCCATCTGCTGGCTATCCTGTTCTTAATACCACCCAGGATGCAACTGGCTAGCACACTGCTGACTCATGTTCAGTTTGTTGTCCACTAGGACCTTGATGTCTGTTTCTGCTAAGCTACTTTCCAGCCAGTACTAGCATATGGGTTGCTCCATCCTAGATGTGAGACCTCGGTTGCTTTTGCTGAACCTCGTAAGGTTCTTGCTGACCCAGTTTCCAGCCTGCTGAGGTCCTTCCAAGACTCTGCTCTCCAGTGTACAGTCTATTTCCCCAAATTTCTTATTGCCTATGAACTTGCCAAGAGGTGCTACTATTTGTGAGTTGCCAGTTGGTCTTTGCATTGCTGATCACATTTCCATGAGCTTGGTGTGTCAGCCAATTTTCCATCCGCCTCACAGTCCGCATCTCACCAGTTCTTCTATAAGGATACAATGGGAGAACGAATTGTGAATACTTAAGAATCTAGCTTTGCCTAAACCTTCTAGATAATAAAATTTATTGTCTATTAGGTGATAACAGACAAACAGGATAGCACAGGAAGTTAAACTAGGGACTGGGCGTGTGAGTCATGTAAAATATCTGCTACAATTAGTATCTGCATATCGGAGCTGTTTCATACAACAGAGAAGTTAATGATTCTATTCACCTAAAAATAGAAGTTAGATAAAACCCTAGACTTCAGGAAACAAAAGTTTATCCAGGAATGTCTGTACAGATAGGTTTGTGAGCCCAAGGTTTGTCTATTTTTTCCTCAGTGAACACTAGTTAGCCTAATAAAGATATTATCTCTGTAAAGATAATAAAAGATATTACACCTGGCTTTCCTCACGCACAGAATTCAACTTAATAATTTAAAGCCTGTGATGTGCAATTCCTAGCATTTTACCTCAATTTCTCATAATTATTAAAAAAAAAAAAAAAAAAAAAGAAGAAACTGAAGCTTACCTGGAGCAGACAAAGTATTCCTGTACTTTAAAATGCTATTAGGAAGAGGAAGAAAAGTGTATCTAGGAATCACAAGCTCAATGTAGCTCAGTAGTATTTAGTAAATAATTATGGTTTATGCCTAGCTAAGAACAATCAATCAGTTGAAGAGATAGTCAAGGAAAATGGAGGTTAAGAAAAAGGAGGTTCCTCTAATGAAATCTGAGCAGTATTTTCAGTATACACCCAAATAATATAATCTATTTTTATGTTACATACAGAAATGTACTATATTCAGTCAAAAGTGCTTTAAAATATTAGACACCTTTTCTATAGTCTAAATAGATGTGAGTGTGCAGTAAGTAGACTGTGTTCTTGTGTGGCTTATTTTCATACAAGTAAATATGACAAATTATCCATTTCACTATTACACACTACAGTACTCACACACGATGGCTCTATTTTTATTATTACACTGATGTAACTACACTAAAGCAAGTGTCTCAAACCCATTAAGTATCAGTGCTGATAATGAAGATGTTATTCTATTGCCTTTTAAAAAGAATATTTTAAATACTTGCTTGGCAGAACAGATGACATCAAATGACAAACTGCACAAATCAAGTTTGGTAAGAATATTTTTTCCACCTGACATGAATTTCCTTCATAGAAAGTAGGATGTAGTTGGATGCTAACTTGTGTATATTTTAAAAGTTTCTATGAGCCAGAATAGTTGCAAGAAATGTGGCATGAAACACAGGGGCCAAGAAAAACAATATAAAAAAGCTGAAACATGCATTAATTTGAACATTCTGAATAACACATCTTTTAGCTGCCCAAACTATAAAAGTGTACAATATGCTAGTGTTTATTTAGATTTAAAAAAAATCAAATATATGTTAGTAAAACCATTTCATGCATCATTTCCACACATTTTCTTTAAAGGATGGATCTAAGAAGTATTTTATGACACATAAGATCATTTGACAGGCATAAAAGAACAGTTAAAAACAAAACAGTTGTTTGCTTTTATGGTAGAATGAACATCATTGTGGTGAAAATAACTTTCTTCAAATAAAATCTCCCCAGAGGATTATTTTGAATAATTTCTGGAAAAATGCTATGGTGATGTTTTCTTCTGCAGTTTCTTGTGCCATACAGGTGCCTCCTTATTTGTCTGTAAAATAAAGAACATTTAAATGGTAAGATAGTGAAAGTCAGAAGAAAAGCACACCGTCTACACTGAAGTCTCTTTCCTTCCTATGTAGTTCACAGTGATTGTGTTCTTTGCTTAAATGCAAACAAATTAAAAACAAGACTATGCATTTGAACTTACTACTAAAACGTATCTGTATTTAAATCTCCCTATTTCTGGGTTTTAAAAAAGAAGATTATACAATAATAATTAAATTATTTGTTTCAAAATGTCAGTCACAATGAAAACATGCATCAAGTATGCCACAAATAGGTTTCATTTGAAATAATATCTGACTTTCCCTGTTGAGAAAGGGATGGTACTTAGAAAAGAGATCTTAGGCTTGGCTTAACTGACCAACACTATGTAGGAACATGGTCCTTAAATGATTATAATTAAAAATAAAAGAATTCAGTGGTTTTCTGATGGTGTATAAAGTATTCTAATCACAGAGAATTATCTGTGAGCAACTTTGCCTTGCCCTCTGATCCTACGGGCTACTGCTATACAGTCAGGATCGATTAACATTCTTGTGGTAAATTCAGTGGTTGGCTGTATACAGAAATAAAACTAACTGAAGGTTGAACAGGGTAAGGACTATTCTGCTTTCAGGGTTGGGTATAATCCTTTGTGTTAGTAAGTACTATCTCTTTGGTTTGTTGTCCCTACACTTGTCCCTTTCTAGCTCCATTTTCTGTCTGCTCTCTATTTGTTCTTTCCTCCAAGACTTAATAACCATTCAATTTAAAAATCAGCTTTACTCAGCTGGTCTTTTAAGTGGGAGTTCTCATCACATCTTAATCTCCATCTTTCATTCATTTTGAAGATTTCAGATATGAAAAAAAAAAATCTGCTCTACTTGTGCAAGCTTTTGAAATTCTAGAAATAGACCTAATTAGCAGGATTTTCAAAGTACTACTTCTTTTCCCATCTAAGAAGAAACCTTGTTGTCTGCCCATTTTCAGTTCCTTACTCAAAAGTCTGAAAAGCCCAGAATTTTTCAAAGATAAATGGGTCACAATTTCTAAATGTAAAAGCAATGAATAGCTTCTTCAAAGATGACATTTGGGCACTATGATTCGATACTACTGAAAGGATTGTGGATGAGACTACGCTGGGTATACCTATGTTTTGTCTCTAAGAAAATTTTGAACTCCTAAAATCCCCAAACACTGTCAACAACACATTCAAGAGATGCAATAATTTCCTACATTTTGTATTATAAAACCAGGTATCTGATGTGCTGCAATACACACCTCTTATTGTTTAAGACACTGAATTTTAATGTCTCCACTAGGTAAAAAAAAGGAAAAAAAAAAAAAAGGATGTCTGAATCAAAATAGCACATATGCTATGCAGCACGGATACAGTCTACCCTAAAGAAAAGTAGTTTCAAGTGTAAATAGGTACCATGATTTGTCTTTTGATTCAGCATTGCAACTTGGGTCTCTTTAAATATATCAGTTTAGACAGATAGTCACAAACTTCTAAATGATTTTCTTGAAGCTTTCAAATACTAGAGGCACTAAGTCTGAAGTAAGACACTTGAAGGATTTAAATCTAAGTATTTAATTTCTAATGAAATAAAACATGGTTGGTTTTACAATATCATGCATCCATAGTAACAGAGGTGATCTCAATACTGGGCATGTATTTAAAAAAAAAATAATTATATATATATATACACATTAATATAAATAAATATATGTATAAGTATACACAAATACATCTATTTCCTCACTTCTGCTCCTTTCTCTCTATGTACATACACACACTCACCTCATACATGATCAGGGGAAATTTAAAATTGTACACATAATTTATGGATTCCTTCAGCTATTAAAATTTTGCTAACCACTCTTAATATTATAATGGCACTTAAAAAAAAAAATCTAGCTCACTGTAAATTTAAGATGTAGAAATACCAAATAGCTAAATAACATTATAAACCATAATTTATCTCCTCAGCATTGACTGTTCTCATAAAGAGCTGCAAGTATTCAGGTGAATTAATGATACATCCCCTCGAAGGATGAAGCCACATTTTTCATTTTAAGAAGTGAGAAGAATTACCAATAAAGCTTATGACAGTTACTGTTATCATAATACTTACAAATAGCGTTGGCTTGGGTGTAAACACATTCCCATCTTCGTGTTCTGGCAGCAGTTTTACTGAAGGGTTTGATTTGTTTTTTGCCGTTGCACTTTTTACATCGATATGATGTAAATTTTGTTCATAGTGTTTACCATGTAGACTAATTAGAATCTGTTTCATTGTGGCTAGTTCCTATAAAACCACAAAGGCACAATGCTATGTTATTCAGTAAATTTACATTTGAAACTATTAAATATTTATTTGCTAATAATAAATTTATATTTACCAACCTAAATGTGTAAATGGATCAGTATATCTAACAAGCATGATCGTACACTTGGTATAATTAATAACGTAACTAATTGGACACTAGTAAAAGTAAGAAGATTAAAAAGGCATATAAGATTTACACTACTTAGAATTTGCGTTTCTTAAAGTGTATAAAAAAGAACATTTACTGTATAATAAGGAATCCACTATCTCTTTTAAGTTAAGCTTCCATTTAACTTCAAGTAAGTATTGTATTTCTTTTGTCAGGCTGATGGGAGTTTATAAATCTGAGTGAGTGTGACAAATTGTACTTCCAAATGTTAGGTCTTGCACAGAAGTGTGATGAATATATTACTAAAAAAAATTATACACACACACACNGTTCCATCATGGGAAAAGAAAAACAAATGCATACAGAAATGCAGACTTTTTGGTATGTTCTAATAACTGGCTTTCCAAACAATTTGGATGAATTTAAAGAGTAACCTTATCTTACTGTGTAGCTGAACACAGATTATTGAAAATGTGCAGTAGAGTGAGACAGGAAAAAAATATTTCCTGATTTTAATTGAACATCTTCTTTTGTCATCTTTCATCACAATGACTAAGATTATGTCCCCCCACATGTAATAGGTGTAATTACTATAAAAAAGTTACAGAATCCAAGGCATTATTTATTGTTATTATTCATTGTACTATTATTATTTAGAGCATTAATTATCACTAAACTAAAATAGCAAGGTCAGTAGAAAAGACTTTCAAAGTAAATTCTAAGACAATTTTACATTTTCTTTTTTAGGGTTAGGGTTAGGGTAGAGCTAGTAGAGCTTTTGTTTGCTTGCTTTTTACAAATACTGTTGCCTTCAATAAGCCTTACTGTTAATGTGTTAGCATTCTATATTATTAATGTTCTATCACAGCTCAGCTCTCAACCAGAACAGAGTAACTTATTTTTGTAGCTGAATGACAAACATTTTGTTGTATCTTACCTATTTCTTAGTACTTGCCCCAGAATTACAGTGACGCACATTCTATTTTCATTGCTTTTGTAGTAATCAGTTAAAAAACCCCCTCACCCTTTTAAAACAGTCCTGCCATATACCTTCTCTCTGTCCACTACTGTAAACAAGATACAAAGTCAAAAGAATGATGTTGTTGCCTTTAAATTGTCCCATACTAACTCAGTTATATGAATGCATGTTAAACTCCACAGGCTGGCTTTATCGAGTGTACAAATTGTTCTTGTATCTCAGTCATTTAATATTAACTATTTGCATAATTCAGCCATGTGTAGTGGCATGTTGAAACAGCATGACTGCAGAGCAGCTGTTTAAAAGGACTGCATAGTTGATGCCAACATGTTTTTCAAAGTTGTAAACTCTGCAAAGATGTTGCCAAAGCGACACATAGACAGCATTTCTTGATGAAAATAACTTGAGCAAGTATACAGCAAATAAAGACACCATCTCAGGAGATTAAGTTGTACATAAACAATGTTTTGACATTAACAAATGCTGTTCCTATACATAAACTGCATTATTCCATGGGCCGAACAGTTGCACATTTGAGCAAGACAAACCCCAAAAACTGTCACACAGATTTATTTCAGAAATAGCTGAAACCTGTATGTGCAGGATCAAATTCTCTTGTATCAAGATCTACTCAGCAAGATTTAAGGTCTTCTCTACTTCACAGCATCAGCCCTGTACTTGACAGCCCTGTTTGTTTTCAGACTAGGAATACACTCTAGAGTCGGCTCTCATACAGGCTTCCCCTGTGACAGGAGAGTTCTCTAATGTGAAGCTATGGGAAGGAATGACAGGGAGTGGGGATGACGAACTAGCTTACAATTAATTAATTCTTTTAGCATCATGGCCAAAGTTATCAAGAGAAATTAGCTAAAGTTTCCCTAATATTTATTCTAAAATCCTTCCACATTTAGTGAGAAAGATGTTAACAAACTTGGCAAAATAGCACAGGAAACACTGAATCCCAAAGAATCACTGGTATGTGTGTGTACTGCTAAACAAGAAAATTGGCCCAGCACATTTGCAAGAGATTTGCTGTTTTCAACCAAGCAAATACTGAAAAAAAAGTTCCATCAGCTGAATAATTTTACCACCTCTCTGCTCCTGAACACAATCTTAACACTTAGCTTTACTTTTAAGTACTAAACAAAGAGCTATTAGAACTACCTGGTACTGTTACCATGCTACCATGATTCACTAATATTCTAAAAACTGGCAAGTTGGTCTAGAAACAAAGCAAAGAAGCTCTGGAGATTGTGCCTAGGAGTAATATGTGAACTTGTTCTAGTGTGAGCAGGACCTTGAGATTAAAGGGGAAAGTAGAGAGAAAAAACGATGGGAAAAATCTGTTGTGTAGAAGGACATAAGGATAAGCTATGTAAAGAAAGATGTGAAAAGAAAGGAGTTACTGTTTACTTCGGGTACTCACTCCAGTTACTCAGTGCACTGTAGAAACAGTGTTGCTAAAGCTCTGCATGTCCCAGTTTCTCTGGGAGGTACTTGGGTCTTGCCAGTCTGGCTCCGGGATGTATAAGCAAGCCATGCTATGCAAGCTGTGTGTCACAGTGTGGAGGTTTCCAGGTTTGAGTGCTCTGGACTTGGACAGCTGGACTGCAATCCTTCTTGGGAGGGCTATGAGTACTAACACCTCTGAGTGGATTCATCCAGCTCCTCTATCTGCTGGCTTTACAGCTTTGGTCTCACTGTCTCAAACTTTGGGAACACAAGCACCTGCTCCCTGCTTATACAATATTCTGTGGGGATGTGGCATTGTAGATGCATGGAAAATAATACAGTTGTCAAGAAAAGCTGGGTTAAGATGAAACAAAGAAAAAGCTGAAGAATGCACCTGGCACAAAATCACTGTTTATGTGCCAGGAGTGTCATCCATACAAGCAAGTATCAAGGCTATGCTCTATTATTAAATATGTTGAAAGTCTGTCCACGGAAACCTGATGAAATTTTGTTAAGGATGCTAACCTGCTCTACCTACCAGCACAAATGTCAAAAAACAGACTAATGAGCTGCGTAACACATTAAGTGAGATTTAAACTCTGGCTTATAAGATCTAATATTTCTAAACTTAAGCAATTAGACATGAGCTAGGAACCTAATTTTCCATTACAGTCTAGCTTGGAAAGTGATTCATTCAGAAGTGGACATCTATTGGTGTGTTGGCTGAATCACATTGTAACAACACTAGCCATATTGACTAGGCTGCTGTTGACTATAAAACAAAGTATGACACTTGCCTCACCACAGACACATTCATTTAGATACCTGTATTTAATTGTCATAAGGTGAATCCATTTCTCGCCTCACACTCCTTATCACTTCTTCTATGTCATCTAACACTTTCATCTTGAATAGCCAGTACACAATCATTGTTCTTCTTGCACACATATTTGAAGTATTGAATTGCTGTCTTAAAAAGAACTGCATTTTTGCAACAGGCTTTCATACCACATATCAGCTACTCACTTAAGTTTTCCTGAACATACTTTAGAACAATCTAACATCCTGTACACCACCTATGTAGATTAATCCACATTTAATGAAGATTACTATAAAAGAGTCATTGAAACTTTTGCATACACAACCATAAAGTTGCTGGAATGAAAAATAAGTGATTAGAAAGAAAGGACTGAGAACAATGGGAACAATGTAGCAGGAGGTGAGGTAAGGTAACATGTATTCCACTGTAAATAGTATCAGAAGAACTTACTTGCTTATTTCCATTTATTTTTGGTACTACAGTGTCTAACAACCTTAGTTAAAAATAGTAAAAGCAATTTTGTGTGCCAATAGACAAACAGAGAAGGACATATTTAGGTACTTAAAAGGACAGGCACCAATTATTTCCATTATATCCATTAATTAAAATGTCTTCTGCTTTGGGATTTTTCTCTATTTCTACTATGTTTCGAGGCTGAAAGTTAACAGTGCTGTTGCTGTGGAACTCCTATAGTCTGCAAAAGCTGTATATCATATTAAAATCATCAAGCCTTAAAGCAGCATTAAACAAACCAAAATCAGTGCCTATAGTTTTTAAAAGGTAAAGTGAAAAAGGCAAAATAGTTGGATGCTACCTGCTTGTGTTACTCATATTTCATAAGAATCTGAGATTGATGATATTTAACCTCGTTGCAAGTAAAAGTCAGTTATCACAGAATCACAGAATGTCAGGGGCTGGAAGGGACCTTGAAAGATCATCCAGTCCAACCCCTCCATGCCGGAGCACGATCACCTAGACCAGGTCACACAGGAATGCATCCTGGCAGGTTTTGAATATCTTTAAAGAGAGAGACTCCACAACCCCCCTGAGCAGCCTGTTCCAGTGTTCTGTCACCCTCACAGTGAAAAAAATTCCTCCTCTCATGTTTACATGAAATTTCCTATGCCTCAGCTTCCACCCATTGCCCCTTGTTCTGTCACTGGTCATCACTGAGAAGAGTCTGGCTCCATGCTCTTGGCACTCACCCTTTACATATTTATAAACATTAATGAGGTCAATGTTATATTTTATTTAAAGTTATTTTTACCTGTTTATTACGGATAATTGAAATTATATCTACAAAAATGGGAGACAAGATCAGTTTGAAGATAAAATTTGATTTCTTCAACAAGCAATGTATCTAGAAGACAAAGATGAGCACATGCAAAAAACACAAAAAGGCATGCAGTGATGTAAAACACAAATGTATTTTGAGTAACAGATGCTATAAAGGGATCTCTCTTAACATTGGTTTTGTTGTCCTTGGTACACATTCACGTATACATATACTAGATCAGCATCTAATTCAGTACTACAAAAAGTCAAAATTAGTGTAGTATTAAATATTATAATAAAATAATAATTCACATAAACAAAATAAAATGAAAAATAATTGTTCGATATGGAAAATGATTCAGGCATCAAAAGGAATGCTGTTTTATCAAGGAAATAACTGATGATGTATATGAAAAAATTGCCTATATTAACCCCAACAGGTATTTATCAAGATAGTAATTCCATTTCTTTTCAGTGGAGTGTCAGCAAGGATAAGGACTTCTCTTTTTACCGTCTCTGTCATGTTACTACAAACAAAGCAAGAAAGGATCCCCTCTGCGCACTCCAAAGCTTGCGCAGGCACGTAACATTATACGTTTGTAATTACAATAAATACGTAAATTTATATGCTTAACTAATGTGACATATATTTGTATATCATGCTCTGGAAGCAGATGCAAAATAACATTCTCAAGAAAAAAGCAGCTGGCTTTCAGGAATCAATTACGTAAATGTCAGTTCCTATGTTCATATACCAAAGATGTCTTGTGCCTTCCAACAATCTCTATACGATGATCTTAAAAAAGAAAATTTACACAGATCAAACCAAACAGTTGGAAATGCACAGGAGGAAGAGAAGTCTAACTCTGAAGACAATACGTTCTGATGGCAAATTTAATGCTTTTTTCATATCACTAAATCATCACAGAAGCAGCCAATGGATGTCAGGTCCATCTGGCTCCTTCCTCATGCAGCAGAGCCCATGGTTACTGCGCTCATAAATATCCTCTAAACCAGAAGTGACCATAACAATAGAATGTACAGTTAATGGAACCTTTACCATGACAAACGCTCTTCATCTTTTAGCTTTACATTGCATAGTTGCATAGCAATTTATGATTGCAAACTTCACTTTTGACTAAAAAAGCTTTACATTGAATAGCTTTACATTGCGTAGTAGACAAACAGTCTTTATCTTTTAGCTTTACATTGCATAGTTGCATAGCAATTTATGATTGCAAACTTCACTTTTGACTAAAAATCCATTTTAAAACAGAGAACTTCTATTGTGGAAGCTGAAAAAGAAATTTCCGTCCTAGAAAATGTATCAGGTTCTGGCACCACCACTGAATTTTGATGACTAACAAGCATGTTCCCATAAAAGAAACAGCATAAATTCCCAGTAGAATAATGGAAACACAGATAAGGTGCTAAATACTGTGATCTTTAAACAAGAAAGTCAATTTCAATGATAAAACCAGAAAAATCATCTGAAGAAGGGATAAAAACAGAGGTTTGTTTCCCTCAGAGATGCTGATCGGAACTTAAGATCTCTTAGAACTTGTAAGTCAAGCACTAAGATGATGGTTTTAGATGTGCATCTCTGCCTTCAATCTGTAAGTACTGTTAGTGTAAAGCATGCACGTTCAGGAGCTACTTTGGAAAGCTCGTATTCTTTGCTTTAACTGCCATATGGTCCCCATGTGGTTAATCTGTAACTCAGAATAAAAATATGTATCCAGTCTGGAGAAATATGAGAGAATGAAGCACTCTTTATGTCCAAGAACAGCTGACTGTACACCCCCACTCCCCCACATTCCCTTGCATAGAGGGGACCAGACAAAAAATTGCTTCCCAAGAGACAGTGCACTACACCTTGAGTCCTGAGACTGGACTTTTCTCAATATGAGAGCCAAATAGTAGGTTTGAGTTTAGCAGTCTGGTGACTATTCTGGCTATATGATCTTCCAAAATACCAACAGTAAAAACAATAGCTGTAATAGAACATGCAAGTGTGGGAACAACAGTCATATTGGGATAAAAACCATGCTTATGCTAAGTCAATGCAATCTGTCTTCACATGCACATATCCTCCCATCTAGGCAGCTACTGCAGTCTTCAACAAGTCAGCACAGGGAAAAGCAGAGTTCAGAAAATGAGGATATGGGTATGTTAAAAATACTGATTTAAGAAACCTAAACCAGCAGTGAAGAATGCTATATCCATTTGGTAGTGCTTAGTAAAGAGCACGTTTCAGAATTTTTTTTATCAGTCTCTCAAGAATTAAGAGTTCATGTTCAATACATGAATATTCTTGGGAGGACTCAGAGAAAAAATAAGTAAACTTACACTTCTTAAAACTCCTTTTGTGAGAGAAAGTGATCTCAGTACAGAACAGGGTAGGGCAGGGTTGTTCAGAAGGAATCGTCTTCACACTTGTCTGTCCCAGAGTGTTCAGCAGGGTCAAGCTTGATGGGCATATAAGGCAGTAACAGAGAAAATACTACGGATATTGTATTCGATGACATTTGTACATTTTCTTACTTGGATCCCTCTTAAGATTCTTATTGTGATTTTCTGTGGAAGTAAAGGTGTATGAAAAATAAAGTTCTATCATTGAACAGCTGATACTAAGATGTGGAGGGCTCTTTGGGAGAACTGTGGTTGCAGTTCAGCTTTGGAATATGTGACTGGACATTTGGATGGACTTTCTCAAATGGACTGCTAGATATCTTCAGTTATAGTATTTTAAACTAGGCAACAAACACTATATAGCTGTTGGTGAGATATTAATTAATTAATTAAACTGAGGATAGGGTGAATCACACCGTAACTGCCTGTTTTTCCATTCTGACTGTCTAGCTAATTTTCAGGTATAGACATCTAACAATAGATTTTTGAAAATGGGAAAGATTTATCTCTGCTTTGTGATTTGATTTGACAAATGACTTCTCAAACCATCTTTACACTGTGTAAAGCACTGTGAGTGCTCTTTAGTATCATTTTAGCTCACCAATTAAAATGTGGTAAACAAATGAAGCCTTCTGTACAGATTGTTGGCTTAAAACATCAAGTCACTGACTTGATATTTCTGGAGGACAATGGAGGAGAGGACCGAAATAGAACCTGGTCCCACCTTTCAACATATGCAATGACTTACATAAAGTACTTTGAAGAGAAAGTTTGAGTAAAGTACTCTGACTTCATAGTGCACTTAAAGGAGACATACATGTCATTTTCAAGGAATAAGCAGTAGTAGTACCTAAAAACTCTCTTCTTTAGAAGTACCAACAATTCACAAAAATAATTACTTTAGAACTGTTCAAGGGTTTTACTTCTGTCAAACTGCTAGACACACTGCAGAAGGGCTATATAGCCTATAAGCCAGAATGAATTATTTGTCTTCCTTTTTTGACTAAAAGTAGAAAAAAGACTAACACTATTATCAAAGAATAAATTACTCTGGGCATCAATATTAATGATTACAAAGTGTAAACTACTAGGAATATGCTACAGAAGCTCCATCTAGGTGTGACCACAAAATTAAGCAAATAGTAAGTCATTCTGTTCCACTATTTATGACTGCAGATTGATACAATGGAGTGGCACAAGCAGTGCAGATTCAGCTTCAACACTGGAAAACTCTGGATTTGTGCCTATCAGGAGTAGAACCTGCATGTGTAACAGCTCAAAGAAGATTTGAACAACCACCTGTGCAATTAAGAAAACATCACAAGTCAGGGTTTAATCCCTCATGCAAGGCAGAGTGTATTTGACATAGCTGCACCCTCAGTTGCAGCTGTACCGGAAATACGAGAAGTCAGCAAGAATTCTGGTATGAGATTTGCACATATGGTCATCCTAGGCACATGGATACACATTGTAAAGCTGGAAACTGGAAGACAGTATGAAATGTTCTGATCAAATGAACCTGATAACTGGGTGGTGGAAAGGTGCCAGACCATATGCAGGACGTTGATAGCCTCTCTGCACTACACTTAATTCAGGAGTTCTCTATATCCCAGTGCATATAAAACTTTAAATGAACTGACAGATATGTGACTACTGGCAGTTTTATAAGGTGAATGCATTACAACTGTGGCAACAATAAAATGGCCCAGTCCCTGCAGTGAACAGCTTCTGTCTTTTTCGATACATAAAAATCTCTGCCTATTTCAGATGTATCTTAAATTTGCTCTTAGCAGGTACAGCTTCTTAAGAAAAACAGGAAACACTTTTTCTCATAATTCAGAACTTGCATGTCAAATTCTAAAAGTTTTTTTCCCACTTTTTGTATTGAAGATCAGAAATATATTTGCAATTACAATTAGGACTAAATCCTCAAGTATTTTTTTAATCAAGCCATTGTGCCACTTCTTTATGCAAACTCAAGTTTATTAAATAGTATGCTTTCCTGAGTAAGGTCTACTTATGGGAAACAGATGCTAAAAATGCTAACATGTCAAAACAGCCTTATTTGCCTATGTTATTATGTACAAGTTCCTGTATTTTCTGACAGGGTAACATTTTAGTTTGATTCTCCCTGTCTTTGGTATTTAAAGAGCATTTAAATTCACTTTCCACTTGGTAATATTCAAATGCTACCATAACGTGAGCAAAAGCAAAGTTCTCACCCAGATGGATAAGCCACACATTGTGATGGAAATATTCATAGTCAATACATGAAAAATTAATAAAGTGTTGTGAAAAATCTGAAAAATTTCAGATTATTCAACATCCAACAATTTCTTGTTCAAATGTTTATCACTTAATTGATTGTCTCTCTAAAAAAGACATATAATTTAAAATGCATGTGTCGATTCCATTCCATAATCCATAAATAAGTTGAAATTTGCCTATGAAATGTCGTATTTTTGAGAGCAAAAAATGTATTTATATTTCACTTACATTAATTGACATTACTAAACCCTGTGCTATTCTAAAAAAAAAACAAAAAACAAAAATCAAAACCATCCAGGGTGCACACTGCAAATGAAAAGATAATTCTTTGAAGAATTTATATGAAAACTAGTAAGACATTCTGAATAATACTGCTCCAAGAAAATGAATGCATCCCGCTGTTAAGTCCTTTCTTTTCCCTAAATGCACTGCTGTTCAGAATTCAAATTTTATTAAAGCTGAACAGCAACAACATAGATAGTAAACATGAGAACTACTGCTCAGGAGCATATTTTTCCTTGTAAAAAATGAGCCAGAAACTTCTCTACACTCGTTTAGCAATGTAAATGTCACTTTGTTTCTCCAAGATTTAAGCTGAGAATAGCTCCAGGGCTTACTTGTGATGCAGAAATGTCCCTGTAATCTACTTAGGAAACATGCAGAACATTAATAGAAAGTACAGTCTTGGAACATAAACGTAGCATAAGAAAAATGATAATTACTCTGTGGCTTAACATTTAAAAAGACAGCTAAGCATTGTACATCAGCTTTTTAATTTTTTTTTTTTCCTCCCCATATAAAACAAGTTGTGGCACATAGACAAGCAGGAAGTCATTCACTTTAGAAACACAAATAATTTTGACATTATCGTGTACAATCTTTTACACAAAAAACAGGGGAAAGAGGCAGAGCTAGAGACTGTTCAAGTCACCTGTTACCAATCACTTCTTTTCAGTTGGGTCTTCCCAACCCCTGCAGACACCCCTTCCTTCCCCTCTCCCCCAACAAAGCAGTTTTCTCCTTTTATCCACTAAGCTTCCACCCCTGCTTAAACACGTTCTGCCCTCCTCCTCATGACTCCAAAGTGCTTTTTATGAGCCTCTGAACTTCTCCCTACCTCTTTTTTGAAGAGGGCAGCTGTTGCTACTTTCCAGGTTCCTAAATCAAACACATTGACTAAAAGTACCCTAGGAGAGAAAGCCAATCTTATTCAGCATTACTTAATTACAGCTAAGGATACTATTAGACATACTTTAAATTATGGCTAATAATGAAATGCTGAAAACTCAGTAATGTGTCCTAAACATCAGTGCTGAGAAGGAATAGAAATGTGGGCATAGAAAATTTATAAGTGAGGGGCATTCCCCAAAGAGAGTAACAAAAGTAAGCAAGACAAACATGAGAACATATGAGTAACTAGTCAAAGTAAGGTGAAGTACAGATAGGTCAGGAGACCTTGCTTCTCCTCAGAAGAGGAAAAGAAGAATAAAAGCACACTTTTGTAGGCCAAGTAACAGGACTACTATGGAGAAGTAGCAGAGAGGTTTGTGCAGAATACTAACAGAAGATGAATGCATCAGACAAACTACCAGATTCTCAGACACTGTGGAAACATTAAAATTTTGCAACAACTGTCATGGAATTGCAAATGCTTCTGATAATTCACATGGCCATGTTTAAAGTCTAACATTCATCAAGATTCATACATAAATTCTTGGGAACCATAGCCTCATCGTTTATAGAAGCTCTTTAAAAAATTCTTAGAGCAATTAACAAACTATGCATATCCTAATAGGACTAATTAGTAGCTGTTCCTCCTGTTTATGGACTCCAATCTCATACACACTTGGAAGACGTATTTGGCAACCACTGATTAAAAAAAAGCCCTAATGAACAAGTTAGATTTTCTTAATTTTAAAGATAATTAAATAACTATCTTATCTTAACTTCACCTTTCTCCCACTTGTTCCTTTTCTCTGTTCTTGCTAGTTTCCCTCACAATGATGCCTTATGTTTATCCTCTTTTCTTGCATCCCATCAGATTCTTTGTTTGCTTGGATAAAATAAGCTACACTTTTAAACTCATTAACATAAGAGCTGCAGCTTTCTGTGAACTTTTTTCTTATTTTTCTTTCGCAGAAAATAATATATATATGTGTGTGTATATATATGTATATACACAAATATATTTATGTATATGTATGTCCACTCTACAGTTCTAACTTAAAAAATCATTAGATGTTAAGCTTTAAGAGACTCACAGGACTTTTTTAGGAGGTGTGGATTAATAAATGAATGGAAATGTAAATTCTCAGAATGATACAAGGTGAAAATGTAATTTGTGAAACTACTTCCAAATTACAGTCAGTTCATATATAAGAAGATGATTTAGAGAAAAAAGTTAATTTTTATCTAGTTAGGAAAAATAAGCAGTAAGGAGATTTTCTCTTCAGGCTTTTGAATTGAAATATGTAAAGAAAGAAGGACTGTGATTATGATACTGCATTAGGATGCGAACTCTTAACCTTTACCACAAACTCTGGGGAGTTTTGAGCAAAGCATCCTTTCTTTCATGGTGGTTGTTGCTTCTGCAGAACAGTGGTAGTGATACTTCTCTGCTTTAAGTTGTAAAGACAGTATTTGTGAGCTGTTCGGTTACTGTGGCGAAGGCCAGAAAAATATTCGGTCACTAAAAACAGGGTTATTTTGACCTTTTGTTAGGAAACAGGGAAAACCTGGAAAGGGGGAAAAAGACACAACAGTAAAGGCAAAACATTAGGTTCACTCTAATGATGACTTATATATCAGATCCGGAAATCTTCTGATCTGCCAACTGGAAAGTAAGTCCAGAGTAACACTTAGGCAATTGGCATTTTAATATTAGCAAGCACAGCCCAGTAAGAGTTTTTGACTGTAACATGTTTTTAAAAGAACAGGAGCTTGCAATGGCTAACCTGAACACATTTGAACCCAGTCTAGTTGAAGATTGTACCAGTTCAGGTACACATCTTTAGACAGATTGAGCACTCCAATTTAGAGTGACACCACCATTTACTGACATAGGCTAACCAGATTTAAGTAAACAAATAGCAATCAAACCCCCTGTGTCTGTATCCATTTAATTGACTGATATCAAATAGGTTAATACTACTTCATGTTTTCTATTTTGTCCCGCAGCAGACAGCCAGAGCCTGGTTTCTGGTTGCTAACTTCATTACAAGAGCTTTGGCACAGTAACACATGAATGTGTCAATAAAGCAGGTAAGTACATCAGCAAGTTTACATTCTATCACTTGTGTGCACAGCTGCTAATGTACCACAAGTGCACAGATGTGTAAAGGAGATAAAATATCAGCAGGTTTTCATATCTTTTCAACCACTATATAATATTCACGTATTGATAACTAATCGTGTCTGCATAGACAACTGTGTTACAGGAAATTAATGAATGTTATAAGCAGCCTACATTTGCAGTGCTTAGGTCATAAATTGAAACCTTTTATTACTTATTATAATAGTTTCACAGTAGTAGTTTTACTTTTATAGATTAAAAACTGCTGTATTTTACACAGGTGATTTTAAGCAGTTTCAATGTAAACTGAAACTGATCTTAGCAATTACAGGAACACCTTTTTAAAGCCTTCCATTGGTGTTTCTTACACCACTATCTTGTCTTTGTTAGTTTTCATGGCTCCTGGAAAACTTCTATTTAACACATAAAAAGAACTCAATCTGTTATATTTACTCTGAGTTATTTTTTTGTTCCCACCTCCTCCCCCAAAAAAAAAAAAAAGAAGAAGTTATGAACTCCACATTAAAACTATAAACAAATTGGTTAATTTTCAAGATTCTGGAAGTCAGTTTCCACACTCTGGACTTTGAAAAGCTAAAATATTTATTTGTGCACATTACTGATTTTCTTTATTATGACACATCTGCATCTTGAATATCGGAAATAATACGACACACATCAAAGCATAGCAAATTTATAATCTCTTAGATGTAACCTCAGAAAATGATTACTAAAATTTCTTGCCAAACATCTGAGTGTTGACAGACTGCCCTTCCAAGTTTCATCTGAAGTTTGCAAGCCAATGGGTAAAGTCTAAGATTGCACTTCTGATGTTCCAAAATACTAAGAACTGCATCAAGCATAGAAGGCAATGGAAGTGCCAAGATCACAGAGCTCATGGTAAGTATTTCTTTTAGTCAAAAGCTGCTGGAAGTGGAAAAAAAAAAAGAAGCCATCCTAGATAGAAAGAGTTTCAGCTACAAAGACTTAGTGGAATCATTCGACTCAATTTTAGCACTTAACAGAGAACTGCACTTTGGTGCCTTTAAGTTACAGGTTCCTGTTCTGTGCATAAAAGAGTAAAGTTTGGATGTAGACACAGGATGCCACAGAAGCTTGGTGTGCTATACTTTACAGTTTTGGACACAAAATGTCCTCTTTTTCTCAGGTAAATAGTATTAACGTATAAATATTTTTACTTGCTCTTTTCCTTGCTGGACCCTTTCCAAAGGTGATTCAAACTGCTAACCCAACAGACAGCAATTCACTTTTTGGTTTTCTTTTTTTAGTCAAGTTAGGTTTCTGTTTAGCGATCTGAATGGTCCCTGTGCAGCATTAGAGCTGGTGCAAGAGGAGAGAGAATAAAAATCAGAAGTAAAGTGGTAGGCATTGTTATGGTTATTGGATCAACTCAGGCATAATGTATAATTTCATCTTGATTTATGTTTTGAAGAAGCATCCTTCTTACTTGTTCCTCCTGACTATACAAAGAGAGTAGGGCAACAAGGCGCCAAATGTGGGGAGAAGTAATGAAGCTAGAGTGGGAAACATTAAAAATACAAGCCTTTTTTGGATATGAATTGGCTATTCAGAGTTAAAGATAGAGGGTCAAAAGTGTAAAGTTCAGATGATCAAAAGGAGAACACAAACTACAAATAGTATTGCAAAGAAAAAAATCTGTGTTTGAAATAACATTAAAAAAAAGAAAACACAACACTGTTTACTAGAAGGTTATTTACAGGACACTCCATTGTTCCTCCAAACAATGTTTTACACTCTCCTGACGAATCTGGAAAAACAATTGATAACCCATACTGGTTATCTTGACAAAACATATAATGTCTTATTCTGAAATAAGCTGAAAAATTTGGCTGGACTAACTGTACTTGCTGTCATGCATTGAGGGATTTACAAATGGCATCACAATACTGCCTACCTAAGTTCTTTCTGATAGCTCAGATGGCTTTATTATGAACCTCTAAGAACATAATCTCATCATGATCCTGGATACTGATAATTCACAATAATGCCATTGAACTGCCTCTTAAATACTTTGCATGTATTCATATGAAGAAGATAAGAAATTTTGTCATACCATCCAATTCTCAATAATTTAAGTGAGAAGTTGGATGAAAAAAATTTCCACATTCATTTACTAATTAATTCAGAATTAAAAAAAAAAAAAAAAAAAGAGAGAGAAGGAAATAATAGCCCAAGAAACAATTAAGAATTTGGGCTAGACAAAAAGAAGAAATTCAGTTTTATTCATTCATGAGTGGGCCCAACCTTTAAAAGAGGTACATAGTCAAAGGACCAATTTTGACTTCAGTCTCCCACAGCAAAACACACTAATCATCATCATCAAGTTAGCTGTCTATGTAATCTGAAATATTTTATAACATGAATGTCTAGTGTCATTATTTCCTGTCATAAAAGAACTCACATAAGAGCACTATATAAATTCTTCCAAGATTCAGATTTTAGTATTTAACTTTTTTCTTCCAAAATTAAAATAAGTGAAAAGGGAAGTAAGATTAAGCATGACTATAAGTTCTTTATTTAAATAGTGTATAAAACATAATTACCTCCAAAGCAAGCATTATGAATCCAGGTGATATCACAAGGAGATAATAAGTCCCAACACCTCAAACTCTTAACATTTCATTAAAAAGAGTTAGCACAGTCTGAGACCACACAGGTTGGAATACCTGAAGTCAAAACTGTATGCTTATTGAAATACGTCACTCTAAGACAGCACTGACATCGTTTTGGTATTTTTCTTATACTTTTAACATACCTAAACTTCATTTTACGTTAACTACTAATATCTTGGGCTTATCTATTCAGGAATTCCAATGTTTTCATTGCAAACACAAGAGCGACAAGGTAATTCCTAACAAGACATGATAATGACTAAACAAGACTAATAGTAATCATATTACATGATAGCATGTACACAACACGTAAATCCATAATTAATATTTTTCAAATTGCATAAATCACAGAATAACAGAAAACATCCAGTTGGAAGAGACCTCAACGATCATCCAGTTCCACCCTTGACCCAGCAGTGAAGGGTCAACACTGAACCATGTCCCTCAACGTCAGGTCAACATACTGCTTAAACAACTCCAGGGACAGTGACTCTACCGGTGCCCCGGACAGATCACTACAATGCTTGATAACCACCTCTGTGAAGAAGTATTTCCTAGCATCCAGAGGAAGCCTCCCCTGACACAGCTAGAAACCATTTCCTATAGTCCTGTCACTTGACACCAAGGAGAAGAGGCTGGTCCTCTCCTCTCTCTGATGTCCCTTCAGGTAGTTGTAGAGAGTGATGAGGTCTCCCCTCAGCCTCCTCTTCTCCAGACTGAACAACCCCAGCTCCCTCAGACATGCCCCATTGGCCATGTGCCCCATGCCCTTCACATCCTCATCTTCACATCCTCATCGGTCTTCTCTGAACACACTCCAATGTCCTTCCTATACTGAGAGACCCAGAACTGAACACAGTACTCAAGATGTTGCATGAGGCTCTTCTCTCTTGAGTTTTTGCCCTCCACATAAGTGGGCTATAAGCAGCAGCAGCAGCAGTTCAGGAGTATTTTGTGATAAAAAGATACAAAAAAATTCTCACAATAGGCAAACAGCATTGTGAGCAACTGATATATTCCTAAGGTCTCTGGGAACTTCCTACCATTTGTTAGTGTGGTAACATACTACTTTTGGATTTATCTTGTTCCAAATACTCTTCTCAAACCATTTGTAACCATTCCTATTGTGAAGATAACTTTTCAACTGAATACCCAACCTTTCTAACTTTTGTATATAGTTACATGGGAGGTGGAGTCAAAATAATAAATAATTCACATTTTTATTAATTTCTGGACTTTTTTCATGACAGTTACATGCACTGACATCTCCTCTTTGTCAACATTAAATGAAATCTACATTTAAACCTAACATTTAAATGCTTTTGTTACAATTTCATTCTGTGGCAGCCCACTCCAATGCCTGACCACTCTTGCTGTGAAAAAACTTTTCCTAATATCCAGTCTAAACCTACCCAGTCACAGCTTGAGGCCATTCCCTCTTGTTCTATCACTAATTACCTGTGAGAAGAGACCACCACCTGCCTCTCCACAATGCCCTTTCGGGTAGCTGTAGACAGCAATGAAGTCTCCCCTCAGCCTTCTCTTCCTCAAAGTAAACACCCCCAGCTCCTTCAGTTGCTCCTCATAAAATTTATTCTCCAGGCCCTACACCAGCTTTGTTGAACCCCTCTGCACTTGCTCCAGCACCTCCACAGCCCTCTTGTAATGAGGTGCCCAAAACTGAACACAATACTTGAGGTGTGGCCTCCTCAGAGCCGAGCACAAGGGGACAATCACCTCCTTACTCCTGCTGGCCGCAGCATTTCTAATATGAGCCAGGATGCCATTGGCTTTCTTGGCCACCTGGGCACACTGCTGACACACACACTCAACTAACAACCAGAACCTGTCCAGATCCCATTGTAAAGCTTCCCTACCCTCCAGCAGACTGACACAGCCACCCAGCTTGGTCTCATCTGCAAACTTACTAATATATCTGTATTTACAGACTTAATTCTGCTTTTATTTAAAAACACATCCTTTTTCTAAATGAAGCTGTCTTCACTAATGCAAGATTAGAAAATTTGGATTGTTTTTTATCTATTATCAGAGACAGTTACTGTGAAAGTGTGAAGTTACTGCATGTTTACCTTTTTTTCACTAAGATGGCAAAAAATTGTCCTATCCTGTACAAAGATTTCAACACATGAGATAATTGTCTTTTACAGAAATTCATAAACTATAAAAGTGCTGGAAGAGGTCTGCATGAAAAAAAAAACCAATAAAAAGCTGCATTAGCAATTAGAAATGATAGAAGCATGTGCACTCCCACAAAAAGCAAATGGTTATTTTAACACATTTTTACTAAATCAACTTTGTCTTATTTTTGTGTTCCTTAGGGTTTGTACTAGCATTTCATAATGTTCTTCCCACAAATGTACAACTCCTGAAGTTTCTTTTTAAGTATTTAAATTCTTTTTGGTTTAGATGATTTGAAAAAAAACAGGTAAATTGATACAACTAATATGGCATATTTTTTAACAGATATAAATAGAAATTTCATAAAACAGTAATATTTTCAGGCTCAAGTACTAGCTCTCTTTTTTTTCTAAAGCCTGCCACACATATTCATGCTTGCATTGTTTACCACAGTTTAAAAGAGATGAAGTGACACAAAGAAACAAACTGCTGTATATCAGGAATAGTTTATGAGGGTACTTGTAGGGGCTAATACTGTTTGGATGCAAACAATGTCACACAGCTGAGGTAGAAATGTTGCAATTTGATTACAAAACTTTGTTAAATGTTACCTTTATTTATCACTTTCTACTGATTTTAATCATCTGCAATGCATGATGGTTGATATGACATTACTAAAATTAGGCACCCAAGGCATAACTGCTTTGAGAGAGTAACTACTTGGCAGCAGCATTACATGGAAGGGAAAGAGTAGGAACAGAAATTTGGAAATTAATTTTAAACTAGTCTGCTAAGGGCCTATCATATTAGAAATTCAGAAAATTCACTAGATATTTACATAATTAAGTCATGATTCCTTCAGAGTATTTTTCATATCATTAATATAATGTTAAGGCTTATAAATTATCTAGAAGTGCTTCATATAGTTTCTGTTACATTAATAGAGACCAGCAGGTTTCATATAAACAAAAACCAAACCAAACCAACCAAACAAACCAACCAAAAAAAAAAGGAAAAAAGCAAAAATCTGTCTCAAATATAACCCTAACTGAACATTTGCCTTCTTCTCAGTGTTGAATTTGAAATTTAAGTATATGATACAGACATCAGAAGTAAGAGCTATCGAATGATTACTTGTGATGTACCTGCAGATGAGATGAATGTCAGTTTTCTATGGAGAAAATGCTATCAGAATGAGTAGTAACACAATCTCAGACAGGATAATTTAGGGGAGTTGTAGATCCCTTGAAAGGAATCTCCCCACCTTCTCCTCTATTCCCAAGCAGAGAATTAAAAGGACATTTTCAGAGAACTAATGGTATAATAACTCTGTGATGATCTTTCTGTACAGGTACCTGTCTATTTAGGTTCCATTACTGCATACATACACTTGTCTTGCTTTTCCTCACATTCACAATTTTTGATTCATCAGTGTTGTATTTTCCCTGCAAATCTATGCCAGATCATTCAGCAGCTCTGGGAAATGATTTTAAAACTGCTCATGGTAAGCTTCAGTATTCTGTATCTTCAGCAAAGTTTCCATATTACTTTTCTCCCCTTTTCAGATAATTTGTGTAACAGGCTCCTTTGGTAAACTTCATTTATTTCTACACTTCAGACATCTAATCTGCAGAAAGATTTTCTTTCATACTTCATGACATGTTGATGTCTTAAGATTGTTCAGAGAGAAATATTGACAAAACCTTTTAGGAATCCCCAATCTAAGTATAAATGGCAATATTCTGCATCCTTTTAGATCTGAGTGTATATTCCAGTAGCATCCAGCTCCTTGCTTAAATGAAATTCACCGAAGTACATGAAGAAGTACTCTGACTCTTTTCAGGATGAAACCTGTGCGACTACTGTCTTGTTTCTTCTCCTCAAATCATCGTTGGAGTTGAAAAGAAACTTGGATGTGTGTACTGCAAATGACCTGCACAATGCTTCGTCCAGGTTTTTGGTCTCAGTGATTGGGGAGCAGGAATGGATCTTGCTGCATACTGTGATATAGGCACACCTTGCAGGTTACACATGTATCAATTTAATAATCTTTATCTAAACATTTGTTAGATGCATGAAAACGCTAAACACTTTGCAAGGCAAGACAGCTGTACATATAAGAAACAGTAAGACCCATCAGAGAGTATTTAGCAAGTGACAGTGTAACTAAATACAAGTGAGAGCCTCTGGGGTGCCTGACAGACACGATCACCTCTGTTTCTGAAAATGACGCAAACAAAAAAAACCCAACAAATCAAACTAAAGTAAAACAGGTTTTCCCCCCATAGTTAGAGGCTGAGGAGAGAAAAAAAAAAAAGCACTTATGACAGTAATATTGGAACAGGAAGATTACCTCACGGTGATTTAGAAGTCTCTCCAAATCTGCTGCCATTTGATTCTTGACACGCAGCAAAGCTGTCTTTTCTTTATTTAAAAGACTGGTGGAAAGAGGATAGGAAACGCAGTAATAGCAACAGATAATCTCTTTTAATCTTGTATTCTGGCTGAAACACACATTTTCTAAAACTAAATACTGGCAACAATGAGAATCTGCTCAAGTAATTGTATCAAAAGATCCTTCTCTATGTTCAAACATTGTAATTTTTATAAATGGGCCTCCATGTGCCAATACATTAAAAAATCCTATTTTAGACAAACAGAAATCTATAAAAAATTTTCATAAAGTATGGGGGGTGGAGTATTTATTCTCTGAAGGGTAATTTAAATTATCAGAATCTTCTGTTATCATCTCTCAGTTTCTTCTAGGCAAAATGAGTTCACTTTCTAAGCAAAGTAAGGCTCCATATATCTACACTTTTATATCAAATATGGATTTCTTTGTTGTACGTATCATTAGCAGCAGCACACACTGTTCTCTCAGTATCACCTCTTTTTCTGCCACTGTATATAGAATTTTGAAAAAAACAAGTACAAGGAACAATAAAATCCAGCTTTCCTTTTTAGCTGTGTAGTTTTGTTAATGTATTTTTGCTATTTTTTTTTCATTTTATATTCCAAGAAAATGCATGGGGTCAAGTTCATCCTGTGAAACAAGCATGAAGGCATGCTTTTATAGCACAATGTCAAGTTTAACTTCAATTACTCTTTCTTTTTTTAGTTAAAGAACATGAACATTTTAAATGTCTAGCATACACATTCTGATTCCAGGCAGCAATTCTAATACAGTCAAACAGTTTTTCCTATTTAGCCCCAGCATCAGTTTCCAACAATAAACTTCAGACTAATGCATGCATAATGTCAGTATATAATCTGGTTTGATAAAACAGCCATGGAGAGTTTCTTGGAAGACTCATGTTATATATGCCATTATCATGACTTAACTAAATAGGTTGTACAATATAAACTATAGCATAAACCAACAACTATGCAAAATACAATCCTGCATATGGAGTGCAAATATGTAACTGAATACATCAGGAGTTTAAAGGCAAATCTAGTAAGATTTTATAAATAGAATGGAGCAATTATATATGTCACAAACAGAAATTATTTAATATTCTTGGTATTTAATCCAGAAATTATCAACAAAATAAATCATCCTTTTTCTTCAATTGGCTTTAATTCTATCATCCGCTTGTTTCAAATAAGCAACATCATCCTTTGCCCCAGAGATTTTCTGGCAGCTCCTTGCAAGCTCTGTACTGTAAATTATCACTGTCAATTCCTTCTAAGCATTCATTACTTCTAAGAAAAAAAACTGTATGTTTTGGCCAAACTGCTTAGTTGTCTGAGTTAGTTAAAAGTAAAGTAGTAACATGTATGAAAAACTACAAAGATATTTTAATATTTTCAAGAGGTTTATTTTCTGTGACATTTTTAATCATGATGAAATTGCTGTACTATTTTTTTTTCCTGGGTTCATGGGTTGTAATTTACTGGTATGTCAGTTTTTCTTGGATTTCTGTACTTCTTGACAACATAGAGCAATCCTTTTAGAGAATGACTCACAAAATTATTATAGAAGCAATAAAAAAGTTCCTTTATCCCTTAAAGGATGTACTGAATAAGCATAAACAGCAGTGTTCATGACTAAATCAGAAGTTCACGTTCAAGATTCAATTTCATCTACAGATCAGAACCTAGTCTATTTATACTAGTTAAACCTTCTAAAATAACATGAGATGACTGATCCAAGGGAGGCAGCTCTAATTTTCTTTCTTTATGGTCAAATATAGGAATTCAATGGTGCTTGACTTGTTTTCTATCATACATATGAATATAGGATTACCAAAGCATGTGCACGGACTTCAGATTTAGTAGTTTTGCAATTGTCATTGCAGACAGAAAGAGTTAATTCAGATACTTCTGAAAAAATACTGCAGAAGAGGTATCTATACATTTCACAGAGTGAGAAAGCAGTTACCAGACACAAGAATAATAATTTTACACCTACAATGGCCAAGTAAAGCAGAAATACCTTCCAGAGCTCCATTTTGGGAAGTAGACTGACCATTTCAGTCCCTGTTACGAAAATGTTCTGAATGTCCATCTTGGATATCAGCAGCCAAGGAGATTTCAGCTTTAAACTGCCCTACGCTTCCATTAAATAGCCAGTTTTAATTGGCAGTGTAACAAATCAGAGAGCAGCTTGACAGTTTGTTTCAGCTGACCTAGGTGAAAACTTAGATCATCCTTTCCTAACCAAATACTGGTAACCCACACTTAGTGTTGGTAGTATAAAATTTGTGCTCACAGAAGTAAATGACTTCACTGATCAGTACAGAAGCTGGAGTCTTTTTAAAGGTTATTTTTCATGTGGACCACCATGATTTACCATGTGGAGTGGAAACCCACAGCTGAAGATAAGGGTGAAACTGCTCTATTTGGTGACCTAATGCCTTAACATGATTCTGAAACCACAATCTATGAGTCTAGACAAATCAGCTTCTCAATACCTGGACTCAAGTGTTGTATCTTTCATCTGAAAAGACAGGATCTTTTTGACCATCTTTAACTAAACATTCTTTTAAGTTTTCATGATACAAAGATGTATTGAAGTATTAGTGTACCAGACATTAAAATAAATCTTCCAATGACTTGTTCTTGGGTGAGAACATACTGGCACCTGGGCGAAATGGACCATGTCAAAATGACCTAATACTGCTGGAGTTATTCAACAGCACAAATGGCTGTTTTCACACTGCATGGAAAGTGAAGACCATGCTGTGCTCCACAGTCCTGGTCACTAACTGCTACACCCTGAGTGCGGAGAAGGCCATATAACAATGGCCTCAAAAGTCCAGGTTGGTGAATTAACTGAAAAGCAGTACAGCTCTTGCTTTTTGTGTGTGCCTGAGTTTCCAGAAAAATACTGTGATGTCTGGGAGGAGGTCCAGTTTCATTCCATCATGCTTTCAAAACTTAGCCAGGTATGAATCCAGGTACCAGGAATGCTGGAGTTACCATGGAATACACTTGTCATATACATATGCATTGCTCATAGCAACTACTGGCTTGTTTTGTTTTGCTTTACCCTGGATCTAAAGCCCAGGTAGCTTGGTTATTAAACGTAAGCCATTTTCAGGCAACATGATTCTTCTGTAGAATGAAGACAAATATTTCCCAGTCTCAGACTTTAAAGACTCTTGAATTTGGGCAATTAAGCCATCTTTTAGATCTCTAGTCTAAGTATACTAGCTCCTTTCTTGTTCATAAGCTTCTATTGTTAGATGCTCTGGATAATACGTTTATGCTGCACACACTAAATAAACAAGGGTTTATATGTTATTTTTAAAATTATTTCCATTCAGTTTGAAAAAAAAATAAAAAGGTTTATTTTTCAGTGAAATGTGTACTCAAATGCTGTAAGAAATAAGAATTCTGCCTTTATGTTAATTTCACACTACATCATGAGGAAATTGAAAAGTGCAGTCCAGTCTTGAAGGTTTTTTATTTTGCATGTTATGGTCATATGCAAATACTATCATAAAAAAAATCACAGACATTATATATGTGCAGGTTTTGTACATAAAACTGAATATGTAACATAAGCACATAGTGAAGCTATCCCTTCTCTGAAAATTACAGACGAACTGCTCAGAGCAGACAGCTAATTTCTGAAGTCCAAGTCAAATTTTCTTTTTAAGTCATGTAGTTATAGAGGCAAGTATGAAAAATTCTGCCAATAAAAGTTCTTTAGAAGAGAGAATACATGAATAATTTGTGATCTGTCATTGTGCGATTAAATAACCACAGATCGGATTTTCAAAGGCATTTAGAAGAGTATTGCTTAATGATTTTAATTAGAGTGCTTTGGGTTCCTTTAAGAACTCATCTTTATTGTGTTCAAATGGAAAGGACATTTTTTTCCTCAAATTGTAAAAAGAAACCCAAAAAACTCCTAAAACTTGTAACATATGTCAGAAAATGTTCATTTGTAGGAAAAAAAAATATTTCTACAAATTTTGTTTGGAACATTTCTCAGGTAAACTGCAGTAGTGTTGGAACAGACTCATTGCCCATTCTGTGATGGGAAAAACTAAGCTACCACTGTACGCAGAGCTTTGTAATATTTGGATGGCAATTACAGAGCTCAAAATGTTTAGGTAAGGAACATTTAAGTACATTGCTTCTTAGTGAGCAAAATCCTTGCACTGCTTCTAGATTTGCCACACAGTTAGGCTTTTGAGGAGTGCTTTTGGGTAAGTGAACCACTTTTAAAACCAACCATTGGGACAGAGAAATTTGAGTAACTGCATTAAAAATAAATACTCTCTCTTTATGAATGAAGTTCTGTTGAATGTATCCAGTTATTTATAACCCTAGATGTTTTTAGCAGAAAATTATGTACTACAACTACAATTACTTCACTACACACATAAGAATGAAATTCAGAGATTTGTTTTGCCACAGCATGACATAGTTATAAGGCATTGCTTTTCAAGAGAGTGCTAAATGGGATGTTTTCATTTCTGGTTAAAGAAGTGTATGCTAGAGAGTGTTCTTTATTATAGTAGGAAGGAGTCATCCTCATAAACACCACTGCTCTTATTAACCATTGCTATTTACTTTTAGTAAGGAAAGATCTATCTGGACTAACATTAAGCGAGAGGTTACTTAACAGAATATTTTGAGATATATGGACCACCTATAAATTCACCCTGCAGATGCCCCGTCACTCCAACCCAGAGATTTTGTATTTGAAACATATCTGCAAGTGCATGGCTAAGTAAGTGCATAAGCACACAAAGTGTTCTGCTGCCAGGGCCACCTTGATTCTCTCCACAGCCAAGTTCCAGCACTGCCTGTGGCCTGCCTTGGAGACTTTCTATGTCCTGGGAAGGAGAGTGGTAAAGAACATACACGTGGGCAACAGCTGACTTTGATTACCCTCAAACAACCTCTCCTTTTATTTTTGAATAGTAATACATTTGTACCTTCGCACTAGAATCTAAGCAGTAATGTCACACATCTGTAATAACCTGAAGGTCATATAGAATCACAGAATGTTAGGGGTTGGAAAGGACTTCGAAAGATCATCTAGTCCAAGCCCCCTACCAGAGCAAGATCACCTACAGCAGATCACGCAAGTGGGTCCTTAAGTTGTTTATTCAAGTAATTAAAAGCAATGACAGCTGCTCAACTAAGCATTTACCTCAACCACAACAGCTCTTGAAGTTCTTAGTAAAGGTACGGCTAATGATCCACAAAGCTGCATGAAAGATATCCAGAACAGACACACTTCTCCAGCTCTGGTGGAATATACTACTTTAAGGCCTTGATTCAGGCTGCTACCCATTTTTGACTCTACCATGTTCCCTTCCGTTCAAGAAGGGGTTGGATGGGGCCTTAATTTGTGCAAACTGATGTAGTGGAAGATGTCCTTATCTATGGAAGTTGGAACTAGATGATCTTTAAAGGTCTCTTCCAACCATTCTATGATTCTATGACTCAGTTTGACAGCTATTGACACAAGCAACCTTGAGTGTCCTTCCAAATGAGGAAAACCTTTTCAAACAGAAGGTCTGAAAGGGAGCTTTAGCTCTAGAGATATGATGCTTAAGGATAAAGGTATGCAAGCTGTTCTGCTTTGAACTTCGAAGTCCACGTTGGAAGGAAAATTAGATGGATCTGCAGGACTTCTCAAGAGTATTGTATCAAAATTATCTGCCTGAATCTGTCCCACTCCTCTTTTAGAAATAACTGCTGTCAGAAATGACACTTTCAGAGAATGACGCAGTGTGAGGAATCAAAGAACCACATTATAAGTCTCTTTTGGCCAATTTGTGAAAAAACTGTAAAAATATGTCACAACAACATCCACAGCCCAGACTGTGGAGATTGCTGCCGTAGATAGCTTCTTGTACTGATCTCATCAAGACTATTTCATCACTGAATCAAAACCACCTCAGTATCAACCAACAGCTTTTTCAGTAGACAAGGAAATACAAAGCACTGCAGGTTGCTGCAAAACATTTCTAAGGTTGCAATAAAGTACTGACTCATCATCTTGGGCAATCTGCTGGAACCCAATCACCCTAGCAGTGCGTTCTAAAAAAGATTATTGGCCGTCATCACTGTTCACAGAAGCCAGTTATGGATTAGGCCTAAAAAAGTAAATTCATTAGTAAATTAGTCTTTGCTAATCCATCCACACTCAACTTAAGTGAGAGGTGAGGGAGGACACTGGCAAGGATAACACAGATGTGACTTCTTTGCTTAGGGAATCCATGATTTATGTAACGTAGAAACAACTTTCTTGATGAACAGATGAGATAAAAACTCAACACGAAAAGAACATTCCTCCACCACAGATTATGCACACTTAACACAATGGGAGGAAAAGCATGATTAAGCATAGGGCAGCTGTGAGGATAAAGCTAAGTAGTCAGTACTGACTGTCAGGCCCCAGGCATATTACCATAATGTTAATTTGTCTACAGTCTGGTATTTGAACATGAGACTTAAAAAACAACTGTATCCAAAAAATGCACTAATATTTGTAAAGGTCTGTCTGAAAACAAAAATTTGAATGCTGTTTTTCTTAGAAATAAGATGAATGCACACATGGCGTGTAAAATTAAAAAAAAAATGTACTTTGTGTAACATCATCATAAATTAAACCTCAGTTTAAAAAAGGCTACTGCAGAACTGCAGTATTATCTATGAATTAGAGATAATGGTTGAAAAAAAATTTCATTTTGAAATGGCTTTACAAATATTTCCATAAACCATGTTTACTGTTTTTCACTGTTACTTTTCTAATATCATCAACATTATCTGCAGAATGTAGGGCCCTCCTTGAGAAGAATTAATTCTCTGAACTCATTCGCTCAAAAATATTCCACACACAAACCAAGAAAATGCTGTTTAATAAACTAAGAAGGATAGGAATAGTGGTCTAAATCTTTTGATCCAGCAGAGCTTCACTTGGTGTATATTTGGTGCGGATTACCATTAATTTACTTAAATCTCATTCTGATTCAGTTCTGGAATAGCTGGGAGCTAGACTGGTCCACAGAGTAATCTGAAATCACCTAAGGGATATTTTAATTTAAAGCTCTCATCAGAAGATTCCAAAAGGCTATCCTCATGACCAGAAATTGCTGGAACATAATGGTTCCCTGATTAGAAATCCCTTCCTCTAACCTTCCTCTCACTTATGCGAAAGCAAGGGACCAATATTATTAATTTTATGCAAGATTATGATTTCTCCAGTGCTCCAGGGAATATCAGCTAACAATTTAGGATGCTGGTTTTAAGTGTGGAGTTATGATTAGCAAAATTGGAGACTAGTGAGATGTACCAAAAACCTCATGGCATGAGGCTGTTTTGAAGATTTTCACTGGCTTATGAAACTATGGCAAAGTTGAGAAAAACTTGTGATAAGGGAGTAATAATTATTTTTATTTTACAAGGAATATTGGAAAATACAGGAAAATACTTCTTACCAAAACATCTCATGTGTTGTCAGTGTTACTTTTTTGCTACAAAACCATTAAGGATAAAAATACTTTTTTGTCAGACCACACTTTCATTTACAGAAGCACAGACTAGTAGTAAGCACAACCGAGCTCACCACAGTTGAGTACCGCTGGTATGTTTACCATGAATGTCCGCACTGTGGTGTAGATGCATTTTCTCCTTAACCTCAGGCACATTAAGATGCCAATAATTCCCTTTATAGTTAATGGAGAGCAAAAGGCATCTCTAGTAAATGACTCAGTCCATCCAAAATCCAAACTGCTTTTTGGAGATGCCACTTCCTGGAAAGGAAATCTGACCAAAGTTTCTAATTTAGGTGTCTTAATTTGTAGGCTATATTTAGGAAGAATATCTGGGCATACAGCTTAGTTGTAAAATAGCTGTAAAAGCTCAACAGAATCAATGCTAATAATGAACTGAATTTTTTATATATTTTAAAGGCATGAAATACACACTTTCATAAATTACCTCATCTATTCATTCCCTTTGGTTCCTAGCTTTTGCACAACTTCTGGACTACTGTGTGAATAAAGAAAGATATTTTCACATTGCTGTAATTAAAAAATTTAATTTGCTAGTGACCATTTCTTCCATTATTTTTATCAAAAAATAGAATGGTAAGATCTTGTTTAAAGAGAGAACATTGTGATTTTTCACTATTGGAAAAAGATAATTAAAATCTTCTAAGTGTTTCTTTATATTCTTCTTTTCTTTTTCTAGGAAAATATTAAAAACATTTGATTCTGTAATAAAAAAAAATCTATTCTTACTGAATAAAAGTAAGACCAGTGAGAGACAGCTTGTCAAGAAGCATGAATGTTTATTTCAGATTTCTTGGGAAAAATGTATTTTTCACCTAATTGCTTCCTAATGCAATCATATTAATTCCTAAAATTGTTACTGCATGTCTTTCCTACACCAAGATACCACACAAACACTTGAAAGAGTTAAAATGCTAATTCTTCTGTACTGCAGCTGGACACAGTTATCAACTTCCTTGAAAATCAAGGGACAGATTATTCTATAGTAGCTGACTTGGGAACCTGATGTTAAACACAGTTCATAAAGTTATATGATGGTGGGAAGTTGCTCACCTCAGCAGTCAGAGTTGTGATAGATGACACCAAATACAAGTCTACATTAAAGGAAGTCTGCTCCAGTTATGCCTGATACCATTTGCTGGTGGGCTAGTCTATTATTTTTGTTTTATTTCATTTATTTATTTTTACATCTGTACATCTGGTGTCCTTTTAGTCTTCTGAGCTCTCCGCTACTTTGTGAAAGCTCTTATCAGCTCAAAACTCACTTTAAACCTCACTATCATCACTGCTTTTTCAAACCTAAAGCCTCTTTTTCTGAGAGTATGAGAGAAATCACAGATGCTACATTTCCAGTATAAAGACTGGACTTAATGATGGAGTGTCAACATCTCCTACTTCATGCCCAATAACATAATTGTTTTCCAATGATAAAAAAGTAAGTAACTTTACTTTCAGTTGGAAATAAAGAAGCAGTGATTTAGATTACCTGGTATCTTTTTCAAGCTCTGTAATACGTTCTTTCTGTAGACTTATTTGAGAATCTCTCTGTTGTACAGTTTCAATGAGGTATTTGTATGGCTGTTTTACTTGACTCAACAAAGATTTTGCTCTGTCAAGCTGCAAAAAAAAAAAAAAAAAGAAGCATTACTACTATAAGTTATGTAATTTAAAAAGCAATTAGCAAATTTATAAAGCAAAATTAGAGAAGCAAAAGCCCATTTAGACCTTAGACTGGCCACTGCTGTAAAGAATAATAAAAAATGCTTCTATAAATATATTAATGGCAAAAGAAGAGGCAAGGACAACCTCCACTCCTTATCACATGCAGAGGGGAATATGAGGAAAAGGCAGAAGTACTTAACATCTTCTTTGCCTCAGTCTTCAAGAGTGGGACAGGTTGTCTCCAGGACAACTGGCCTCCTGAGCTGACAGATGGAGCCAGGGACCAGTATAGACCCCCTGTAATCCAGGAGGAAGCAGTAAGGGCCCTGCTGAGCCACTTGGATCCTCACAAGTCCATGGGACCAGATGGGATCCATCCTACAGTGCTGAGAGAGCTGGCAGATGAGCTGCCCAAGCTGCTCTCCATCATTTATCAACAGTCCTGGCTCACTGGAGAGGTCCCCAAAGGCTGGAAGCTGGCCAGTGTGATGTCCATCCACAAGAAGGGCCAGAATGAGGAACCAGGAAATTCCAGACCTGTCAGCCTGACCTCAGTGCCAGGCAAGGTTATGGAACAGGTCATCTTGAGTGCCATTGCAAAGCACCTACAGGATGGCCAAGGCATCAGGCCCAGCTAGCATGGGTTTAGGAAGGGCAGGTCCTGCCTGACCAACCTGATCTCCTTTTATGCTCAGGTTACCCTCCTGGTGAATGCAGGGCAGGTTGTGGATGTAGCCTACCTGGACTTCAGCAAAGCCTTTGACACAGTCTGCCACAACAAGCTCCTGGCAAAGCTGGCAGCTCGTGGCTTGGACAGATTCANTACAACTACCTGAAAGTAAGTTGTAGCCAGGTGGGATTCTGGTCTCTTCTCCCACGCAATCAGCAACAGAACAAGGGGGCACAGTCTCAAGTTGTGCCAGGGGAGGTATAGGCTGGATGTTAAGAAGTTCTTCACAGAGAGAGTGAATGGCACTGGAATGAGCTGCCCAGGGAGGTGGTGGAGTTGCTGTCCCTGGAGGTGTTCAAGAAAAGACTGGAAGAGGCACTTAGTGCCATGGTCTAGTTGATTGGGTAGGGCTGGGTGATAGGATGGTGATAGGATACGGCTGAGTGACTGGATGATCTTGGAGGTCTCTTCCAACCTGTTTGATTCTATGATTCTATTACTTTATTATTATTTAATTAAAACTGTATATTATTGGTTATTACCAACTGTATAATAGTATAAAGCCCAAACCCATTACTTCACAAAAATATATGAAACAAACTATCCCAAATTACTATCTAGCATAGTATCTCTCAATTTTCTGTTCTAATTGTATTGTATTTTCACTGCAATTATACTGCCACTCTCTACAGTTCCCTCATCTGAATTTTCAAGAGTTTTAATGTAACATCTTCTGCTGATGAAAGATATCAGTATAAGTTCACCTTAATGAGCACAGGTGAGTTTTTTAAAACAGTACACTATTACAATGGAATTTTCAGAATGGAAATCGAATCCCCAAAAACCACAGCTAATAATGAAATAAATCTCCCCTTTCCCCAAATCAATCACTGGATATGAACGGTGAAATCCAACAGGGTGTTTACAAGAGTAGTATAAAGTAACTGTCTTCTCAATGATCTTAAAGTTCTTTTCCAATCAGAATGATTCTATGTTTCTAGTCCTATTCCCTGCACAAATTAGGATCACTAGGTTTAAAAGTCTTGTACAATATAGCTCACATCTTGAACATTTTAACAAGATCACTTGCTAAAACCTATACAGAATTAAAATCACACATGAAGATTTAGCAGTTTCAGCAGGTGGAGTACACAGAAGTCAAGAATACCAATTAGATTCTTGGAAAAATCTATTAAAATCTTTAAAAGTTTAGATACAAACAGGTCTAATGGAATGAATTCCAGGATGTTCCTAAAATGTTACAATATTCAAAACATGAGAGTCTTCTTCCTTCTTTCTTTAATTATATTTTTATTGCATTTTTACTGCTTTTCTCTGTACTCTTTCAAATAGGCAAACAACTTAATAATTCACTTTTATTAGAAAACGGAACTGAGGTGAAACTTTGCTTGCCCATCTTACTGGCCTTACTAAAAGGGCAGTTAATTCCGCTTCATGTTTTAAAAAGTGAAATGAGAGGCGAAAACATTGCACTTCTTCAGTTTTATGCAAGTCCAAAAGTAATATTTAAATACATGAATTCTTTCAGAAAATACCTATTCTAGTCTACAGCGAAATGCCAAGTTTTACTGCAGAGAAGTAAAAACATGAGGCAATCATCGTCTTGAAGAAAGTAATAAGCTGCGATAAATTGATAACAAATTTAAAAAGCTATTATTTTTCCCAGAGTACAAGATATCAAAAAAGATCTCTTTCAGGAAGACAGTACACGGCAAACAGGTAATTCCAGGATATAGAGTACTGATCTAGGATGGTCTAATAATTGCAGTACAAAATCTCGAGGCTGCCATTACAGGAGAAAACTAATGCAGGTGATCTTCTTTGGAATCTTGTTCTTGACAGGGTAGGACTTTCAATGCTGTGATGCTGTCATCACAGTGTTAAGTTCTTCACTGTTCTCACTGATAAGAATTAAAGTACTTCAGTGAAAAAGAAGTAGTGAGGTGGTGTAAGCTTTATTTGATGCTGTTAAGTCATCTGTTAACTTGCTAACTTTACCAGTTAAAAAGCATGCTGCTGTTAGGAAAATAAGGTTGTCCCTTCCTTCTCCATGCTGGTGCTTTGCAGCCTGTTTGATTCTGTCAACTTAAAAGAGGTTGTCATTAAATTGTGATCAATTAAGTGCTAAATGACTGTAATGGATCAGTTTTCCTAAAATACACACGCATACATAAATTAAGCATTATGCTTGACTAAGACCATCACTTTTTGTAAGCAACTCCAGTTTCTTTCTGCCTTGATGTATGAGATTTATTTAAGTATTTGTGTCATTCTTTTAAGCGATAAATTTCATACCTTACAATTGGACATTTATTGTTTATCTCTGAAAGGACACCTTTATTAAGGTGAAAGACTTAAATAATTTTTCAGCTTGACCTATATTCTCAGAGTGAGATGTAAATCTGCTTTTGTTAAAAATGTTTCAATCAAGGCATACAAAAAGCACAAAGCCAATTTCATGATGAAGGCTTGAAAGAGTCATTCAGCAGCAAGCCAAATGTATCATCTTCATATCTGTATTTGTGATATTGCTTCTACTGCATACTGACTCAGTATTCACTTTTTGGGTTGCCCAAAGACCATATTAGCCTTCCACACATGAGAGATTCTCTATCTGTAAGTTCTGGAGCTGTAGTTTAAAACCTCTGCAAAGTTATTTCATTCCAAAATTTAGACTGGACACTAAATGTAGTAACTATCACAGTATCACAGTATCACCAAGGTTTGAAGAGACCTCAAAGATCATCAAGTCCAACCCGTTACCACAGACCTCGAGACTAGACCATGGCACCAAGTGCCACGTCCAAACGTGCCTTGAACACCTCCAGGGACGGTGACTCCACCACCTCCCTGGGCAGCCCATTCCAGTGGGGAATGACTCTCTCGGTGAAGAACTTTCTCCTCACCTCGAGGCTAAACTTCCCCTGGCACAGCTTGAGACTGTGATCTCTTGTTCTGGTGCTGGTTGCCTGAGAGAAGAAAGCAACCTCCTCCTGGCCACAACCACCCTTCAGGTAGCTGTAGACAGCCATAAGGTCTCTCCTGAGCCTCCTCTTCACCAGGCTAAACAATCCCAGCTCCCTCAGCCTCTACACACACATTTATAAAACACATGACAGTTTTAAAATATGTAAAAAATGCAAGTATTTGCACTGTGAAACACTTGGGTATAGTTATCCTAATTTTTAGCTGCCACGGCTTTAAAAATCAAACTGTTAATTGCATTCCTAAAACAGTCAGTCTAGAAATTCCATACGGTGGCAACATCTAATAGCAAATCTGGATGTTCTTTGGTTCCTAAGAGAAATTAGAAGACAATCTTAAAAAGATTTTTTTTTTTAAATTAGTTTGTCGTAATTCTGAAAGATTTCAAAAATGAGGTTTTTTAGTCTTTGTTCTCCATGTCAACACAATATGTCATTTCAGGTGTTACACAGAGAATTTTAAAAGATCATGAAATCAAACTCATAACAAGGTAAAAAAAAAAGAAGGTTGGTTTTTTTAAAAAGCAGGTTATATTAAACATTTCCTAGATTTGTATATTCCAAAGACTTAAGAAAATAATTTACAGTGACTTTAAGATTTTAAAAGTGATTTTAAGAGAAGAGCTGTGTCAAATGTAACAAGGTATTCACTCGACAGTCAAACAGAACAAACTAGTTTGGCTAGCTGGTTTGTTCAGAAATCAGAACATTTTCTGTCTGGCTTACATTCTTGTTTAGCCTGTAAAGTAATCCCTCTTCTGATCTTCATTTCAAAATACAATATAAAGTTCTTTGAAAATGTTTAACATAGAGTTTTAGTTAATTACGAGGCCATTTTTTGACATCAAATGGATAATAAACACTGTTTAGAAAACAATTTTATGAACAGCTGTTCTGCAATGTTTATAGTCTCTGCAGATTTGATTTTTGTAGCAGTAATTTACCTCTTGTGAAATCTGTGTTACTTGTTCCTTCTGATGTTCCAGATCTTTTACAAGCAACGAGTTTTGCTTTTCTAGCTGCAGTAACCTCCTTGCCAAGTGAACACTGTGCCAATAAAAAGCAAGCTCAAGTTGAAGTTTTTCCAAAATATGCAAAAGAAATTCTTACATTTATACTTCAGAACTTGATTGCCTTAATTTTTCACCAATGATTAAATAAAAAAATATATAAACTACACAGTGAAACACACATTGTTAGAAAAACAATGAAAATGCTACAAAATTTAACAGCACTGAAATAGCATTCCCACAATTATGCCATTGCAATATTTTTTTAGAAATCAATTATCTATGTAATTTGTACAATACAACACAGTTGCAGTAACCATGTCAAAATGTTTCAATGAATTATGAATACTTACATTTTGGGAACTTAAGGGAGTATCTGTAATTGGCTTCTCCTTAAACAGTTTCTTAAAACACATATTTATCTATATTTTGTAGTGGAATATTGAAAAATGTAGTATTTTAGCATTTTCAAAACAGTTGGAATTGTTTTGCCTGACATCTGAAATGCTACATAGCTAAATGTTACTGCCACTTCAAAAAAAATAAGCTCTTAAGCAGATCCGCAAATTAATTTAGAAGTGAAGAGAAAGGACTACAGAGTTACTTAGACATCCTAGTCAGAAAACTGGTTCTTCAACCTCTTTCACGTTTCATCAACTCAACAGCATATTTCCGTAAGCAGCAATGGGAGGACTCAATATGCAATTACAAAGCCTACTTCCACATATCTGACCAGGTCTGTCAAGCTGTTATTAATCATTTATATCTATCCAAAACAGTCTGTATAGCTTGACTATATTCCACTATAATAGGTTCCTGGATGAGGAACTGAAATGTACCCCAAACTCCATTGACTGATTAGAACAAAATTGGTTATAGCGGGAATTTACCGAGTCTCTCCATTAAACCTAGGAGTAGACATCCAGATTTATGTATCCTGGAATGGATCCTGTCATCTTTTTTTTTTTTTTTTTTTTTTTTTCAGGATTCAGCAGCTTGTTGGCTTATTAGCAAACTTGTATCTACAGAGTTTATCATTGTACTGCTCTGCATTTACTCTGATCACT
The DNA here is from genome assembly GCA_013399055.1 of Ramphastos sulfuratus. Classification (NCBI taxonomy): domain Eukaryota; kingdom Metazoa; phylum Chordata; class Aves; order Piciformes; family Ramphastidae; genus Ramphastos; species Ramphastos sulfuratus. The sequence goes on from WBNM01026934.1 coordinate 255,804, forward strand.
GGTCTATTTCACAATATGACAAAGGAAATTTGGAGTTCTAAAACCAAAGAAGATACACAGGGCTAATATCAACTTCTAGTGTGCTTAAACCACTGGACTAATGGCTATCCACAACAATCTATCCTTCCAGTGAAATGTGTGACATTTTTCATAAACTTGTATATTGAAGAATGGGAGAAGTAACTCCAGACCTTAAGACCTTCAATGCATATTGTCCATAAACTGAGGATGTAAGACTGTTGGTCTCCAAATAATGGATAGCAAAGTGTTATTCAGACCTTGACTATGATGCTGAATCCGTAAGAGTGTAAGTGGTCTAAAGGAAACCAACCAGGAAATTAGATTTACCCTTAAACTGAGGCTTAGAACGTGTACAGCAAGGTAAGCATGAATTTTCTCTGAAAAATGAACCAGTCATAATCTCCACCTTCTCCTCAGTAAGAGGGAATACACTTTTAGATTTGGCAGACGTTTTAATATTCTTCATCTGTGTTATAAACCTACCCTTTCATACAGACAATCTTTTTACTTTCACATTGTATGAGAGGAATTACCTGAAATCCTCAAAAATGTTCACTAAGAGGCTGATTCTCGCAGTTCCTCCTACAAGGAGCTTTAGGCTGTGCAAGCAGTAACTGAGAAAAAAAGTAATTCTCCAACCAGTTACTTGGATTTTTATTCAGGACAAACAAGATGTGTGTTAAGATCCCATGTAGTACAAAAAAGAAATTATCCACTTCTTTGACTAGTCAAAGTCTTAGCCATTAGTTACTACAGTGCAAGGGGAAACTTCCCATGGCAAATTTGGGAATGTAGTCTGTCATAATTTTCCCAGCTACAACTATTTAGTGAATTTAACCTGAATTTCCAAGTATTTAAGGATACACACAAGTATTCTTTTGAGTATGCTTGCCACTATGTTTTTAAACTACTTTAAAGCAAAGGAAGAAAGGGACTGATCTGCAAAGACATTCTGGAAAACTTGATTCCAACTACACTAGAAAAATAATGCAGTGCTCAATAATGTGATAGCTTGTTGCTAGCAAACCACCAAAGTGTTCATTAACACTAAGTAAGTTCCTAGGCATAGCTGGAGAGTCACCATAGGTAAGCAATCACTGCCAACAGGTAGCTCACATGCAGCTAACCTGTACTGAGAGTTCAGTTTTATGAAAGTGGGCTGCTACACCCCACTTGGTCTCAATGCTTCAGAATGTTCCCAGGTATGTTTAATTTACTACTAGGGGTGTATGGTACCTATGTCCAAAGTAATGGAACAGTTCTTTCTGGCAAGTAGGCAAAGTAGTACGTGCTGTGAACTTCTGTCGTGGTAGGCCTAAACAGGCCTCTTGGGCTTGTACATGTCCTGGCTTGTGCAGACATGTTTTTCTGCTGTTTTGGGGAGAGAGCAACCGCGGGAAAGGGGACAAAGGACCTGGCGCCACTAAGTCTGGGGTCCGGGGCCTGTCCATCACCTGTGGTTGCTAGGGGGCACATGATTGCCTTGTGCAGGGCCCGTGATCTGCCCAAAAAAGGATAAAGCAAGCCTATGGCTTCACCCAATATGGCAAAATCTTGGGTAACTGCCATTTGATTGGCTATCTTGTGTCCAAAGGTCCAATTGATCTTTGGGCTGTGTTATAAAGGAGCAGGGAACACGGGGTGCGTGCCTTCCACCATTACAGATGCCTGCTTGCATCCTGCCTGCTGCCTCCACGCATTCGCCAGCGTGATACAGTGAGACATCCTGCCTGTAAGAGCCTGCTTCCAGAGCCAGCCAGGATCAGGTCAGAGATTGTCTCCTCTTCCCCAGCGCTCAGGAGCCTGGAGAAACTTTAAAGCCTCCGGCAACTTTCAGCCCGGCAACACGGGAAACCCCGCCACGTGCTTAGGGTATTATTTTCCTGTGATATATTTTTGTGAATAAATACCAAGCCTCTTGTAATCATTGATTGCCTTCTGCCATAAGCAGAAAGCTGCTTCTCGGGTCCATCTAGTGAACAAGCGGCGTACTGGCCGCAGGTGGTACATTGACCACAAACCTCTTTTCCAGTTTGGTTTGAGTTCTGTTAATATATATATTTAACAGTTATTTCCAGATCCTGTTATGACCTGTATATTGTTTCCATAACGTTGCTAAGAGCCTGTTACTATTGTTATTATTAAATGGTGGTAGGGGGTGGTGCGAGTTCCGATTGTTTAATATTAATAAATTATATATTAATATTTTTATAATATCGTCTCGCAGTACCTAATTACCCCTCCCCGACAACTTCTAAGAAGACTCAACATGTCTGGAATTAAAGAGCAGGTAGTGGACTCTAAAAAAAGATGTCTATTCACACCTGTAACAGATTCTCTTTCCTTAAGCAGTCTCAGAGAGCAGAACATTTATCTGTGTTTCTTAATGACTCCAAACATAGAAGTTCTTGCTTTAAAGATTAGAGATTTTGCTTTAAAGCCTAGGTAGCCAACAGTGTCACACATTTTTTGCTTCACAGTTATGCTTGAATCAGAACAGCAACAGGTAAACCATACACAGAATTTTTAATCTTCTTAATTTTAAAAGATAAACAACCTTTAGGAAGTCTCCAATACCATTATGAGGAATCAAATCAGCTTCACCCGTAAATGCTTTTTGGAATGGGAGGAGTGCATGAGGCATTTCAACAGAGCCAAGGACATCTGAAATCCTGCCTTATTGATCATCAGTTTCACCAGCCAAAGGTGATTTAGCTGAATCGTTTCATATGTAAATAACCTGAACTGAATTAAAAAAGGTGGGGAAAAAGAAGGATCAAGGTTGAAACTGAGGAAAGTTTATAAGAAGGAGGGAAGGAACTAAGTTTTAGAAAATGATGCTATAGAACTTTCATCAGTCTCCAAAATCAGACATACAACAGGGTTATGGAGTTGCTTTCCCTCCTCTCCCTTTTTTTATTTTTTAATTTTATGCAATATAGAAAGAAATATTATAAGAAAACAATCTGAAGAGGCCTAAAAATGTAAAAGCAAATGAAGCTGTGCCAAAATATTACATTAAATCTTCATGATTTGTGTCAGCAATGTGTAACTTGGTGCACAATAGATATAATCTGATTGACAGTCATATTGACAATGCTTAATTGAAAAACAAATATAAAGGACAGGAGAAACAGTACATGGCCCTCTAAATTGTGGCAAACATGAACAGGCTATCATTTACCCTTACTACACATCAGTAACTTCCAATGGCAACTATTTTTTGCCATCGAGAAAGTGGAAGGTTAAGCAGGCAAAATGAACTAAACAAACAGTAAAAACCAGGTGTACATGACAGAAATTTGCACTTTCAGCTCCCGAATGCCAGAAACGTATACTGTGAGATTGCAATACGTATTCACCAGGCCTTCATATTCTTATTCGCTCACTAACAATTGCGGAGTTCCTCATTTTGGTAGAGAACAGTAGAGTGACAGCCTATCACAAACACAAATTAAGTATTTGACTTGCATGTATTCGAGCAAATTGTAGGCATACTCAAAGTGCAAGGAATTATTGTAATCCCGGGAGAGTTACCATCCTAATTGTGGTGTCTGTGGTGTCTACTCTGCCCGGATAGAGACAGGATTCTGGACAAAAAAACCCCCCACGTTATTTTGACTTGACATTGTGAAAGAATGTAGAATCTTCATCCACAGAAGAAAAAACTTATCTGGAGAAGCTCTTGAATGCCTAGATTTGCTCTGAGCATGGTGCTGGATCCTGCTGCTTCCAGATTTTCCTTCGAACCTAAATCATTTCACTATTCCATGATTCCAGTCTTAGGTTATGCTTACTTTTTATACTATCTATATAAATTTTGAACGACAGCATTTTGTTGGGGTTTTATCTTAAAAATATTATAAATAAATACATGTTACCTATACATCACAATGAGTTGTAGCTTTCAGGCTCACAATGACCTATTTGAATGGCATTGTTATTTCTTAAAGACAGTGAATAATATAATATTAAAAAAATACTGTGCTAAAAAGAGGTTTGTTACTTGGCCTATACATAATTTTTATCTATTGATCAAATGGTGCCACAGCAAACTTAAGGAATATAACTGAAGGCAGACCCTGTATTAGTAAAGATGAAATAGTGATGCTCTGAAACCTTCATCTTCTTGATTTCTTGGCAGAAGTATTTTTGTTATGATTACATACAATCATTTTTTGGGTATTGAAATTTTATTTCCTATCACATAAATGTAAACAAGGTAACTATTTTACAGCTGATTAGTTTCATACAATTAAAATTAATCTTTTTGGAAAACAATGAAAAAAGATCATAAAATGACCTAGGAAAAAACATGCATATGCTCTTTTATATGGGTCAATCATATTAACAGGTTCTAGTCTTCATTCTATTCTTGTAAACTTAAGTCATTAAAAAAACTCTTTATGTTAATCAAACTGGCTGGATTCTAGGACAAAAACTAATTCACATATCATACTTTATCTTGAAAAAGTAAATTCAGGAGGCACTTTTATACCTTTGTTTTAGTCGTCTTTTGGCTGTTGTAGGAACATTAGCACCATACCCATATGAGAAGAGAACCCTTTCAGCTTCAACTTCATCTTCCACTGAAAAAAAGTGCAGAAAAGTATTGTTGAAAGATATAATTACAGTGCAAGAACATACAAACTTCTAATCAATTCTATTTATAATTCTACACCTGCATAAATATTTTTCTAGAAGCTAGATGTTCACCTGGTCTAATGTTCTGAGATTGAGTGGAACAATTTTGTTCACAATTAGCATTAATACAGTGCCATACATTAATTTATTACAACAGTGGCAAGCTTTTCACTTGTAATTTTTCTGACTAGCATCAGATTTATGCAATATGAAAGCAAAGCAAAGAAGTTCAAGGTCTTTGCTTGTTCATATTATTGGTATAATCACAAAACACACAGAGCTAGTATAATTTAGCAGTACAGGGCTTTTTCCTAAAGAATTAATTTTCTGTGCGTATATGAGGAAGCAGACAGATAAAATTAGGGAGAGCTTAAGCTGACTGGATATAAAGAAGCCCATGGCATCAGAAAGGACATATCCAAGATTGCTGAGAGAGCTGATATCACTGTGAGGCTGCTCACTACCGTTTTTGTTAACCTGATGAAAAAAAATCATCATCTTCAGAGAAGGGCAAGAAGGAGACCCTTATGTTTATACAAAATAAAAATAATCACTACCTCCATAGATTAATTATTTCTGAAAACTTATTTGTAAGGATTTTAATAGGGATTGCTTTGAAAAGAAATCTCAACAGCAGCAAGAATAAAACATGTACAGATTGTAACATTTCAGTTCACAGAGTTCAGGTTTCCTCTTTCCTGTAAAATAAAGTGGGCCAGGAAAAAAAAAAGAAAAGGTGAAGTGTGTGCGTGGGCAGTAGGCAGGGGCAGAGAGAAGGGGACAGACAGAAGGAGTAAAGGAAGACAAAAAGAAAAAGCGAGAGCGGTAGGCATGTGAAAGAGCGAGGCTCACAAGAGTACAGCAGCCCAGGCACCACACAACAGCTTTGATGAATCAAGAAGTTGGGAACAGGAGACATAAATTTAGGAAATAACATGACTGTCCTATCTGACTCATCTTTCCTAATTGTAACGGTTCAGCGCAAGGGCTAAACTGCCTGCTCCCCCAACACGAAAGTGAGGGGGAATAGTAACGCACACAACTCAGGGTTGAGATAAAGTGATAAGAGTTCAGTGTAACATAAGATAACATAAGCACAACGTGTAACTATCTTAGCTAACAATCTAATTAATTTAATAATACAATACATGATTACCTTAGCTTAGCCTATTTGCACAAGCAATGCAGTGAAAATACAGAGAAAAAAACCCCAGCATAAAACAGAAAACCCAAATCAGCAGCTATGCAATTCCCACTCTTTCCGCTGCCATGTCTGTGGAAAAAAAGCCAAAACCCAAGAAGGCGGGACAGAAAGCCTTGTACGTTGCAGCCTGAACTTCATGCCCCATAATACTTTACTGCATTTAGCACTTTCATTTTTGAAGCTGGCATGACTACAGCATGGTATGAACAACAGCAGGTTCAACTCAATCCATGACACTAATGCTCAAGCACCTCAAAATCAGAAATACCTTCTCCTTTCCCTTTTTAATACTATTTTAAACAAGAATTTTTAAAAGACATTCAGGAAGTGAAAAGCCTCTAGTAGAGCACTTGTGATAAGTCATAAACCTAGTTACATGACAAAACAGTACAGAAATTTCAGTAAGTATGACAGCGCAAAGGCACTAGAACTCAGAATTTTAAGGCACTCTTAGTTGTGACAGGGAATTTCTTTAGTACCTTAAATACTTCTGATTCAAAAACCATAAAGAATAATTTAGCCTGCCCTAGTCATAATCCTTCATTTTGGTTATGAATTTACTGTTGTATGTCTCAGAAAAATTTCAATAAGATCGTGTCGTACAAATTTCTATCTGTCACTAACTGTTCATGTAAGCATCAGATGGTGAAGAAAAGAAAAAATATGAATTACAGGTATCAAGCCAAAGTCATGTTCTGTATCAATTTGTGCTCCTCTTCTGTCTTTCCAGGCTCTTTGACTCATTTTGTGGTATAAAATGCATGTTTTATAAGTTAGGGGACACTTATTAATGACATTTTTTTGCATTAGTTAGCAAAAATGTGGCATCGTGAGGATACCAATAGGTTAAATCTTTTTCTTAAAAAGATATAAATCAATGGAAGCAAGAAAAATCACAAAACTAGTCTACAAAACAAAATATCCCCAAATGAGGATTTTACCATTGAAAAGGAAGATGAGACAAATGCCAAGAAATTTTACTATTATTATTCATGTGGAAACCACTCAGATGATGTAAGGAGTGGTTACATGAGTTCTTGATGGTTTCCTGAACAGGCTGTTTCACGCTATTTCAGTATTAATAAAACGAGACAAAATGATGAGGGAGTAAAAGTCACAATTCAGTGATCTCTTCCACATGTACATTCTCCAAAGGAAAAAATAAAAAGCTTATATAAGACAAAAGCCACCTCATGTGCAAATACACCGTTTATTAAAACGTCCAGCTAAACCAACCCCCACTAGTACCCACAAATATTGAAAAACAGAGGTTTCATAACTGAAGGATAAGAAAAAAACATTACACTGTATTGAAATATAAAGCAGTGACCACAGGACCAAAGAGTAAAATCTTATTCTCACTGAAGTCCTTAGAACATTGACTTTCACACCATACTTCAGTCTCAATAATATTTTCTGAAAGACAGACTGCAACATTTACAGAACACCTTAAATTTGAAAACCAATTTCCTTTCTTTCAACTGTTTTTCTACCTTTAGCTATTTATGACATCTAAATATCAGGATATAATTTGACACACAAGAGGAAGTATGTCTCCTTCAAAGCGTTGTTAGAAAAAGACATTTCTTCTAATTTTTCTCAGAAGATCACCTTGGTGATGGAATTCAGTCTTAATTAGTATTAAGACCAACTTCCAATATTGCTTATGATATAATAATAGTAAGAAAATACAATTATACATATTAAATAGGAACTATATTGAACTAATATTGAACTGTAACTCCCTTTTTTAATCCCACGGAATCAGAAAATAAATTGTATTTTACCAGAACAATCCATTTAGAAATTTTAATTTCTTTAAATTTCATTCTATAGCACGGAATATTAATTGCCATTAAAATACATATTTAAAAAGAAGCTAAGAATTATTTAGTTCTGTAAAAAACTTTACTGCCATCTCAAGAAACAAAAGGAAATGCCAATCAAAAAAAAAACATTCTGAACTCTTCTCTGTGGAAAAAATGAAGTAAGGTCCAAAAATTCTGTAATAACACATAAATACTCTTTAGGTAGGTTGATATATATATATGCTTTAATGAACGTGTTACTGACTAAAACATAAGCATATACATAGCAAATATGCTTATGGCCAGACAGGAACATTTGGCTATCCATGTCATTGTAACAAGTGCAAGCTGCAGTGTATAAAATTAATAAATAGTCTAATTACTAAAGACACACATCACTGCATCCCAGTAATACGAACTCTGCTCTATACTATTGTTTATATATAAAGCTTATGCAATGATCTTCTACTTAGAAAACATTGTTTTTTGGAGGAGAAAAAAGAAAAGACAAGAAGACTCTACAAACTAGTTTGAAGTCTTAACTTTGTTTACACATAGGCTGAAAGACTTCAAGATTACAGTCTGAGTTTCAAGCTGGAAATTATTTGCCCTGTGGATTCACTTAGACTGAGAATCAAATCAGTAAAGATTTCACAGGAATTTGTCTGTGTTGGAGAACAGATACTGTTGCTTTTGTCATCCAGAGACAAAAAAAATCAGATGTAATCAGGTCTGAATTTAATCCAGGTTTTAGTACTTGGACGAGTCTGATCTTCCACAAGCAACTACTTAATGTCTAATTATTATTAATTTGTCACAAGGAAGGGCTTTCCCTCTCTTAATTAAAGCAAAAATTCACATTAATCAGTGTACTGTACTATGAAAATTACAATCACCAGTTAACAAACATGGTTTCCCAGTATTCAAAATACACTTAAATAATAGAAAAATCCTAAAATACATAAGTAATTACAAGTTATTATTAGAAAAAGGAAAAGATAAATGAGGGAAAATAAACACTGAGATGATTTTTAATATCCAAGTTCATGCTTATCTGATACATATTTACAAATACATTTAGAAACCTGTCATTATATTTTCTATCAGAGCAATTACTGCATCTTAACTGTCAGGCACAAGGAGAGAGAATGACAGGCACTGTAATATTTTCCAAACACCATGAGAAACAAGACATCTTGTCATAATGCCAGCAACACCTACAGCTACAATATAATTTGTGTCAGAACTTACTTTCCGCTGTCTGCAATATTATCTCATCAAGCTCTTTCTCAAGTTTTTCATAAGTATCCAGCCTTGCTTGAAACTCAGAATTCTGTGTTTGAAGTTCAATGATGCGCATTTCACTAGAAGACTGAAGACTATAAAATTCCTTGGTAAGCACCTGTGAGAATGAATAAAGGAAATAGGGAATCAGCATTACAGCTATTTATGAAAGAGGTACAATATAACACATGTGAAATGCTTAGCAGTATGATACTAAATACTTGATGTAACTTTTGCACAGGAAAGATTTAAAAAACTTAAAAAGCAGGGGGTTTTTGACTATGTTCTCTTTCACAGATCACACTCTAATGTCTCATCACTTATGCTTATCCCCTCAGACCTTAGTAATTCTAAGAATTTCTCTCTGAAGAAGCTAGGGGAATTTTAAAGAGAAGTTAGGTAAAAGCAAGGTAACAGGAAAACAATTAATACTTAGTTAAAACAGTGTAAATGCATTTATATTTGTTGCTTTAACTGGATTCAAATTTCAGTTACTATTAAAAAAAAAGGTAAATGCATTTATATGTGTTGTTTTAACTGGATTCAGATTTCAGTTACTATTTAAAAAAAAGAAGGTAAATGCATGAATATAAAAATTTGGTATTTAAGATATAACTGATTCTTATTTTTTACTTATTATTAACATTCAGGACCAAGGTAAATATTTAATCCATTAAGCTTAAAGGAAGAAAAAAAGTATGTATTAAACAATAAAATTTATGAAGGTCTGTGTAAGCACTAAAGCTTGATATAGTGCTGGAAAATATAAAACAACACTGATAACATAAAGAATATAAAACCAACTGTAATAAAAAAATCCTGGCTAAGTAAAGTATCAATCTAGATACTTTGCAGAAAAAAAACTCACCAAAATGACTGAAGTAAAAATCAAGCACTACTGTAGTTAAATTTATATGCTAATTTCCCAAATAAAAATACCAAACATTCAGGATGAAAACTGAGTATAATTCTTGAGATACAGCAACACATGTATAATGAATACAGCAGTAATACTGGATCCACTGTCAGTAACACTAAAGAATGCACACTGCTTAGAGAAACAAGTTGCTCCAATATAAAAAGACTGGTCCAGTGTGTCATAGGTTGAGTTTTAGTTTGCCACTATTCATACCATCCTGCCTCATGGCAGTTTCAAAAATGACAGTGCCGGCTGAAGCAAAGTATTACGGGGCTTAAAGTTCAGATTGTAACACGGGAGGCTTCCTGTTCCACTTGCTGGTTTTGGGTTCCCAGTTATGGCTGTGGGCTCATATTCTAAGATGGCACTGGGAGGAGGGATGGGGGAATAGCTCTGGCTTGGGTTTTTAGCTCACTTGCTTCTGCCTCCTGCTTGCTGCTGCTTTCTGCTGTGCTTTTTCTGCAAAAAGGCTAAGGTAATTGTATGTTTGCATTATGATTGTCTGATTTGCTGAGTAAATTCTATTCTTATCTCATTTTTTTTGTCTCAAGTCAGAGTTTATGTGTGTTGTTTTTCCCTCATAAGTTTGGGGAACAGACAGGCTAATCTGTTTGTTTTGATTTAAACCACAGAAGAATACATAGGTTGAAAGTTGGCAACAAATAAACCATCTGTTTCCTAGGTTTAGTATGCCTAAGGAGAGAAACTACTCTATGCTTAAATCCAAATAAAAGCAAGACTTGGTTAGGAAAGCAGCTGTAGCTGAGCCACACGATACTACTGAATACACTACTAATTAGGATTGATATCCTATAAGAAGAGTACGAAAAACTCCTTAGTATATTGATGCTATATATAAGAAAGGAAATAAAAAACTTAAGAATTCAGTCAAAAGCAATAAAAGTAAAAACTTCACACATCAAATATTTAAATTCTGCAAGAACATTTCTAAATGAGCTTCAAAGTATCTCTCTAAAGAGGAAAGTGCCAATAGTGTTAGTAGAATTGAATGCCAAATATTCTAGATGTTATCAGGTCACATAAATATCCACGAAGAAAATGGATATATAACTCAAATTTAACTATTTGCTCAAAGTTTAGACATGTCTGTGCAACTGAAAATCTGTTTGATAACCTCAAAATCTAGGAAAACTGGCACTCCCAGTGTTTGTGACCACAATTAACCTCATAAGCCAGATCTGAATGTCCCAAAACAGACAAATCAAGGAATTATATTTTCCACACTATAGTTTATTTTCATAAACGCCGTAGGCAGACTCAGCATTAGAAATGCAGGGACCTGAAGAACAATATCCTTCTCCAAAACATGAAGGCTGCCACGTTTGGCACTTGGAAAAAAACTTTTTATTCTGCCCTGTCCAGTTTGTATATTGATGTTTGGTTTAGATACACAATGACAATCTCATTTAAATCTCAGAAACTGAACTTAGTGATATGATTTTGGGATTAACTTTTAAAGTAAGTTTGCTCTACTGAGTACCGGACACCTTTCTGTGGCTAAAATAGGTGAACAGGATTTGATTAGTTTTTGAAAGTACATGTTTGAAAGATAGTAAATTCTAAGCTTGTAAAGGTAAACAAGTCCAAATCATTCAACACTGTGTAAACAGATTCCCTGGATGCATATGTCCAGGTGCTAACAGTAGGTAGCTGGAGGGATGGCCTCTGTGAAATGCAGCCAGGGCTGCCCCATGCTGGACACGGTTCCAGATGGCTCTGACTGACCCATCACAGGGCACAGCTAAGTCCAAAAGCCAAGATGGTAGAACCTCATGGAAGATGTATTTAAGAAAGGATAAAAACGCTGCATGGCAATAAGGAGTGAGAGGAAAACATGTGTGAGAAACAGCTTTGATGCAGACACCAAAGTGAGAGAGAGGGGAGGAGGTACTCCAGGTGCCAGAGCAGAAATTCCCTTGCATCCCCTGGAGTAGCTCATGGTGAAGCAGTTTGTCCTCCTGCAGACCATGAAAGACCACACTAGAGCAGATATTTTCACTGCAGCCCACAGCAGACCCCATACTGGAGCAGGATCTGTAATCTGCGGAGTGCTCAAGTTGGAGCAGATTTTCTCCTGAGGGAAGCTACAGCCAGTGGAGGATCCACACTGGAGCAGGGTAAAAGTGCAGGAGGAAGGAGTAGCAGAGATGAGCTGTCATGCACTGACACCAACTCCTGCTCTGCTCGGGGATGGGGAGGTCAAGGAGTCAGAAGTTAAGGAGGGAAATTAAAGTCAGAAGAGAAAGGGGTGGGAAAAGATGTTTAGTTTTTGTCTTTGTTTTGCACCATCCAAATATATCTCAATTGGTAATAAGTGAAATTAATTTTCCTTATGTCAAGTCTGTTTGGCCTATAATGGCAACTGGTAAGTGATCTCCCTAACTCCCCATGAGCTTTTTCAGCTTATTTACCTCCCATCAATTTGAGGAGAGGAAGTGAGAAAGTGTCTGAGTGGGTGTCTGGCGGCTGGCCAAGATCAACACACCGCAATAAGATTAGCAACGTCAGATCTTCTCAATGCTGTGTGCAATATGCTCTCCTTGACTTCTTTAGCTGTTCTAGAATTGCATGTGAATATTGCACATGGCATTATGTGACAATGCTATTAGAAACCCTAGTTTTTAATAATGATTCTGAATTCACTGTAACTCTTCTAGTGTAACTTGCCTTCTTTCCCTACAATAATCACATAGACTGACATAAGCAGCATTGTGATACAAGCATATATACCTCATGTGAACTTCATGTCTTCACCACCTCTCCACTAGAGACTGTTTTGCTGCCACCTTATCCCCTAGGTCTTGTTTTCCAATGAACTGGTCAGACCTAATAACTGTGCCATTAGGCTCTACTTCATCAGAATTCGGTGGAGATATTAATTCAGCTACGTTTGTCCATTGCTGCTTTTCCGCATAGCTTTTTGCTTTTCCATTCCAATTTAAAACAGCTATCTAATGCCCTGTAAAGTATCTCTATATAACATACCTCCAGTTTTCTCTGGTATTTCTCACATTCCATTTGGCATTGTGAAAGATTCTTAGCTGTTTCTTGTTGCATGAGTTGAACATGTTCACTTTCAAAGGACTTCAATTTACTTTGGTGAAGAAGTTCAGCTACTTTGCTTTCTGTGCCAAGCTGCATTTGCCTATACCTAAAAGAAAAAGTTTTGATGATTCAAAAATAAACAAACTTAAAATACACGCTAGTTCTGTTCATTACAGGTATAAATGTTGGAAATTCATGCAGTATTTGTAAGAGCTTAATAAGCTTTAGTATGGTTATCTATGCAACTATTGTAACCTACATTGGAAACATCATTAGGAAAATTCATTATTATAACGACAACAAGGTACACTATGTGCAAAACTCAGTCCTTGGCTTTTCTCAATATGTGGCTAATACACAAGAAAATGACAATGGCCTTACAGTGCATCTTACTTTTTAAAAATGTTAGATCAGTATAAATCTCTTTCTTGGTACACAATTGTATGCACTGAAGTCTTTCATGGGAAGGATACTAAGGAGATGTTGTCTCCTGTCCACCATCGCATGTTACATGTTATAGGGAGTATTAGACATCAGTGGCTATTAGTGGTGCATCCCTCAGGATATTCAGTTACACTGCTTTTTCCCATATCTAAGATATGAAGAAATGTCATAAGACAATGTTTTGAAAGTCTCCAGAGAAGGAGAGTCTACAACATTTCTGGGTAGCCTGTTCCAGTGCTCCAAAGTACAGGTACTTTTCAAAAAGGAGAAATGAAGTGCATTTTTGAGACTATCACTACAAGGTAATTATAGTTGACAGATAATATTCCATTTAGAAGTAGACTTAATTCATGCTACTCATAATACTTAATAGGCATTGTCAAAATGGAGTAAAAAAGTTTTTTTATAAAATACTTTATTATTGGACTATAGAAAATGAGTGTGATGTGAAGAACAGTAGAAAATTTTATGATTCTTCACATCAAATAATACAAAATTTAGAGGAGATAAAAGTAAATTATGTATGCAATACATAAAATGATGAACTCCTTGCTGTTACCAATCACAAGTGATACCTCAGGGTTATTCTAGATAAAACCATGAAAGCTTTGGTTCAGTTTTAAATAATGGTCAAAATCAACATTTTTTGAATTACCGTGAAGGTAATAGAGAAAATACAGAAATCACCATATTTACATTTCATGCTGTTGCCTGCATACTGCATGCTGACTGCCATTTTAGCACCTCATCTCACGAGGAATATAAAAGAACTGGTAAAAGAGAGGTTACTCTCTCTACTCAGAGAAGAGTAATAAGGACTACCTTTGACAAACAGGAACATCATGGGCTTAACCCGCTGCCCCGTGTGGAAGAAATTACTCAAGCAAGCTGGGACTCTACAGCTTGGCAAGGAGAAGGTGTAAGGAAGAGAAAGAAATGAGAGGGGTCTGTAACAATACCATGAGTGGCGTAGAGAATGAGAATAGGAATCAACTGTATTTTCCAGCAAATGAATGTGAATGTGTCTGGAAAAGCTAACAAACGCAGAATGAAAACAAATGGCAGTAGCTTTTCACACAAGAGAGTTGTGAAATTCCTTATGGTAAGATGCTGTGGATGATAAAATTTAACACTTACTCAAGAACATACTGAAAAATCTTGAAGTAGGCCATCCTTTGACAACTATGGTACTTATCACACAGAACTCACCTAACAACAAATTGTTAGAATGCCAGATAAACCTTTACCCTAACCCAGCATGGTTGTTACCTTAGCTGTCATTTGTTAAATAGCAGTTGCAACACAATTCCATCCTATTTAGCACCTAATCTTTAGGTGGGATTGAGAGGGGTTTAACAAAAACAAGGGGATTACCTCAAATATTTCCCCCGAGGATTGCAGATGTAGGAATGTTTCTAAGGAACAAAGAGGAAGCAATTTTCACTGGAATTAACTTGAAGAAACAGGTGTCAGTATGATGCTCTTTATAATCAGTCTATAGGCATCAATGTATGAGCAAACAACACAGTGGATGAGTTTGCTCCCACAGAGGCTGTGTGAGCAGAGACTGGAAGTTCTGCCACCTGAGCTCATAAATAAGTCACTTTAAAAAAAATAATTTTTATTTCCAATACTATGACATTTGTTCTCAGAGTTACTGTACTCAAACTGCAAATGTTCTGTCTGGTTATCACTACTGCTGTCAATTTTGCTTGAGGATGCTTTTCAAGTGTTTTCAGTATTTCATTACTGCTCCCAGATTGCATATTTCTATTTTTGTTTTACCATGCAAAAGTAGTTTCAGCACTCATACATTCTCCATACTTTGTACATGATTGGCTGCAGACATGACACTAAATCTGTTCTGCTATAAACATCATTTACAACCCTGGGAAGACTGTTTTGTTCCAAAGTGTTCACAAGGATACATGTCATTTGGCCAACTTAGGTACGATGAAACACACAAATGAAATTTATCTACAAGTTGTATTTATTGACTTACAACAACAAATTCTTATCTTCTGCTGTTACATAAAACAAATAGCAATGCCTTCCTGGACAGAGCTTCAGATCTTAACATTAGTCTGAAGTTCAATTATCTGTTCTGTACATAGCTTGCACACTGGAAACATGCATAAGCATAGGCTATGCATACTTCTCCGTACTTAATTTCTGTGTTGCATAGTTCTCTGATGATTTCGTAAGTCTGCTCAATCAGCTGACAGAGCAGCCTTATCAACCCAATCATGAACACTAACTTCAGAAAAAAACTCTGCACTTTGTTTTGGAAGGTCAAAGTAGCTTACATGTGCATGATCTGTTTCGTTCTGGTGAGGTTATGAAAGGTCAGTTTTCTTTTGACCTTACTCTGCTATTGAGCTTACCAGTAACTCCACTGCTGCAGTACCATTCACAGTTTCTTCATCAGATTTGCCTTTACTTGGCCAGATAATATCTCTGGCTCGTTGACTACTATTTCAGCACAAGTGTATGTGCATGTCTGTATAGAGTCATGTAACACAATGTCAAAATACATTCCTTAATCTGCCTAGATGGTCTCTAAGGGAAAGCAAAAGAAAACAAAACCACCCTATGCTTTAATACTACAATTATGGAAAAAAATAGTGGAATGTGGGTGTGCAGGATTTTTCTTCATCAAGAAACTTTAGCAAACTTGACACAGTAAAAGAGTAAAGTTGTTTTTGTCTCACGGAAGAATGAGGGTTGGGAATGCCTAGGAAGTCACAGATTGACCTAATGAAAGCAAAAAATAGAAAGACATATGCCCTCCCTCCCCTATGTAAGAATCATCTGGAATCAAGTCTGAAGTTATGGAATCATAGATTGTTTTAGGTTGTTCTCAAGGACTGATATCAGGGATTGCACTGACACAGGTGCAGGACTTTGCACCCGGTCATTTTGAACTTCATGAGGTTCACATAGGCCCACTTCAATACCTCAGTAATACCTTGTTTGCTAAAGCAGAGTGACAAAATGGTTATTAAAAATGTTATTTCTATGGTAAAATATTCAGAGAGGCACTTAAACTCTGTTTTGTAAGGA
Organism: Ramphastos sulfuratus; assembly: GCA_013399055.1. Classification (NCBI taxonomy): domain Eukaryota; kingdom Metazoa; phylum Chordata; class Aves; order Piciformes; family Ramphastidae; genus Ramphastos; species Ramphastos sulfuratus. The sequence goes on from WBNM01026934.1 coordinate 272,257, forward strand.
TGTTTATGAGATACTTCAATCAGAGGAGTCAGGTTTTCTAAATGGAGGATAATATGCAGTGTGCGCATGCAGCCCAGACAGCAACCAAGTCCTGGGCTGCAACAAGAGCAGCGTGGCCAGCAGGGCAAGGGAGGTGATTCTCCCCCTTTACTCTGCTCTCCTCAGACCCCATCTGGAATACTGTGTGCAGTTCTGGAGCCTCCAGCACAGGAAGGACATGGAACTGTTGGAGTGGGTCCAGAGGAGGGCCACGAAGATGATCAGAGGGCTGGAGCAGATCTCCTATGAGGACAGAATGAGAGAGTTGGGGCTCTTCAGTCTGGAGAAGAGAAGGCTTCCAGGAGACCTTAGAGTAGCCTTCCAGTATGTGAAGGGGGTCTACAGGAAGGTTGGGGAGGGACTATTTACAAGGTCTTGCAATGACAAGATGAGAGGCAATGGGTTTAAACTGGCAGAGGGGAGATTTAGACTGGATGTTAGGAGGAAGTTCTTTGCAGTGAGGGTGGTGAGGCACTGGAACAGGTTGCCCAGGGAGGTTGTGGCTGCTCCCTCCCTGGAGGTGTTCAAGGCCAGGTTGGACAAGGCCTTGAGTGACCTGTACTAGCGGGAGGTGTTCCTGCCTATGTCAGGGGATTGGAACTAGATGATCCTCGAGGTCCCTTCCAGCCTTACCATTTTATGATTCTATATAATATTTTTTCAAACTCTGCATACAGTGAGACCAAATGGAAAAACGTACTGGTAAACTCACAGAGTCTGTATATGGAAGAATATACAACCTGTTGTAATTTTGAAAATGTGATTATATCAACCTAAAACTCTTTAGGATGCATTTTCCACATTATTTTTCAAGTTGAAAAAATACTCTGTAAGTTGTGAAATCATCCTGACTTCATGGGCGGGTCAGTTCCAGATCTTTAGAGTAATTACAATATACTCCTCTGTTTTTGTCTAAATGCCTGTTCTTTGGCTCAGGGCCAGATTTGCAGAGAAACCTAAATCCTACAGATATTTCCTCCCTAACCTGTCCTACTGTAAACCTCCCACTTCCAGTCCCAACATGTCCTCTAATGTTTCTGTCCTCTTTCCTCTCTGTCCCAGTGCCAGCCCAGACTTCTAATTTCCAATTCTATTTTCATTCTTTCTACTTAGGGTATCTGTTTTTATTTTCACCTGTGTTCCTAGCCTATTCAGCTAGGCAAATCATTCTGATTTTGCAGCCCTACTCTCCATCTGCTGGTTTCCTTTCTTCCTGCTCCCATATCACTCTTGCAGTTTGGAATCCTTCATCAAATCCTATCTATACTTCTTTCAAGATGAGGTTCAATCTCAATTTAACTTCTTTACCTTTTCCAAACTAAGTCTGGCTGTTAAGGCTTCTTTGGTTCCAAAGAGGCCGAAGCTACATATAAAACTACAGAACAGAGTTTTCCTTACTCTTCATTGTGCCACTTGAAGTCACAGAAGGAGTAACAGCAACGCAGATAGTCATGTTACAGACTGCGCATATGCTGTCCACACATGCAGCGAAATGTGAGACTCCAGTTCAAACGTGGGCAAAGGATCTTGTTTTCGCTGGTTGGCTTTTTGATCCTTGGCACTATAAGCTGACTGGCTTCTTTCTGAGCGATCAACAATTTCACAAGAATTGAGTTCACACACTACCCACTATGTCACTGAAAACGTAGGAACTCCCATCCTTAGTTCCAAATGCATTCATTGCTCAGCTTATAAAACACTGACCGAAAGTGTGATGCATCAGGTATCTGGCTGGCTTCACAAACTAAGTCTGTTCAAATATTTACTATAAAATGGGTAAGAAAACCCTCAGTCTTCATTTACATGCACATATTTTGTGGAGATTGTTACACTACCCTTATAGGCATTTTCAGTCTTTTCTACCATCTACTGCTTCATTAACGACTACCAAATATGTTAAATTATTTCTAATCTGTACTAAAATAACAATGCATGTAGTAACAGCAAATTTAAATACCTCCAGTAAAAGAAAAGCTCTCAGCATAATGATTAAGCAGAAGACACAGCATGCCATCTAAAATTGTTTAAACAATGAAGAATTTCTTTGCTGAAACAGTTTTCACTTCCAATTTGTTTTCCTCAGACAGCATGCTGGCATTTTTTTCACCATAGTATTCCTTATTTATATTGTTATTAGAAAAAAAAAAAATCCAGAATCATATAGCTTAAATGCTAAAGGGTAAACATGATTTAACATGCAAGTTCTTGCCAGATGTTACATTTGCTTTGTATCAAGTAATTAAACATACAGTACTTTTGCATGTGGTTTAGTAAAATCTGTTTGAGACAGAAAGCTTAGAAGCTTTGTTTAAAGCTGCTTGCTTCAAAGCAGATTTTTGTGTTTTGCAGCATTCTAAGCATTTGTTATGTATTGGCCTCTGATCCTCATTCTGTTGAAACAACTTCCTTGGAGGCAAAAAATCCATATATTATTTTGCAGTTTGTAGGAAGTAATAGGTCCAAACATTCAGATTCAGCAAGATAAAACACTGCTTTGCACCACCTGTAGTTTCAGGACATCAGAACCCAAAATTACCAACGGAGTAAGAGGAGTTCTTCGGCATGTAAAACCCATGTATTCTTTCTACCTTAACTAGATTGAAGTCCAGTGTACACTAGATCAGACAATTTTCCCTGCCGTGTCCAATGAGAACCTGTATACTTCCCATGTAATCCTGTGCCTTATGCCAGAGAAAGGTTAGCTGCTTCACAGATCTTCTCAATAATCTGTTAATACAACTACTAAAGAGCAAAGTTACAGGTGGAGTTGTAGAATATGCATATATAACACAAATCTTGAAGTATTAATATAGAGGTAGCTGCTTATCTCTGTGATTATGCCACTAGGACAGCTACAGTGACCCAACTACCATGATGAGTCTTTTGTCTCTTTCAAAGATTGGAAGACTGAATAATATGAAAGATGGATCTGCTTTAGATATATCTGTTCAATCGTGCTGATTGGCAGGGTTTGAAATGAGTTTGTTTCCTTGTCTCTCGACAACTCTGTGTGAAACATAAGATTCACACCTGCACTAAGATACAGCTTCTCCAGTAATGGCAGAAACTGCTTGAGCCTGGCCTCGCCTAGTCTGTGTTTGGGAGTTGTATTTCAGTCATGAGAAATTCATACTAAACCTCAACTAGGGAGCTTTCTCTGGATCCTAGAGCTGTGACGGATGTTGAATCCAGTATTCGCCTTCCTGAAAGTGTGTGCCTACTTTTGGGCTACTGTAAAAAAGATGAGCAATTCCCGTCATGCTTTCTTTAAAAATGAAACAGGATGTGGTTGTTGCTGTGTGTTAATTCAGTGCTGCTGATGCATGATTAATACACTCAGAGTCACTTGCTTACACTGTTATTACTTGGTTTAAGTAATTGTCATCTTGATTAACTCTTTTGTTACTCGATTAAATGAAATAAACATGAAACCTAGTAAAATAATCTAACTGAACTTTATCAGTATAGAGATATTAGCAATAGCATCCTCAACAGAAAGAAAAGATCTGAAGAAGCTAATAAGTGTATAATAAGGAATGAGATATAATTTCATTTCCTCCTTTTTTTCAGATATGAAAATAAGAGAAGAGAGTCACCCTGGTGATTTTTAGGAATCTAATCACAGTTATTTTCCAATTTTCCATCTTAGTCAAGTTACATATCCCTTGTGTCTGTGAATCCAAATATGGGAATTACCACCTCGCAAGATCACTTGAATAAAACTTCAAAATAGATAACTACAAAAAAGATAACAGATTCCTATTTTTCAAACAGGAAGGCTATTAAATTAATTCCCTGAAGCTCAGTAAAGAGATAACAAAGGAAATAACTTCACAGAATTCTCCTAACTACAGGACAAAAAAACTAAAAGGGAAACTAAAAAGCCTTTGACACTGTTTCCCACAGCATCTTCCTACGTGGATGACTTGCTGGGTTAAGAACTTGGTGAATGGAGTTAATCCAGTTGACAGCTGGTCACAAGTGGTGTTTCCCAGGGCCATTCCTATTTAATGTCTTTACCAATGATCTGGATGAGGGGATTGAGTGCACTCTTACTAAGTTTGCAGATGACACTATGCTGGGTGGGAATGTTGATGTGCTGGAGGATAGGGAGGCTCTGCAAAGAGATCTGGACAGGCTGGATTGATGGGCTGAGGTCAGCTGTATGAGGCTTAACAAAGCCAAGTGCCAGGTCCTGCACTTGGGTCACAACAACCCCAGGCAACACTAAAAGCTTGGGATAGAGTGGCTGGAAAGTTGGCTGGTGGAAAAGGACCTGGGGGTGTTGGCTGACAGCCGTCTGAACATGAGCCAGCAGTGTGCTCAGGTGGCCAAGAAGGCCAACAGTGTCCTGGAAAGTGTGGCCAGCAGGAGTGGGGAAGTAATCAGGTCCCTGTCCTTGTCACTGGTGAGGCCACACCTCAAGTAATGTGTTCAGTTTTGGGCCTTTCACTACAAGAAAGTCATTATGTTGATGGAGGGTGTTCAGAGAAGGACAACAAGGCTGGTGAAGGATCTAGAGAACAAGTTTTAAAAGGTTGAAGGGACTGGGATTGTTTCACCTGGAGAAGAGGAAGCTGAGAGGAGACCTCATTGCTCTCTACAGCTGCTTGAAAGGAGGTTGCAGTGATGTGGGGATTGGTCTATTCTTTCTAGTAGCAGGTGATATGGCAACAGGAAATGGCCTGAAATCATGCCAGGGGAGCTTTAGATTGGAGATTAGGAAAAATTTCTTTGCTGCAGGAGTGTTCAGTGATTGGAAGAGGTTGCCTGTCAAGGTGATAGAATCCCTATCCATGGAGGTATTCAAGAAATGTGTGGATGTGGCACTTTGGCAAATAGTTAAATGGCCATAGTGATGTTAGGTCAATGGCTGGCCATGATGATCTTAAAGGTCTTTTCCAACTAAATCAAATCTATGATTTTTAGTGAGATCTCAACATTGTAAATGTGAAATGGAATTACTGAGTAATTTGGGTCAGAAAGGATTTTAGGAGTTATCGAGTATAGCATCCTGCTCAGAGCAAGCTCAGCTATGAAATCAGACCAGGTTGCTCCAAGTTTTAGCCACTTAAGGATAGAGATTACCTATAATAATGCTTGGCTGTAGTGAAAAAGCTTTTCCTTACACCAACTTGGAATCTCCTGTTTCAACTGATGTTTTCTTGTCTGACTGTGCTTTACTGTGAAAGGCTTGGCCCCATCTTCCTGGTGACCGCCTCATAGGGATTGCGGTACTGCTGTTAGGTATCCTCACAGCCAGACTGGACAAATCCCCTCCTCAGCCGCTCCTCATGGGGTAAGTGCTCCAGCCTTGACCATTGTGGTGTCTCTCCACTAGACTAGCTATAGTTTATCATTATGTTAACTTATACTGCATGCTGCAAAATCAGACATCCCTTGATGCTCTGACTACTCTGCTAATACAGCTCAGGGTGCTGTCAGGGTACACTGCTGGCTAATGCTGACCTTACTCTTTGCCAAAAACCCCCATGTGGTGCCTTTAAAAACAGGAAGAATGATGTGTAGTCATACACATGATAATTTGCATTAACGGCTGAATGTTACATGAAACCCATTAAAATATTAAAAACCGTGTATCAAAAAGTACTGTATTTTCAGCAGTTGTTTTAAACTATGTATGACACAGGAAAAATACATGGATTTCCAGCTGTCTTTCAGAACTCAAATGAACTTCCATTAAGATGCCTGCAGGCCACTGGGCATGCTTCAGTGCAACTGGGCAGCCCAGGAAAGTTTCTGTTAGAAGAGCAAAGGATGGAAAGACACAATAATGGTAATAGCTAGCAGAGATGCGTCTTACATAATCAAAGGATACTAAAATGACTGATAGACAAGCAAGGGGTAGGGCAGCATTACTGTCTTTTTTTATGTCTAAGATGTGAAATATTCTTTCCTATGCATTGATAGTAACTGGAACCACATTAACATTACCAGCAATGGGAAAACAAAGGAAAAAACATGAAGAAGTCTCTTCATTTCAGATGACTTTAAAAGTAACTTATCAACTTAATTTCAGCTTTAGAAGTAACTATCAAACAATAAAATGTTATATACTAGCTGGTTTGTTACAAGTCTCAAGATGTAAGTATCCTTGTGTGCCATTATCAAGAGATCATTAACAGAGAATCTCAGAATTTTGGGATAAAAAGAACCTTTAAAGGTCATCTTGTCCAACTCCACTGCAGTGATCAACTTGCTCAGAGCCACATCCAACCTGATCTTGAATGCTTCCAAGGATGGTACCTCTCCAACCTCTCTAAGCCTCTCTGTTCACCATTCTTAAATGTAAAAATGTCTTCTTTATATCTAGTCTAAATCTACCCTCTTTTAGCTTAAAATCATTGCACTTCCCCCTGTCACTACAGGCCCTATTAAAAAGTTTGTTCCCATCTTTCTTTTAAGCTTCCTTTAATTATTGAATGGCTGCAATAAAGTGTCTCCAAAGCCTTCTCTTTTCTAGGCTAAATGACTCCAACTCTTCTAATCCCTGAGCTTTTCCTCATAGGAGACATGGGATCCCATCCCTCATCCAGAAGGACCTGAACAAGCTGGAGAGGTGGGCCCAGGTGAACCTCATGAGGTTCAACAAGACCAAGTGCAGGGTCCTGCATCTTGGCCAGAACAATTCTCAGTATCAATACAGACTGGGGAATGAGGTGATAGAAAGCAGTCCTGTGGAAAAGGCCTTGGGAGTTCTGTTGGATGAGAAGCTGAACATGAGCAAACAGTGTGCACCTTCAGCCCAGAAGGCCAGAAGGCACATCCTAGAGTGCATCAAAAGAAGCATGGTCAGCAGATCCAGAGAGCTGATTCTGCCACTTTGCTCTGGTGAGACCTCACATGGAGTAACTGTGTCAAGCTCTGGTGTCCTCAGCACAAGAAGGACATAGACCTGATGGAGTGGGTCTAGAGGAGGGACACAAAAATGATCAGGGGACTGGAACACCTCTCCTACAACAAAAGGCTGAGGGAGCTGGGGGTGTTCAGCCTGGAGAAGAGAAGGCTCTGGGGAGATTTAATAGTGACCTTCCAGTACCTGAAGGGCTTATAAGAAGGACGGAGAGAGGATGTTGACAAAGGCCTGTAATGATAGGATAAGGGACAATGGTTTGAAATTACAGAAGAGTAGGTTTAGGTTGGATGTTAGGAGGAAGTTCTTAACTACGTGGGTAGTAGAACACTGGAACATGTCCCATCCCATTATCCACAGATTATACATACATATATTGCTGACAAAAATTATTCTCCTGAACTGTACAATGTCCTTCAATTTAATCAGAGAATCTTTTGTAGACACTGTATGGACAATAAACACACTTAAGACAATAGCATTACTAGTGTAGAGAAAATATGGAAGATACTCTGAAAGCCCAAAACGAAGGGAAGCAGTTACAGTCACATTCTGCAGGCTGTTAAGAGCTTCAAACAGAGGCATAAATTAATCCTGAACAAACAGATCACTGAACTGTTTATGACGCTAATGAAACCATCTAATTTCTCTTCATTTCTAAGCAGGAAGAAGTCCAATAAATCTAAGTTTTCTATGAAGCAGCCTATCTCATTTCTTCAGTTACAAAATTACTGTGTGTTACCTGCTGAGGCATGTGAAAAATGAAAATACTTCAAAAATGCAACTACTTTGAAAAACAATCAGTTAACTCCAAGCTGTCTCCACTCTTGAGCATATTTGCTTTCACAACATACTTCTCTGTATTTTACTAGTAGTCTGACAAGTATGTGAAATTTTTCAGAGACACACAGCTTTGCCATTATACAGCATCTCTACTTTTTCTACTACTGAAGTTATTCATTTTAGAAGAGTAGTATTGTTGGAAACATTTATAAAAGAGAAAACAAAATCCATATTTGAAAATAAAGTCAGAATTCATAAATTATGGGGATACTCACAGAGTTTGCAATAAAATTTCAAGCATACCTTCCTAGAAGAGCCTTTGATGTGATACAGTCATCACCTGGCTCCTGAAAGACCACAGCAAAAAGTACTATTTATTTTAATGCATGTAATTCTTAGACTAACCAGTTTACTGTTTCTCTGCTTCCTCTAAATATGTCTACCTCTCTTCCAACTTCCTACATATATCTTAATTTTTGTGTTTTTTCCTCTCATTTTCTCCATTCTCTCAGCAATTAACAATTTCTTCTTCAGCACATCTGAGAAACGCAGTTTTTCTTTTTTCTTCTTCTTTAGTGGACTTGAAATCAAATATTTGTTCTTTCAAGCCTTTTTCCCTAATGGGACTTAAGCACAAGACACTCCTGATCTTTAAATGTTCCCTATACCAACTCAGTACCTGCAGACCACAACCTTTTCTTTTTAACTTTTAAATCATAGCATATAAAAGTAGATGCATTTTGATTGTGGAACAGAAAGCTCCTGCTAATCTGTGTTCAGTGCTTGCATGGTATCATTCCTGTTCTTATCCATTCTTTCTGCTAGGAGCCTGGAATATGGTTACATCTGTCATGCAAATAAAGAAGTAACTGAAGATGCCGTTCTTGTACTCAATGAACAGCAGCTGGAAAGGTCCCTTTATCACATCCACATTATTAACATTACCTCCTCTGATAAAAGGAAGTCATTCAGTGGAAAAGAGTAGGTTAAAACATGGCTGTAATCCTTTGCATTCTAGTAGAGAGACTTCCATTCAATGAAGAATTAGATATAATTTTCCTTTAAAATTTAAAGAATAAACAGTTGCACTTCAGTCTGAATGATGCTAGTTACCAATTTTGTGTGAATATTTAGTTCATGAGTGAAAAACAGTCTAGTCACTACTGTACTGTTAACCTTATTCTGTGTGATGTGCAACTCTCACCTTCTTTATTGCAAAAAGATTGAAGTAGATGGAGGCATTTAATATTTTTCCGCAGTATTTTAAACACTTGTCCATTATGAGCTCCATTCTCAGAATACCATTCTTCCGCTGTTAAAGTTTGAACCAGGTTGGAACCAGACTCTTAAAACTTAATCTAAAACTACTTAATAGGCTATTAGTTCAACTTGTCTTAATTTGAAATGGACTGAGACTTTCAGAAAACAGGAAAATCTGCTTACTGTCAGCTGTTCTTGAAGATGCAGTGTTTGCAGGGACAGGACACTGAAGCATGCTTGTCTTAGCAATATTAACAGGCCATGCATTCTAATAATATTTTGACTGCTGTTATTTAAATGGGGTAGAGTTTCACTCATATTGTCACTTCTTCCCAATTTCTGAATTCCTGGTAACCATAAATGGCCATTCAAAGGCAAGGAATGAAGAGAGTGGACTGTGAACATGAATATAGAAAATACACCTTAAAGAACAGTTAGAGGCATATTTGATTTCTGCTTCAGGACATTCACAATGTTAGTGACTTCCACCTGTATTTCCCCACAAAAATACTGTGAGCATTGGACAGGGAATCTTCAAGAACTGCAGAATCACCACCCTGAAAGCAGCATAATGCCTAAGGGTTTCAGGAGCTAAACTAGACCAGTGCAAACCTCAGTGGTGAACATGTGTTGGGAACTATCACAGTAACAGGCTCTACTGGATTGCTATCAGAAATACTGAAGCTTTTTCATGCCACGAGAAAGCTCTAAGACATCAAGGTTTCCTAGGATCATTCTGTCACTCACACAATTTAAGAGTTTTGAGTCTATTACCATCCCTCAATTAATATGTCAATCTTATTTAAGAGTTTTGAGTCTATTACCATCAATCTATTAACACCTATACAAGCATGAAGTTCAGTCCAGAACAGTGAAAGGAGTCCTTCTTATTCCCTGACAGAATTAAAGGGACAAACATTACAAACTACAGTATGTACTGAAGCACTAGTCACATTATCCTAAAAGAGGTCAGTGACCTAGTCACAAAATAAGTCAAGAATCTGACTAAGTCAGCCACACATGTTAACAAATACTCCCTCCTATCAGGCTACTCAATGCCTGTGATGAGTAGAAAAACTACTTCTGGCAGTCTAGCAGCACTCGTGGCAGGGGAGGGATCTCAAGCTTACATGAAAAAATCTGATCCTGTTTCAAGGCAAAAGTTTTAGGAATACTAGCAGTCTCCTCAACTTCTATGCAGAATCTCTTATGAGAAGAACTTCATTAGTGCTATTTCCATTAGCAGAATCATCACTGTTACAGGATGCTGGGGATTTACTGTACAGATATTTTGACCAGTCAAAGCAACACAAGAAAAACACTCAGAAGCTTTCCCAGCTAGGAAATAATAATAATAACAACAACAACAACAACAACAACAATAACAACATCTCAATTTATTTTTGCTTTGTCTAAATTTGAGGAGAAAGATTTACATTTCCTGCTGCTGTCTAAAGTAAGATGATCAATCTTGCGTAATCTTCAAGTTTCTTGAAAATAGTGCTGAAATCATCATTCTTCACTTCAAGTTTTTTAACTAGGAACAAGTAATCCTATTTACTAATGTGTCCAACACTCCTGTCAGTTGATGAACTAATTCCATTTATCAGCTGTTCCTAAGTAAGGAGATCTCATGTTGACATTTTTAGTAAATTGTAAGAAAAAACAAGGCCAGGTTGGATGAGGCCTTGAGCAACCTGGTCTAGCAGATGTCCCTGCCCATGGCACAAGGTTGGAATTTGATGATCTTTTAAGGTCCTTTCCAATCCAAACATTCTGTGAATCTCTAACCTAGTGCCACACCATCATTATTCATATAATGGTACTAAATTGACGAAGCAAAGGACTTTGTGACTATTTTTTCCTATTCTTAAGTTCCAAAGTGATACATAAGCCTTACATCAGCATGTACTTGAATGAAGTCCTTGGAGGAGGTAAAAGGCCTCTATCATGGGAGCGAAGATCAAAAACACTTTTAGTCAAAACAGGACCTCCATCTGAGGTTCCCATCTTAGTCAAGGAGCTCTGAAACTCTTTCAGAGGAGACCCCATCCACAATTTCTAGGAAGTTTTGCTTCATCAATGTTTTGAACCTTGAATGAAATAGCCATTTTCCTTCTTTAAAGCAAAGTAAGCAAAAAAACAGGAGTGTGAAATCTGAGAAAGTTACCTTAATGAGAAAGCTACTAGTGGAGGTGACAACCTTGTAGAAGTGAAGAAAAATCAGAAATGACAGTATGATTCTGGATGTCTTGCTCTGTACCCTCAGTTTGTGTAGAAAGGGATGAAGTATGAGAATGCGGGACTGCTGATCATAGGTGACATGGCATGAATACTGATAAAGGAAACTGTCCTTACACTAGAGTGTGTGAAGGTGCATATATGGAGACAAGCACCTAAGGGAATGTGAGCATTCTGTTAAAACATTGCCACTTCTCGGTCAGTGTTGCTGAGATTTGCAATTCTTTTGGACACAACAGGTTTTCAAAGAGAGATCTGGGCTTTCAATAATAAGGAGCATTTTCCAAGACTCAAGTCAAGACAAAAGCTAAAAAGAGGAAAATGTCTTCACTTAGCTTTGTACTGAAACTAACAAGAGTATCTTAGCAGACTAAAGATAGAACAGATACATTCAGAATGACAATGAACTGTCTTAGACACAGTCAAAAGTTAACCACAGAGATCAGTCCGTTTGACCCATGTAAAACTCAGGACTTTCCTGAATATTTGCTTGAATTAAAATATGTCAGTAAGAGTAAGGAGTACCTACTTTGAGAGAAATGATATTTTAGATATGTGTTGAATTCTGTTTTATTTTTAATTTTGAAATGGCCTGTGGCTTTAATTGTTTGAACAATTTTCTTTGAACTTTCAGGTGAAATTCACCACTTCAGAGTAATAAAAAAAATATCAAGCACAAACACTGAGGAAATACAGAATATTTAGCAATTTATCTCATCATAATAGAGGAATTTGTTCTTTATTAATCTTTTTTTCCCTAGCCACAGAATGCAACACAATTCAACAGAACTTATTTCTTCATATAAAAACTATCTTTTTAAAGCCAAAAGAATTAATGGTTATTTGCCACTTACCACAACACATATTATCAATTAATCAGAGAATAAAACTTGTTATAACAGCAGAGTCATATCTTTTTCATCTGTTACATATGTTTTATTTTTTTTGTCAATGACAAGAAATAACTCTAATTTACTTGCCAGAGTCTAAAGAATTACTTGTAGGTTTGTAAAGACTTTGACAGATTTGAGAAGTTACTATTCTTATGTAATTTTTAGGGGCTTTCCTTTAAAAAAAAAAATTGGAACTATTTTTCTTTTTAGGTAAAGCCATATTTTTATTACTCTAGGAACTACAACTGTCAATAGTATGTGACAGGACTTTTGGTACATTCAGTGCCATGCTGTCAAGTCTCTACCATTACATTTGTTTTGTTTCTACAGTAGTGTGTATTAATGCTAGACATAACATTAGTATACATAATGCTATACAGTCCAGTACTGTCTTCTTACTACTCTTCCTATACTTTTCAAACTTCCACTTACTCTACTATCTTACATTCTTGCTAAAAAAATGACAATCTCTTATATGAATTCTTCTCTACTGCACATGGAATGAATTCAAAGATTCTAGCTGATCAGGTCAACACTAGAATAGGACAAACACATTGCTTTGGCACAACTAAGTCAAATCCAGGTTACATCTTCACCATTCCTATCGTTTGCTATTGTTTACACATATTCTATGATATGAAAATACAAGCAACAAAAAATTCTTTCAAATATATTTACTTAAAATGAAGAATACAAGAAACTAGACTCATCTGAAATTACTAAAAAACAAAGACCGAAACTATTTCTTTCATTCAGACAGTGCAGATTTACTGAATTGAAACATAATATTTGACAATTTGTACAGTCTTTACCTCCAGTCTAGATCAAGGAAACTTAAAATTAACTTTTTCTAGTTCGACCTAAGTTAACTCTTGTTTGAATGTTTTCCTAAAACACTACATTTCTCAGCTGCAACAGCATCTGTCATTCTTGGCTTGGAAGCAAGCACTTGGACTAATGTGAGCCATCTTTTTTTGCTGCTTTGGAAATGCAGGGTATGTTCAACAACTGTACTATGGATCTATAGGAATCTAAAGCATGTGTTTAAAGTAATTCAAGACATCTCTCAGATCATGATCAAATACAGCATGAACTATGATTAATAAAATAAACAGCATACTGCCGCTTCTAGTACTCTTATTAAGGCAGAGAATAGGACCAAAAAATTTACAGAGATGAAAGTAATTGAAATATACACAAGAAGGTGAATTATAACATGCACATTCATTTACTTTTATGGATTTAAAAAAAAAATCTATTGCTACTTCCAAGAACTTTTTTTCTTTTAAATTACAACAAAAAAAGTAACAAAACAGTACTCTGCTACTATTCTCCTATGAAGTCCAGTTTCCACAACTATAACAACACATACAGTTCTCATTGTACATTTCCCTCTGATTTCAAATTAGTTTATGTGTCTTCAAAGAAAGAAAAAAATTAGAGGTTAGGACATTTCAAAAGAGCAAAATAAAAAAAGGTTTCTCAAGAAGAGAAAAGAAACCTTTGCGTAGAACTATTTTAAATTTTCTTTTACCCTCTGTGACTGAGAAACCATGCTGCCATTTTTTCGCCATTGAGTTTCAATAGTAAAATTGTGTGGCTTTTTCTCAAAGCCTCAAAATATTATTAATTTTTAAAGTATTATTAGTTCTGAAAGTGTTACCATTATCAGCATGCAACAAAGATGAAAACTTTGAAACTGCAATGTGAAGAAAAAATACAAATATATCGAAAGGAAGAGGTCTTCAGCACAATTGAATTGGTAGGACAGAAATTAGGATTTTTTAAAAGATCTACGAAACCATTTATATACATCAGTGTCACACTGGCAAAACTGTTCTATCACTTGGTACAGTCACATTTCAGTTATTTTGATGTTTGCCTTTTTTTTTTTGTTTTCTTATTTCAGGAGATTCTCCATTATTATACTCCCTCCACTTAGTTGAAAAATAGAACGATGGTATATTTTCAAAGTTTAGTATTTCAGAAGATTATTTTTAAACTATTCATTTGATATTTTAGCATTAGTGTGGCAGTAATGAAGAAATGACTGCTTTCTATCTATATTTAAAGATCATTGAATTAATATGAAGTGTGCACATACACATGAACAACAGAGAATCTTTTTCAGTGATTGTACATTTACATGCATAAATATATCTGACTTTGTCATTTCATAGGAATGCGCAAGCACACCAGTAAATGCTCTAAGAGTTTGTAATATGAATCATACATTATCATTTGTACTGTTGGCATCTCGGCATCATTCTTAATATACAAAGATTTATTTTGTAGGGTGGTAAGTGGAGTGGGAAGGCCAAGGGAAGTACAAAAACTGCTAGAGCTGCAAACATTATTGAAAAACAGTAAATACTAATAATGTAAAAGAGGATTCCAGAAGTGATGCTTAAACATGTCTAATTATTTAACAGAGGAGCTATAACACACAGTTAAGTATAACAGGCAAGTGAAAGGTAATCCTACTGTAACATAAAATCATAGAACCATAGAATGGTAAGTTTGTAGAGACCTCAAAGATCATCTAGTTCCAAACCTCTGCCATAGGCAGGGACACCTCCCACTAGTACAGGTCACTCAAGGCCTCGTCCAACCTGGCCTTGAACACCTGCAGGGAGGGAGCAGCCACAACCTCCCTGGGCAACCTGTTCCCATACATACATGTACATACATGTTACATAACTGTAACGTAATTTATACTACACTGTTCCTAAAAGCCGGAGTATTAAAAAGGTATTGTTACACATCAAACATTTTCTGTTTAGTAAGACACAGAATAGTCAATATGACTACTAATTAGCAAAACAAATTACAGTAAAACGTATGCATTTCTGAAAGACAAAATAAAGTAATATTACTCAACATATTTCCTAAAAATTATATCTCATAGCTACTAAATAAAATGTACAAGAGTTTAAAGTTCTGAAAGCACAAAATTTACAGAGAACCTGGTGTAATTTGTTTTAATGACTTTTCATATCTAGCCAATACAGAAAAAAATGCTTTGACAGGTTTGTAAGAACTGTTACATTACAAAAATAAGGAAACAACTTGCAAGTATTTCCACTTTTCACAAATGCCTTGTCCCCCATAATTATTGATAGAAGTTCACATTGAGTACTACGACACACCAGAGATAAAATAGTAATTTTTGAAAAGTATTTCTTTTTTTTTTTTTGTAGCATACAATAATTGAAATTGCTATCACTGAATGTGGATGATTATATTTTTTTTTAATATTACAAAAATAGATTAAATATATATTTCAGAAATTGTTGCTTGGGTAATCATATCACAGCTTAGTCTAGAGAATGCTGTGGAAAAGAAAAGATGGGATAGGAAAACAGAAATAAAATCTACTCACAGCAAATCCACTCTTACCTTACTAAAATAAAATTGTTTTCTATTTCATATTGATTGAATTTTACTAATTTTAAAATGCTTCAAACACTTCTTTTATGAAAGTGCTGTAGGGATTATGTTTATAGAGATTCCTTGATATCACTGTGACATTAATTTTTATTGTATTGTCACAATACTACTTATAGTTTCTACATTAAAGACTCCATTTTTTGCATAAGTGATATTGTTCATTACCAGATCAGCTGTACACATTTTAAACCACTAAGGTGTAAAGTGGATGCAGACTTTTCAAGCAGTGCCCAGTGAGAAGACCAGAGGCAGTGGCTTCAAACAAAAGCACAGGAGGTTCCATTTGAACATCAGAAAACACTCTTTTACTACTGTGAGTGTAACAGCACTGGAACAGAATGTCCAGAAGAGTTGTGGTATCTTCGTCCTTGGAAATATTGAAAAAGCGATCTGGTCCTGGGCGACTGGCTCTAGATGGCCTTGCTTCAGTGAAGTGGTTAGACCGGATGATCTCCAGAGATGTCTTTCAACCTCAAATATTCTGCAATTTTTAACAACTGAGTTTAGAAAGGCTCCTACCTGTAAGTTAGATCCCCAGTGTGACTGGTAGAAATCTATTCACTGCAGTCTAAAGGTTATAGAGAATCCTTTGCAGCCCTGAAGCAGCAACCTTTATTTGTTCAGCTGTATGGCTCTTCAAACTCTCTGATTGTGCTTACTGCATTTTCACTGACTATAATGGTATCTTAGACATTTGCAACTCCTTTGTAGTATGCAGGTTGAGTACAATTATATTTAGCCAAGTTGCATGAATTAAAATGCACCAGAAAACTTAAGGCAGTGGCTCTTTTCATCCAGACACTTAGAAGACAGAACAGGCTGAGGAAAGTATCTAGACTCATGAGCTAGAAGACAGGGAGAGGAAGCAGAATGAGATCATCACAATAAATGAGGAAGTGATCAGTGATCTGCTATGCCACTTAAGCCAGATGGGTCATACCCCAGGGTGCTGAAGGAGTTGGGAGATGTGCTTGCCAAGCTGCTTTCCATTATTTACCTGAAGTCCTGGCTAACTGAGGAGGTTCCAATAGACTGGAGGCTAGCAAATGTGACACCTGTCTACAAGAAAGGCAGAAAGGAGGATCTGGGAAACTATAGACCTGCTAGTCTGACCTTGGTACCAGGAAAGGTCATGGAACAGGTCATCTCAAGTGATGTTACACACCATATAGACAACAACAGAATCAGGCCCAGCCAGCATGGGTTTATGAAGGGCAGGTCCTGTCTGACGAACCTGACTTCCTTCTATGACAAGATAACCCAACTATTGGATAAGGGAAAGGCTGTGGATATTGTCTATCTAGACTTTCAAAAAGCCTTTGACACTGCTCCCCACAGAATTCTTGTGGACAAACTAGCTGCTTATGGCTTGGGCAAGCACAGCTCTGCTGGATAAAGCAGTGGCTGGAGGAAAGGGCCCAAAGGCTGGTGGTCAATAGAGTCAAATTCAGTTGGTGGGAGATTACAAGTGGTGTTCCTCAGGGCTCAGTGTTGAGACTACTTCTGTTTAACATCTTTATTGATGATGTTGATGAAGGCATAGAGTGTGTCAGCAGTAAGTTCAAAGATGACACCCAGTTAGGTGGCAGTGTTGATCATCATGAGGGTAGGGAGGCTCCACAGAGGGACTTGGATAGATTGGATCAATGGGCCAATGTTAACAGTATGAATTTCAAGAAGGCCAAGTGCCAGGTCCTGCACTTCGGCCACAACAACCCCAAGCAATGGTCCAGGCTTGGGGAAGTGTGGCTGGAAAGATGTCTGGCAGAAAGAACCTTGGGGTTCTAAACTGACAAACAACTGAATATGAGCAAGCAGTGTGCCCAGGTGGCCAAGAAAGCCAATGGCATTCTGGCTTGTATTAGAAATGCTGTGCCCAGCAGTAGTAGGGAAGTGATTGTCCCCCTCTACTTGGCATTGGTGAGGCCACACCTCGAGCACTGTGTTCAGTTTTGGGCACCTCGATACAAGCAACATCGAAGTGTCAGAGTGAGTGCAAATGAGGGCAACAAAACTGGGGAAGGGCCTTGAAAAAACTTAGGAAGAGCGACTACAGGAGCTGGGGCTGTTTAGTTTGAAGAAGAGGACACTAAGGGGAGAACTCATTGCTCTCTATAACTATCTGAAAGGACATTGTAGAGAGAGGTTGGTGCTGGTCTCTTCTCACAGATAATTAGTGACAGAACAAGAGGGAATGGCCTCAGACTGCAACTGGTAGGTTTAGACTAGACATTTGGAAATTTTTTTTCACAGAAAGAGTAGTCAGACGCTGGAATAGGCTGCCCAGGCAGGTGGTTGAGTCACCATCCCTGGGTATGTTTAAAGGTCATTTAGATGTGGTGCTTGAGGATATGGTTTTGGGGTGAACTTTGTAGAGTAGGTTTAATTGTTGGACTAGATAATCCCAGGTGTCTTTTCCAACCGGAATGATTCCATGATTACATGTTATCTAGGTAACTAAACTGCTAATATGATCCAGCTATCCAAGAGACATACAGTTCCAGGAATTACTGAGGTACACCTAGTGGAAATGACGGCATCATAAAAGATAGAGCAGGAAATTATCTGAAATATTGTTCAGAATTCCCGTTATCAGTGTTGAAGGAAGGTCAAGATTAAAATAAATGTTACTCAGATGTCTAAGAGAACAAGGAATCTATCCCAAGAGAAGTCACATAAGTTACAACCTAGGAAAATAAAGTCTGACTAAGATTTTAAGAGGGCAAAACAACAGATATTTAAGGACTAATGCTGGCATCAGAACTCCTTGCTATAAACCAGGAGAAAACAATCTTAGAAGAGAAATTAAAATTCAGTCTGAACACGACAACTAGAATAGCTTCCACTAAGACTAGCAGAGGTCAGATTTTAATTTATGAAGATAGTTACATGCAGTGAGAAAAGAATCAATGATCCAAAAGGTTCACTCTCAAAATTACATTTACAAATCTTATATGTAACTACTTGATTGCAAATATCCACACTTGTAGGTTTATTTGTTACTGTGTTTTTAATAATGGAAAAAGAAATATAAAAAGGCAATTAAGATAGCTAGAAAAGTCTAAAAGTTCTGTATTGTATTTCAGTAATTGTTCTGAAGAAATGTATGATTGGTTTTCACCAGGAAAAAAAAAAAAATCCCCCAAATTTATTTCTTTCTCTGTCGTGGCATTTTGCTTAAGTCATGCATTATGCATATCAACACCTGTTGCCAGTAATTCTAGTCAAATTGACATAACTCCCAGGTAACACCAAGACCTGTTTAAATAATTGGGAGAGACTGAGAGGGAAAGGACCAAGGTCTTGAACTTCCTGGGCAAGTGCTCAAAGTATGTTACAAAAGAGGCAAGTTTAGCCATTACCTCCTCTTCTAACAGTGTTCCAGAGTGAACTCGACACTTTTGAATGAGTTAGCCATGATCTAATAAAAACAGGCCCTTCAGAGACTTGAACAGAGTTCAAGCATCTCCCTGCCCATACCAAAATAAGTGCTTAGAGCTTTCCAAACCAGGAGACTTCCGAGCATGCACAAGGACCTCTACCTAGATGTGCTCCAACTTGGAATGCAGACTGATTTTAAGTGCCTCTGAGGTTAGGTGGTGCTTGAGAACAGGAGGTATTGGTAATACTTCAGTGGAATCTAGTCAAGGAAAATCTTCCCCCACATATCTCTATGACAACCTACTGGAAATCCATTAGCATTGTGCAAAACTTGTACTTATCAATGCAACCATTTATTACATTTTGAGACAGGGAACTGTTGGAGCGGGTCCAGAGGAGGGCCACAAAGATGATCAGAGGGCTGGAGCAGCTCTCCTATGAGGACAGAATGAGAGAGTTGGGGTTTTTCAGCCTGGAGAAGAGAAGGCTTCAAGGAGACCTTAGAGTAGCCTTCCAGTATCTGAAGGGGGCCTACAGGAAGCCTGGGGAGGGACTATTTACAAGGTCTTGTAATGACAGAACGAGGGGCAATGGGTTTAAACTGGCAGAGGGGAGATTGAAACTGGATGTTAGGAGGAAGTTCTTTCCAGTGAGGGTGGTGAGACACTGGAACAGGTTGCCCAGGGAGGTTGTGGCTGCACCCTCCCTGGAGGTGTTCAAGGGCAGGCTGGACAAGGCCTTGAGTGACCTGCACTAGTGGGAGGTGTCCCTGCCTATGGCAGAGGGTTGGAACTGGATGATCCTTGAGGTCCCTTCCAACCTTACCATTCTATGATTCTATGATTGCATTATTTTGTTTAATGGTGCTGTCACATTTAGAGCTCAAGAGACTTAGATGCATTTTGTATTACAGAGTCTGGTATATCGTCCAAATTTTGTCTGTCCATTCTCCCTTTTTCCTCTAAAAAGACAAATACAATTCCTCTTCATTTCCATGCTGTAACTCTTCTAAGAGTTACTGTACGATAGCTAAGATAAAAATATTTGAAGGAGCATAGTATCTTCCTAATGCCTATAGTTTCATTAGCCAGATCTAGTCCTTTCTATAATCACAACTCTAGATTTACATAAACTCAATGGACTTTTCTCACTCAAAATATAAAGTATATAATAAAATAGAATTATAATTTTAAAATATAATATAAAACATATAATAAAACATTCAAATTTATGGCCAGCATTTGACACAGTGTTACAGGCTTAAAGATTCTGCATTGGAAGAGGACTCTAGTAAGAATGATGGTAAAGCATAAAAGCTCCACAACCCATGGATCTGTGAAAAGATTCTATGCTGAACTCCTGTAACAGAGGAAAGACAGGTGGGACTTGCCTCACCTAGCTTCAGAATTTTACAGTGTGGGTATCCACATCTGAGCCTGTCATGCAGATGCTTTTCATAAGCCAGCAGAAAGAAATAAGTGCCTTATAGACATCGTTTCATCACAGTACAGGCATTCAAAGACCAATGCCAGCCACAGTGAAAGTTGTTCTGAAATCTCTGTTGCTTTTACTTACTTTTATCAGAAACTGTTTGAACTCATCTGAAATCTAACAGTATAACACATTAAAAAAAAAAAAAAAGGCATCAGAATTCTAGAACAGTGGTATGAACACACCTGAGATCTCGAAATGGATGTTCAAGGGTTTTCAGTGTTAGAACTGGAAGGAGATGTCCACTTTGTACTGAACAAAATGCGCTACCAAGTAAGTTACCATCAATAGGAGTTACAGCTTCCACCTCTGCAAATGCCTACACAGAAATAACTGGATGGGCAGAATGGAAAAAAATGGACTCTGCCACCATCCCAAACTCATTGCCTGCCACTCATCCAACCCCTTAATGCAACTGCTTTGTCTTTGCCTGACTTAGCCCACACTTCCAAAGAGAAAGCCTGGCAAACTGCACTATATGTTCTACGCTCAGATGTATCTCACTCAATAAAGTTCCCATGACTGCTCTCTTTTATTTATTTTATTTTTTTTCTAATTCACATTATGCCTTTCCTTACCCCTCATCTTTTAATCTTTATTACCTTTCCTCTTTTGCCTACTATTAATTTCTTGCAAGTTTCACATCAACTTAGACACCATGGAAAAAGAATGTATTGGTATTTATCTGACAAAATAATTAATACTCTCAATTCCCTAAACTAACTTCTCCCCATCTTCTTTCAGTTTCTCCTTGATGAAGTTAATATATTAAGGCAAATTTGGGGGGGAGGTGTGCGGGGTGTGGGTGTAAGAAGAAAGGTTTTGAAATACTTTTATATGTACGTCACATAATAAAGGTAAAAGATTCCAGGAAAATTTTTAATTAAAGATTTAGTAATCCAAGCTTTAAATATTCTCTGCATCTTCTTCTTAAGTCTAATAAAAAGCCAAAGAACTTTTTAAAGGATGGCAGTTAGAGTAAAAACTTACTGGTAACATGGTGTTGCATTGTGGACAAAACAATCAGAATTGCAGTTAGCCTCACTGTGCATATTCAACTCACAAGACAAGTACTACCAACAAATGGAAAAAAAACCAACAGAATGGTATCCAAATCCAGATTGCAGAAATGTGTCTAAGCACAGGTATTAAAATGTAAGCAAAGCATAAGTCCCATTATAATAAGTGTTCCAGATATCAAGAAGCCAGGACAAGGAGGTTAAAATAATAAATATTATTTAAGGATTACATAAATGAAAATAAACTTTCTCTCAAACTTTCTCACTGGTGATTTTGAGTTGGCTTTGTTTCTTTCTTTGTTTGTTTGGTTTGTTTGGTTTTTAAATCTAAGTATGCCTGGTCTGCCTCCTCCTTTTCTTCCCACTCTGTCCCCATTACTTACAAGCCCCTTTTAATTGTACAGAGTATTTTATTTTGAGTTCCTTTCTCATACTTTAACTGTCAAGGAAACAGATTAAACTGTGGAATAGCATAATAAATATCAAATAATGTCATATTAAAACAGATAGCACTACATTTATTTTGCAAAGGTTGGAAAATTGAAACAACAAAATAACGTGAAATTTGCAAAGTTCAGGTCATATACCTGAAGAAAGCTATCACTTGCCTTGCTAAAGAATGTCATTTCCAACATTTTGCTTGTAAACTTTAAGGCTTTTTCACAAAAATATTCTCCACATTTTACAGGACGGTCAAATCAAAATACAGTAAAGGTAAAAAAACCCACACCAAACAGCAACGACAAAAAAAAAGACCTTTACAAATACTTCCAGGCATCATCACAAAGGACACTCCTCCATTCTGAAAGGTCTATTCGGAGTCACCATGTTAGCAAAATATTCTTTGGAAGCAGTTTTAAAAACGGGATATAATATTCATTGATGTTTATCTGCCAAGTTTTTAAATGTTTTAGAGGCTAAACTAAAACATGTTGAAAGTGACTCATTGTGGTATCAGACGGAAATAAGAACTCATTTAGAAGTGGGATAAATATACTCACACTTCATCTGTGGGAATTCACTAGACTTCCCTTCCAGTAAACATTGTATTTGCAAATAATCATGGAAAATACGTTTCTTTTAACTGAAGTTTATGAAGAGATTTAGACTGTTGGCATAACAAAAGAGACTTATAAAGATAAATGCAAAAATGATCTTTAAAAATAATTCACAAATAATTCTGCCAAAAGATATCAATTTAACAATAAAAAAAGCTTAAAATTATTTTTGCTTTAATGGATAAACTAAAACCGATTAGTACAGTTGTTCCATGTAAAGAGATAAACATTTGAGACAAAGGACAATAGGAAGATTTGACTCTTTTTCAAAGAAAATGCAAACTGGGGGGAGAGCCCTGGCAAGCAAATAAATTACCATAAAGTAAGTCTTTACTAACTTGCAGCACGTCAATTGCTTTCTGTTCATCTGCACACTTTAACAATGCAAGTACCTTGCAGCAAATGCACTACTTTAAAAGTTATTTCTTCCTTTGCAAAAAAGGCATTCATCTGGCACCAAGAAAATAAACCTGAAACATTTCCATTTATCTCCATATATAGAATACTTTGAAAAAAAACCCAGAACTTTGACATAATACAGAAATTAAACTCACGATTTCACAACTTGTGACTGGGAACAGTGCCATAAGGGACAAATCTAAACCTAAAAAACCCAATCCCAGTACTGTCTAAAATGTACACTGCCTGTAATAAAATATAATTTGATAAATGTCCTAGAGCCATCAAATGTCCTAGAAATATCCAACACGCATCAGAGAAAAACAATACAGTATTTCCTTGCATAGTTTAGGTAAAAATCTTAGAATTAAGGTATTGACCAAAGCTTTGCTCCATCTAATACCAGGCATTTCACAGTGGCACAGGATTTACATCAGTCATGCTGTATTTGTCCTCTATTGTTCAGAGTACTCAAACATTCAAGAGTCAGTTAATCACCTGAAGTGCAAGGTGCATGAAGACAAGAACTGGAGTTTCTATTTTTTTTCGTCTACATATGGCATCATTTTGCACAAAAAGTTAATGCCTTTCTTCCCTTTCCATATGGTTTTGAATGGGACAAATTCTTCCCCATGCTACAACCCACAACCAATTCCTAGTGACCCCTGCAATGTATCCAAGATAAAATGGGAAAATGTAACTTTTTAAAACTTTTGAAACTTCTGAGCTGGATTGTCTTTCTGGAAAGGAAAAGGTTAAGATCTCAGAGAAACCAGAGTAAACATTAAACAAAATTTCAGAAAGGATGAATCAGTCAACTTCTATATCTGCTTATCCATGGCAAGAAACACTTTCCATGAATCAATTAGAATATCCACAAAAACAATTCCAGATGACAAGATTCTATACATAAACACGCAGTAGCATTTGTTAAAACATCAGCCAAGAGTTCCAGTATTTTTACAATATATCCAGTATTTAAAGTTTAGAAGAGATACACAAATGGGTTTTAAGTGCAAGCACGTACGTTTTACACGTGTATGATGAAATCTGATGTTTTATGAAACATTAGACAGCCATTGACACAAGGTCCCTTTAAAACCCTACTAATAAATAGAAATGCTATAAGAAAGGTCTGGGGCCAGTTCTATTTAATATTTTATTGATGACCTTGATGATGGGATCAAGTGCACCCTTAGTAAGTTTGTAGATGACATGAAGCTGGCTGCGTAGGTCTGGCAATTTGTTGGAGGCGAGGAAGGCTCTGCAGAGGGATCTGTACAGGCTTGGATTGATGGGCAGAGGTCAACTGTATGAAGCTTAACAAAGCCAAGCACCAGGTCCTGCACTTAGGTCACAACAACCCTTGGCAATGCCACGGGCTTGTGGAAGAGTGGCTTGAAAGCTGCCTGGCAGAGATGGATCTGGAGGTACTGGTAAATGCTGAGTATGAGCCAGCAGTGTGCTCAGGTGGCCAAGAAAGCCAACAGCATCCTAGCCTGTATCGGAAACAGTGAAACACACACGAGTTTGTACTCAGCACTTGTGAGGCTGCATCTCAAATACCGTGTTCAGTTTTGGGTCTCATTAAGAGAAGGACATTAGGTTGCTGGAGCATGTCCAGAAAAGGGCAACAAGGCTGGTGAGGGGTCTTGAACATAAGTCCTATGAAGAGCAGCTAAGGGAGCTGGGGTTGTTCAGCCTGGAGAAGATAAGGCTGACTACGACTACCTGAAAGGAGGTTGCAACTAGGTGGGGAGTCAGCCTTTTCTCCCAGGTAGCAAGTGATAGGACAAGAGGAAGTAGACTTAAGCTGCACCAGGGGAGGTTTAGATTAGACACTAAGAAAAAATTTGTAACAGAAAGGGTCATCAGGCACTGGAAAAGGCTGCCCAGAGAGGTGGTAGAGTCACCACCATTTGGATGAGGTGCTTTGGTACATGGTCTGACACTTATGTATAGGAAAATATTAGGTTACATTTGAACTCAATGATCTTAAGGTCTTTTACAACCAAGTGATTCTATGGTTTTAGGAATATAGGTTCATAGGAGCAACATCTTTATGAATTTTACCTAGTGGTAGTAACTACAGAAGCCCTTTATTGTTTGTAGTAAAGCCCATTGATTTACTCTTTCACCTGTACCCTTCCATTTCATCTCTGCTCAGTTTCCAGGTTCTTTGTTCTTGCTGCCTTTCACTACACTACTCCTCTCAATAATTAACACCGCTATGCTC
Source organism: Ramphastos sulfuratus (assembly GCA_013399055.1). Classification (NCBI taxonomy): domain Eukaryota; kingdom Metazoa; phylum Chordata; class Aves; order Piciformes; family Ramphastidae; genus Ramphastos; species Ramphastos sulfuratus. Next base: position 297,381 of record WBNM01026934.1, read on the forward strand.
CAGTCTTCCATGAGAGGCCCACCCAGAACCAATGTTCCCATCTATCTTCAGTTTTCCTGAAGTTATGTTTGCAAGCAACTTGGTTTTTTTTTTTAATATAAAACAAATACATATCCATATACTCACTGATGATAAACAAATGCTGCCAATGTGTCACAATTACCACCCTACAGCTATCCAGAATCAAAGTATTCCTTAGCAAGCTCTTGAACTCTGGTTAGGTATGCACTGAACTGTGATTGCAGGTTCATTTTCTTCATTTCACAGAATATGCTTACAGTTATCTGGATAGTCATATTAGTAAACACAATTGTGCCTTTAGATAATTTATCTAGAAACACAAACAACTGTAAAAATTATCTAAATAGCTTGGCACTGAGTAAACTAAAGGACATGGCCTGCCCCACTGTCCAATATGTGATGCAATGCTTCAGTGCTGAAGCCATGTAGTTTAAAAAAAAAAAATAAAAAAATGCACTGGTCTCCCTGCACATAAACAAATCTCTGAGCCAACCCTCACAAAGTCTGGGATAAGTTCCTAGGGAAATCTTACCTAGAAATGAGCCTGCACAAAAGTGAAGTTGGCCATCCAACCCCAGTCTTCCCATTCTCTCCTCATCAAGGCATCCATCACCAAACAAGCAAATCTCATGACAAGAAAAAGCAGTAAACAGGTTGCCAAGGACTAGCTTGGCTGTTCCATTAGTTGTGAACAGTGATTCCATCAGTTGCGAGCACTGCATGTAAATATTGTACGTCCCTCTCTTTTGGGAAGTCCTCACTGTGACTAAGATTAATTTGACATATTCAATGCTGGAGGGACTAATGCCAAAAATGAACAGCTCCCTGTGGGTGAAAGTACCATGGCTTGCCAATGTAGGTACTCCTAGTAGTGTGTTCATAAATGACCATGGTATGATGGCTCTTCATTTACTTATAGTCCTTCACCTATTCCTTTACAAATGGACTACTTACCCTCAATTCCAGAACAAAATGCTACCGTTTTCTTCATACATGAGAGTTAGTTACATGAGATGGGTATCACCACCATGCAAGTGACAACCAGGCTGAGAGCAGTAGAGTTAGGGCTTCCAGTTATATTTAACATTTTCTCTTTTCTTTGAATGGGATACTGCAGAAGGCAAGCTCTGGCCAAAACTCTCTTGTTAGTCAGGAGACTCATATTTATATTTCAGAGTTTCTTATGAGTTCCTTAAGAGATCTGTAACATTACAAAGCTGTAACTTCCTTCTCAAATCACATAAACATCTATTTGGACAGACTGTCACCAGTTTGTTACCCAGGTAGGAGTACAGTATGACATCCTTTTCCAGAGGGTAATCACAGTAGTTATATTCTGGAATTACAGTCTGAGTCTATTAAAAGAAAACTTTTATGGTTGTACTTTATTCTATCTGTTACATAAACAGATACAATTTGAGTACCAAATTTTCTGTAGAGCCATACAGAAAATACAATATTCCTGCTTTGAAGAATTTTGCTTTCAAATTTGCTCTCGAAGGACTCATAGTATTTTCAACATTTCCTGGCTAACAAGAAAACCCTAAGGACTTAAAAGAGTACAGTTTCTCGGCTATGAAGCATAATAGTCATCACAAAATTTTAGTATTTTTCTTTATTAATCCTACTGTTTTAAGATTAAGATATGTTGGCAAACAGGAAATGAACAGGTAAAATGAAAACGTCAAGGCTTTAGGAAATTCTTTATGATATGAACATGTGTTCTTAGTATAACCTCCCAAGAGTATCCTTCAGAGGCTAATAATATTTTGTGAGAATTATTTCTTAGGATGCGAGGCAAGAGGAACTGAAATAAAAAGATTTCTACAGCTATAATCATTGAACATCCTTTGTGCTGTAAGAGAACAAACTTCAAACCCTGTGTTCCAGATGTAATGAAGCTCTGAAAGGTCAGTCACTACACTAACTTCTCATTCCTGTGAGTCTTGACACTAACAGTGCCACAAGACAGTTACAGTTATGAGGTGACTGGTTATAGGGTTTAAAGCATTCATTCTGGAAGAACACTATCTTAGCTAAGAATGTAACATTTTGAGATCCTTATTAGGGAACAATCAAAGACAACTAGGCATGTCTTAGCAAGCATGCAGTCTTACTAACTCTACCACTCACCTGTTTGATGGAGGTAGCTTTTAATAGGAAACATGTAGTAGTTAGCCTGGTTAGGGCTGAAATCTAGACAAGGTCTAATAATGACAGAAAAGAGCTTGGCTTTATTATATGTTATCAAAGTTACATATATAAATATACTATAGAAGCCATAAATGAATGCAGCAGCAAATAATTATTACCAAAAAAATGTATTTTAGAAAATGCAAAGGAAGTTGTTTGAAATTGATGATTTAAAGAGGTAGAAATTTTCAAGACCTGTATAGCTCCTCCATTAAAGTGATTACAAAGTGTTTTATTTACAAAAATAGCAGTAAAAGGCTAAGACAGAAGTTTTTTCATATAGGCTTATGGAAGCTTAAGCAAAGTAATATTTTGGCCAGAAGTTTTCAGCATTATTTTTTTCTATTAATTATTTAAATTTTCATTTATATGAATATTCTTGAAGAGAAAATAGACTCTTATGCCAGTATTAGTAATAAGTCCAGCACACAAATAAACTGCCTTAATCATTTTAAGATTAGAATCCTGTCATTGCCGTCAGCAACATCCAGATTATAAAAACATGCTAATAAAGGGGCAAATAATTAATTTCATTGTTTCTATTAATAAGCATAATGTAATAAATGCTAAACTAATAATGAGTCTCCTGAATGCTCAGCAGAGATTCTAAATGCAAAGTAGAGTATTCACTCAGTAAATCCAACCAATTACCTTCTCATCTAAGATAGTCCTCTCAGCTTGTCTACAATTAATAGGAAGATATAGGGATTTTCATTTCATCTTATGTAAACACTCATTTTCTAAACAAGATTCATCACCTCTTTCTATCACCTACAAAGTTTAAGACAGATGACTGAAATTACACAGCATTAATCTGGCCTCCAAATTAATTCTAAAAAGTACCACAACTGAACAAAGAAATTAAAGGTAAAAAAATATTCAAATAATAAAGATTAATGGATAGAAAAAGAAGTCTGCAAAATGCATAAATGGCTTGCAGCTGACTGGAAGGAAAAGCATTAAATAGGTAAACACAAACACAGAGAGAACTTCCTGCATACTGTTTTAAAGCTATGAAGCATAGACAGTTGCTATCAATACATGTCAATGACTTTTCTTATGCTATGCTTTTTATTTGAGAAAGGCATTTCTAAATAGAAATACTAAAAATACTCCTAAAGGTATTTCTACCTGTAGCAGATCGTCCATTAAGAATTTAATAAATTGATGAGCTATACACAACAGTGCAGAAATGTTTAAATAATCATAGAATCATAGAATGGTAAGGTTGGAAGAGACCTCAAAGATCATCTAGTTCCAAACCCCTGCCATAGGCAGGGACACCTCCCACTAGTACAGGTCACTCAAGGCCTCGTCCAACCTGGCCTTGAACACCTCCAGGGAGGGAGCATCCACAACCTCCCTGGGCAACCTGTGCCAGTGCCTCACCACCCTCACTGTACAGAACTTCCTCCTAACATTCAGTTTAAATCTTCCAAACTTCCTCCTAACATCCAGTTTAAATCTTCCTTCTGCCAGTTTAAACCCATTGCCCTTTGTCCTGTCATTGCAAGACCTTGTAAATAATCCCTCCCCAGCCTTCCTGTAGGCCCCCTTCAGATACTGGAAGGCTACTATAAGATCTCCTTTAAAATTTTTATAGAACAAACCTAAGGCTGTAAATTTTCCTGACTTCACTCAACATAACTGCAAAAATTATTTAAAAATGCTCTTTCAACACCTGTACATATTCAAGTAAGAAAAAAATAATAAGTACATACTTAGAAATGTCCTATTAACTCATAGTCAGAAGCAGGAATTTATATATCTCATTAGTTTTTACAAAACTGAAGTTTTTTCATAGTGCCCACTGCAAAGTTGAAGGTATTGCCATAAAATAATTTTCTTGAATACTCTTTTTTTTCTGTTTACCTATTTTCTCTTCAGTATTCTACACTTCTCATTTTATTATTACAAAGACACGGTAAGAAAACTTTTCTACAATGAGGATGGTGAAACACTGGAAAATGTTGCCCAGAGAGGTGGTAGATGCCCAATCCCTGGAAATGTCAAAGGTCAGGTTGGAGAGGACTCTGATCTAAAGATGTCCCCGATTCCTGCAGGGAGTTTGGACAAGATAATCTTTAGAAGTCCCTTCAAACTCAAATAATTCTATGATTCTATTATATAATACCTTTTAGCGCTGTTTCTGTATTGTTATTGTTTTGTTGGGTTGGTTTATATTTTTAGCAAGTAACAGATTAACAGTCAATAGATCAAAAATAACACTCCATGTATATCAAAGAGAAGAAAAGGTAACTATTTAGTATTTACACTCCATTATGTAGTAGATGATGGAGCTGTTATGGAATTGCTCTTCTCGTTCAATCCCTAGACATTTTGACTAAGGCAGTACAGATTTAAAAGTAGAAAAAAATCTTAGTCATATTATCAGCCATTTCAAACAAAGTGAAAATGTTTCCATTTGGTGATTGATTCGAGTTTTTTTAGGTTGGTGGGTTTTGGGGTTTTTTTGTGTGTGTGTTTTGGTTTGTTTTTTTGTTTTGTTTTGTTTTTTTAAGAACATGTATAACATTGTCCATAGTATAATCTGAAATAACATAGTAGTTGGGCTTTTTCATTATCACAAGTAAATGAAACACAGATCCTCACATTGCGTTATACAGCTTTATATCACATACTGACATCACAGTGATCTACTCTGCAACTGAAAGCGCAGATTCTTTCTCAGTAGCTCGTTCATTAATATTGTAACTTCTGTATTTCCCTGGCATTTGTAAACAGCTGTTTACAAAGGGCTATCACAAAGATCAGTAAGAAAAATGAAAATAACTGCAGTTGACTATAAAATTGAGAATTAGCTACACTTCTGATCACAAGATTTGCCAGGGGCTTTATTTAACCATCATTCAGGCCAGTCAACATTCCACATGCTTTTGAAGCTTTCAGACATGTTTGTTTATACAGATTATGATACCAGTGGTAACCATGATGAGTCACCTTGTTTACACTGAAGCAGAAATAGCTGTTATAATCACTTAAATATAGAACTGGACAACACAGGTATTCCTTTTTTATCTTAGGTGCTTCTGGTGATATTACAAAATCTCTGTGTTCCATGGAACTGTCACACGTCAGTGCAGTAAATTCAGAATTTGAGGTCTTTTAAGGCCCTTACTCAAAAGTCTCATGCCAGGTTGTTACTTTGTAGCTCATTTAGATAGCTGATTTGGAATGTCAAAATAGTGTCTTGACTCCTGTGCTGTGGTTACAAGCGAGGCTGTTTTTATTAGAGGCACGCACATTTTAAAGGGAAGTATGTGTTTTCCATTTCTCAAAGCAGAAGTTTTTTCTCTGAAAAGCATAACCTTCTCAAGCAGAATCTGCTTCTTTGAACTCCAAAAACCCAGTATTAATTACCTTATTAACTTATTAAAATTGAAGAGAGTTTTACTTAATTGGAGAGCCTATCACTAGAAAAAGCTACAAGAGGACAGAAGTATGAACGTATCAAACAATCTGACAACAAATCAACAACTTTCATATTACTAACTTATGTTTTTCACCCTCTAAAGTTTGCACTTTAAAATCTTATGTTTCTGATTGCAGAGGAAATTCCCCTCTCAAAAATGTTAACTATATGAAAAACATTATATAAATAGGCATACAGCAGGAGAGAATCATGGAGAAAATGCTTAAGTTAAAAATATAAAGCAATAATTATTAAGTTGAAATTTTCATTAAAAACATGGAAGCACATACTTCATACTCCAGACCTATTTTCAATAAGAGCTTCCAGTTGGATATCAACTCCTCACATGATAGTAAGTCTTATCATGGTGAAAGGCAGAAGTCTCATCAGAAACAGAAAGTTGACTCGTATTAGCATTCTGAATCAGAAGATCAGTTTTGAACCAAATTTCCTGGTTGTCTCCGCTTAACCAGCTTTGACTTCCAAATTTTGATTTATATTGTGGAGCCATGATCTCAGAGTTTGCTAAGTGACTCCTTTTTGAGAATCAAAGAATACTTACAATGCACTCTAACTGCTAAAGAGCATTCAGTACCCTTGGGCTCATTCAGCCTGAACTAGAATTCATCTGAAGTTAAACCTCTGAAACTCTACATGTCATCTGGACCCTTTGCTTACTCTAGAACTACCCCTGGTATTTCATACCACTAGTTAGAAACAACATTTTTTCAGTCCTTAGGCAACTTTTTTTTCAGTAATATCACCACTGCAATTTAGGAGCTATATGTAAATATTAAAAAAATTAATTAATTTGTGTCTAAGCGTAAGTTCTCAAAATTTTAATGGATTGGTACGTGTAAGTAAAAGCAATTCCAAGAAAAGAAACTTCACATCTAGTACTTTGAATAGATAACTAGGTAGCACAACTGGTTAGTGAACTCAACTGTTTTCATTTTATCAAAAAAACCCCCAAACAAACAAAAAAACAAACAATGAATCGAATCTAAAATTAAAGACACATGAAAATTTATCATTAAAAGCTTTGATTATTGTCCATAGTTTTTAAACTGTTTTAAAAAAGGCACTTGAACGAGGAGCTTAGGAACATAGTCCAGCAATTGCATACAGGGAGATGTTAGATTATGGTTGGACTTCATGATCTTAAGGTCTTTTCCAATCAGGTGATTCTGTTCTAGGTCTATGTTAAATTACCTGAAAATTTACTATAACTAATAGTCTGAATTTACAAAGAGTATACTGTAAGGATACTGTAAGGATAGTAAGACTGAGTGTAAGTAGGCAGAAAATCATCCATAGTTTCATTCTCCATGAGTTGTACATTTATATAGAAACTATGTATTTTGTACATGGAATATGAAAGTCTCAGAAGAGACAGCAGTAAGAAGAGAAGTATATAGCAAGCACTGTTGCTCTCTATCCACACGTCACAAAAACAGTAAATTGAAGTCATCATAGAAAATAATTTCCTACTTTCAACAAAATAAAAAACACCAAAAGGTTCAGCGTATGAGCACTCTACAGCATGCAATCCGCATTCTTCGTGAGATGCGTAATTACATTTGCTTGTCTTTCCAGGACGGTAGAATTATCAAGCTTTTAAATTGTTACTACACTGGTACTGGAAAAAAATTAGAATTAAAATTGTAACTTCACTGAAACAAAATTTCTGTAATTCAATTTATTCTTTATAAACAGAAAGCCAAAGCAGCCATTCCTTCTACCTAAAACTCTTTAGATGTAGATATCTAAGTTATATCTAGATTTTTTTTACTATGCATCTTAAAAAATACTTACTGTTCTAGGAGTTGATCATATTTTCTTAAAGCATCCCTCTCAGCAATAACTGCTCGCTCTTTCTCAGCAACAGCATTGTCTCTCGCTTCTCTCAAATTTCTGAAAAAAAAATCCCAAAGTTACTCTGTCAAGAATCTGTTAGGAAAAAGAATGGTTTGCTCCAGAAATTACTACTTCAATACTACCTTCTTCAGTCTCACGGAATAATGGGGGGGGGGGG